>JABMCL010000684.1:177500-220000 GCA_018857735.1 Alviniconcha marisindica | reverse complement strand
AGGGAAAGGGAGAAGTGGGGGGGGGGGGGGGGGGGGGAGGGTATGGACGGGGTGGGGGGGGAAAAGGGAGATTATATACCCATCGCTACACTGTCACCACCAGAATGATTCCTGCATTAGATGGGCAGCGATGAGAGCCATTTTAATGTTTCAGTAGGAAGTGATGGACAAAGTCACAAGACAGTGTCCACAAACCACAACCTTTTTGAAGAGAAAGGAGAGCCGAAGCGGTATCGAACCGAGGTCCTTCCGCTTACCAGCCCAACGCCTTAGCGCTAGGCCAAAACCGGCTCATATTTGAGGGAGTTTATGGTGTGGTGTACGTATATTGTTGCTTTGGTGAGGCAAAAGCTCCCAATACGTCACAAACCAATATGTCACGAGCCAGGCTTTTTCTGCCCTTCATTGGCAAAGAACGAGATAACATGGCTGTTCCAATGTAAGAGATAGTTTGTACAATGCTGATGTTGTAGCTTTTATTGTTAAACTGATTGTTCCTAGTCCCGTGGGTAACTTAATATAACGTACTAATGTATAGATTTCTTTCTTCTTTTTCTTCCTCTTTTTGTTGTTGCTGTTGTCTAATATCACCTTTATTGTTAAACTGTTCATAGTCCTGCGGGTAACTTAATGTAACTTACTAATATATAGATTTTTGTCTTCTTCTTCTTCTTGTCTGATAGCACCTTGCTTCTTCTTCTTCTTCTTGTTCCCGTGAAGCGACCGCAATCATCGTGTTGATTATTTTGTCACTTTACGGAGGGTCAGCAGCGCATTTTTTTTTTTTTTTAGATTACTGCAGTCTGGAGGCCCTCGACACAAATGTGTCGATGGTCTTGGGGCAGGAAGTCATTGAGTTTTATTCATATTCCTGTGAACAGACATAAAATAAAACATTGACTGATTGATTGATTGATTGACCCCATTTCCACCACTCCCCTCTGATTGTGCGAGTTTTGAATTGCGTAAGCTTGACGCATGACCCACAACCGCTGTTCCTAGCTGTTGTTTACACGTGGTTTGAAATGGCGTCAAATGTGGACATCAACACCTCCGGAAGGCGCACTTATGATCGGACCTTGCAACAACAGCTCGTCTGCCCTTCCCACAATAAACACATCAGCTTTATCTGGACGCCATTTTTCGGTGACATTTGTTTTAACTCCGACACTAATGTCCATACTTCACCCATTGACAAGGGAGACCACTGTCAACGATCCCTCAACGAAAGAGACGTAATCGTTGTTTCGGAAGGTGAAAATGAACTGTCCGGTGTGACACTACCTCAGGCCGAATGAATCAAAACATTCACAAAAACGTGTTGGCAACGTTCTACAGTTGAACGCTTTTTGCAGACATTTCCTCTCTTCCATCGCGCTTTTCTTTCTCCAAGGTTTTCTTTCTTTCGTACCGGCCGCTGATGTTCACGAGTGGATGACAACGTGTGGGCCGGTGATCAGAGTTTATAACGTGAGACGGACACTGGTCACTTCTAGAGGTCACTCGAGTGCCGTGCGCGTGTTGCCACTTTTATGCCTGTTCTGGCAAAGGTGTGGGTGTTGACACACCCCACGGGCCCCGTAGCGACAGTGACGAGTGTCGAGGCCGAAGCAAAAGAGAGTAAGACACAGAAGGGTCTTCAGAACTCAGGAGCTGTGTGAAAGTCGAGGTGGGCGTCCTGGGCTCCCCGTCCCTAATAAGCCTGATGGTTTCTGTGGACGTAAAGCACCATAAAAGAAAGAGAAGAAAGGTCTTAGCGGAGTGAGTGTATCGTCCACGAACATCGCAATCAATGTCAACACGGCTGAGGAACAGCGCAAGAAGCTTCGCCGGCAAAGCGGTCTCTAGGGAAATTTCGTTGAACCTGTTGTGTGCAACGGCAAAGATTTGAATGAATGAATGAATGAATGAATATATATATATATGGCGCTTAAAAACTTCCACACAAAATCTTGCGTGTTCGCAGCGCCAGATACAGAAGGTGCATACATGTAGGCTCTCACCAGCAGCATACATGTAGCCCCTCCACCAGCTAAAACTACCAAAAGACATTTTTACCAGTAAAGTACAAACAGCGCCTACCCGCCCACCCTCTCAGGGTTCCTACAAACGCTGGGACGCAAACTCACGATGCAAGTTCAAGTTCAATAATTATTGCTTACGTCCACATAGACCATAAGGACTATTAGGGATGGGATGGGGGAGGGGGCGAGTGTGTGGGGGTGGGGGGCAGGACGGCCACTTCGACTTTCACAGCTCCTGAGCTCTAAAGATTCAGTAGTCCAAGTTTAATGTTGCTTTACGTCCGCAGAGACCATAAGGGCTATAAGGGACGGGGAGCCCAGGACGGCCACCTAGACTTTCACACAGCTTCTGAGCTCTGAACTGGTTTCAGTAGCTCAAGTCCAATGTTGTTTTACGTCCGCAGAGACCATAAGGACTATTATGGACGGGAGACGCCAAGGATGTCCACCTCGACTTTCACACAGCTCCTGAGTTCTAGTTCAATGTTGCTTTACGTCCACAGAAACCATAAGGACTATTAAAGACGGGGAGCCCAGCACAGCCATCTCGACTTTCACACAGCTCCAGAGCTCTAGTTCAATGTTGCTTTACGTCCACAGAGACCATAAGGACTATTATGGACGGGGGAAGCCCAGGATGTTCACCTCGACTTTCACACAGCTCCTGAGCTCTAGTTCAATGTTGCTTTACGTCCACAGTGACCGTACGGACTATTAAAGACGGGGAGCCCAGCACGGCCGCCTCGACCTTCACACAGCTCAGGAGCTGTGTCACGATGCAATCAACGTCGTGTGTCTTGAGCACGAACCTTTTGTTCGTCAGACTTGTTTAACGCCGAGCTATCTCCAGAGAGATACTGGTGGGGATCGTGATCCCAAGAGGTGGTTGGGGAAATTGGGAGAGAGGACGGGGTGGGGGGGGGGGTGGGGGGATGAACTACACCTAACACTACACTGTTGCCACCAGAATGATTTCTGTATGAAGGTGGGCAGCGATGAGACTCGTTTAACGTTTCACTAACTGTGAGGTACAAAGTAACAAGACTGTGCCCGCAGACCTCAACGTTTGAGGAGAAAGGAGAGTCGAAGTGGGAAATCGAACCCGCGTCCGTCCGCTTGCCAGCCTGACGCCTCACCACTGGGCCAAGCCGGCTCTCCGACCGAACCTTCCTTTCCGTGCGCCTTTTTAAACCAACCAAGCACAGGGAAACCGAGAGGAAAGAAAGTGATGATGGAAAGCAATCTAAAACTGCAGAACAACAAAGGCAACAAAGAGGCAAATCGTATCGATAACTATCGTACTTGGGACGAGCCACACAGAAACTAAACAGAGTTCAATGACACAGACTGTGAAAATAAACAAAAAGGTTAAAATATCTCTGTCTCTGTCTGTCTGTCTGTCTGTCTGTCTGTCTGTGTCTGTGTCTGTATCTGTGTCTCTGTGTATCTGTGTATCTGTCTCTGTCTCTGTCTCTGTCTGTCTGTCTGTCTGTCTGTCTGTCTGTCTCTGTCTCTGTCTGTCTGTCTCTGTCTCTCTCTCTCTCTCTCTCTCTCTCTCTCTCTCTCTCTCTCTCTCTCTCTCACACACACACACACACACACACACACACACACACACACACACACACACACACACTCACTCACAGCTCCCCCCCCCCATCCCCCTCACCCCCACACTACCTCTCGAAAGACAACGTGGCGGTTGAAAACAACAGCAACGCACAACAAAACAAAAACGCAAGCGTTAATGAGCGACTTGAACCAGGCGGACTTTCACCTGTCAACATCTACATCTTCATTCCCAACGCCCTCTAAGCAAAAACCAAGCTCAGCAACCACAGAGTGAAAACGCAGGTAAACTGTTATATTGATAATTGTAATGTCAGTCTAATATCACTTATGTGAAAAGGCTTTAACCCCTTCACTGCCCCAGCCGCCTACAAACAGCATATATTCCGGTCCTATAACACATCTACTTTCAATGCTATGCAAAACGCATGAAGACCTTTTCACATGCCAGTGCGAAAAAGAAGACATAAAGGCTTAAGGGTTTCAACTTTCGTACTTTAGCTTGTCGTTTTCAAGTGACATCATGGCAATGAAGGGGTTAAATTTAAAAAAGAAGAAGGAAGAAGCCAGGAAGAAGAACGCAGGTAGTGTGTGTGGCAAGATGAGGCAACCAAGAACTGCGGATGAATTGCGGCGGTATAATAAGACAGCTTCTCTGAACCACCACAATGTCCATCACTTCCTACTGAAACATTAAAATGGCTCTCATCGCTGCCCATCTTAATGCAGGAATCATTCTGGTGGTGACAGTGTAGCAATAGGTATATAATCTCCCTCTTCCCCCACCTCCATACCCCCTTCCCACCCTTCTCCCCGTCCCTAATAAACCTTATGGTTTCTGTGGACGTTAAGCACCATGTTTACTTACTTTAACCACCACAAGGTGAGCCGGCTTGGTCTAGCGGTAAGGAGTTAGGCTAGTAAGCAGAAGGACGTCGGTTCGATACCGCTTCGGCTCTCCTTTCTCTTCAGAAATGGTTGTGGCCTCTGTGGACACTGTCTCGCGACTTTGTCCCTCACAATTAAGGAAACATTGAAATGGCTCTCACCGCTGCCCATCTTAATGGAGTAGTCATTCTGGTGGTGACAGTGTAGCGATAGGTATATAATCTCCCTTTCACCCCCTCCCTTCCCCCCCCCTTTACCCCGTCCCTAATAAGCCTTGCGGTTTGTAGGAACGTTAAGCACCGTATTTACTTACTAACCACCACAGCTGCATATAACTCATTGGCAGCCGCGGCTCTGTGCTATGGCTACTCAAAAGCTGCAAACGAGTTTCCGAGACAGTGTAGCTATCGTAAAGCGACTCTGAAGTAGACAAGCATTGTCTTGCGTGTGGGGTCTGGGGGCTGAGAGAAAGACTCCTTGCCCTCTTTCTCTCGCTCCCCCCCCCCCCGACCCCCCCACACTCTCACCCCCAGCTCTACTCAACTCATTCTGGACCCGAACCAACCGATTTCTCAGCGATGTCCACTCTGATTGAAATCCCTCGTGTCCTGACCATCTCCCCGATGACTGTTCCGAGTCGTCAATGTTTATCGGCGGGCGGACGCGATGACACTGGATAAGGGGTTTCCTCCCTTGAACTCCTTCTTCCCGCTGCCCGTTTAGCTGGGCAGTGCCCCGGATTCCTTCCGGCTGTTGGTTTCTCGAGGTGCTGCACATCACAAAAGAAGAAAAGAACGTGGACAGGTCCTGTGTTTAATGGACTGCTGGATCTGTCCTGGTGGATTTTGCGCTACAGGGTGAAGCCCGGTTTTCTCGAACGGTGAACCCAAACGTCAACAGAAAATAAACGTTGGATTGGATCTGGGACCGGTGGTGGCGGTGGCGGTGGCGGTAGCGCCTTCAGTCGCAGCATTGTCAGTTGGTGACTGTGCGGCAGTGAGCGTGTCAACGCGTCTGGTGTGTAGTAATTGGCTGTGGGTTGTAAACTGGGAGAGCTGCTGTTTGTGTGTGTGTGTGTGTGTGTGTGTGTGTGTGTGTGTGTGTGTGTGTGTGTGTGTGTGTTGTTGTGTGTCTGCGTTGTGTGTGTATGTGCGTGCGTGTGTGTGTGTGTGTGTGTGTGTGTGTGTGTGTGTGTGTGTGTGTGTGTGTGTGTGTGTGTGTGTGTGTGTGTGTGTGTGTGCGCGTGCGTGTGTGTGTGTGTGTTGTGCGTGCGTGCGTGCTGTGTATGTGCGTGCGTGTGTGCGTGTGTGTGTGTGTGTGTGTGTGTGTGTGTGTGTGTGTGCGCGCGTGGTGTTGTGTGTGTGTATGTGTGTGTGTGTGTGTGCGTGCGTGCGTGGTGCGTGTGTGTGTGTGTGTGTGTGTGTGTGTGTGTGTGTGTGTGTGTGTGTGTGTGTGTGTGTGTGTGTGTGTGTGTGTGTGTGTGTGTGTGTGTGTGTGTTTCCCTCAATGACATTAAAAAAAGTAACTATCGTGGAGAAAGGCAGTCTCACTAAACTGTCCTGTGCCAACTCGAGATTTTACTTTTTTGTTACCTAATGCAGTATCCATGCATTTAATATACCGTGGTCTTTCACAGTGTGTGTCAATGCAGTCACCAGGCCTGCCTGGATCACGTAACCTGCTCACGGAGCTCTGGACACACAAATACATAAATGAGACCGTTGCTGCGGATATTTGTGAACCTACCGGTAGGAAAACGAGAGAAAGAAAAAAAGAAAAGAAAAAAAGAAAAAAGAAAAAAAAAAAAAGAAGAAGAAGAAGAAAGAAAGACGTGTTTGCTTTCGGATTAAAGTCGGATTTCTCGCAGTTCGTGCCCCACATCGAAAACTTTTCACCAAACTTTTCGACATTGTCCAGCAGTAGCAACCGTCTACACCACGTTAGTTTGCCGTCTGATCTCCGCTTCTTGCGTGTCTGTAACACTCCGCCCAAGGGAGCTTACTCCGACACAAGGGGACACGACTCTGCCCATTGATGGCGACGCGGGGCCTCGCTTTCGCTGCATTGCTCACGCAGCAGTTCACGCGCTGGGGACACGCGCGAGCCTTTGTTGGCCGAGGCATCGTGCGGTAGGGCTTTGTGGTCGGTCTGCAGACGACTGGCTCCCACACAGTCACAGAGCCGAATGCCAGGCAGAGTTACTAATAATACACAGCCGACCACAACAGGAGACGTTCGGTTTACTGTTGACTTAACCATCGCCAGACAGCCGTTAGTCGCGTCGCGGATCCCCGGACCCATCGTCTTTGACTTTGACTTCTCGTTGGCTCTTGGGTATATCAGCTTTGAAACCGTTTGTGTTCGTACCCCACTACTCCCGCCCCCTTCCCTCCCTCCCTCCCCCCATCTCGCCCCCCCCCCCTTCCCCCACCCCTCTGTCCCCCATACCCCTCCCGACTGATGTCGTCCAGGAGGGCATTTTGTCCTCGGTTGGTGTTCCAAGCCTGAAACGATCCTTCCTGAATGGTCGGTGTTCTTAACCTGACTCATCTTCCTTAATATTATTAATATTATTAGGCAGTGTGTTCTTAATCCTAACTGGTCTTACCTTATTGGTCAGTTTTCCAAGCCTATCGCCCTGATATAACCGTAGTGGTTGACTGGGTGGAAAACACCCAATTACTTACTTTCCTAAAGCCTAAATGATCCGAGTCCTTCCCAGTTGGTCGATGTTCCAATTCCAAGCCTAAGTGATCTTTCCTAATTTGTCAGTGTTCCAAGCCTAATTGAGCTTCCCTAATTACATCACGCGTTTCTTTTATAACCGCCTACGTTGCTTACGCCAGCACAAAGAAAACCACAGTCGTTTGAATCGAAACGGAACTTATTTTTTTCACCCGGAGCGGACGCGCCTCGTGCTTATGTACGTGCTTGGACGCTATGTTGCTTCCACAGTCTTATTAGTACCCAAACCTTTCGGAGGGCGCTTACAGCATCGGTGGACAGCTGTTGAGAGATAAAAGAGTGCTCCTTCAGTGGAGTAACCAATTCTGGCAGAGTTTGGAGGAAGGTGCCGGAAAGCGATGCTCGGAATGTGGACTGCCCTTTCAGTGGCGTAAACAATTCTGGCAGAGTTTGGAGGAAGGTGCCGGAAAGTGATGATCGGAATGTGGACTGCCCTTTCAGTGGCGTCAACAATTCTGGCAGAGTTTGGAGGAAGGTGCCGGAAAGCGATGCTCGGAATGTGGACTGCCCTTTCAGTGGCGTCAACAATTCTGGCAGAGTTTGGAGGAAGGTGCCGGAAAGCGATGCTTGGAATGTGGACTGCCCTTTCAGTGGCGTAAACAATTCTGGCAGAGTTTGGAGGAAGGTGCCGGAAAGCGATGCTCGGAATGCGGACTGCCCCTTCAGTGGCGTTTTGGAGGAAGGTGCCGGAAAGCGATGCTCGGAATGCGGACCACGCTCAACCTTTGCCTTTCCGCCACCGACTCTTCAGAGCAAATAACATGTATCAGTATCCGAGTTCATTGAGGGAAATCTGACGAGTGGGTGCATTATGTTTATTGCTCCGTATATAGCAGTGCTAAGTAAGTAAGTAAACATGGTGCTTAACGTCCACAGAAACCGTACGGCTTATTAGGGCCGGGGAGAAGAGGGGGGGGGGGGGGGGGGGGAGAGGGAGATATATAATTATCTATCGCTACACTGTCACCACCAGAATGACTTCTGCATTAAGGTGGGCAGCGATGAGAGCCATTTAATGTTTCAGTAGGAAGTGATGGACAAAGTCACAGGACAGTGTCCACAAACCACAACCTTTTTGAAGAGAAAGGAGAGCCGAAGCGGTATCGAACCGAGGTCCTTCCGCTTACCAGCCCAACGCCTTACCACTAGGCCAAACCGGCTCACAATATAGCAGTGCTGTGCCTTATGCTGAATTAGTAGTATACCTTTAGCCCGTTGGCAGACAGCAGTAATTTATAACAAGAGCAACACGCAACACGTAACACAAGGGGCTCATAGCTCAGTGGTTAAAGCACCGGACTCGTGATCGGAAGATCGCGAGTTCGATTCCCGGCAGGAGCGGCGGGAGAATTTTCTTCTCCAACGTCAACTTTCTGTTCTAACTCTTATTTCGGTTGCAGTTTCACCCCAGTGCTACCGCTGTAGCACGTGAAAGATTCCGTTCATTCTGCCAAACGTGCAGGTGGCAGGTTACAGCTAAACAGACATGAACCCTGCGTGTGTGGCTTGGAATAAAAGTGTAAACTGGTGCATGGTAGTATGGTGTACACAGAACGTGCGCCGAGATGGCAGTGCTTCACGTAACATGTAGCTATGTAAAACCAAACAGCGCTATAAATACGCCACATCGGATGATTAAAAAAGCAAGGAAAAAAAGCAAGAAAGAAAGAAAAAGAAAAAAAAAGCCGCGCCGTGTAATGCTAGTCATTCATTCAAAGTCGCATACGACAGCGACAGACAAGAGTTAAAGTGACAGACAAGACGGACAAGAGTTAAAGCAACAGACAAGAGTTAAAGCGACAGACAAAACTTAAAGCGACAGACAAGACTTAAAGCGACAGACAAGATCGACGAACAAGAGTTAAAGCGACTAACAAGAGTTGAAGCGACAGGCAAGAGATAACGTGACAAACAAGACAAAGACAAGAGTTAAAGTGACAGACAAAGGTTAAGGCGACAGACAAGCTTTAAAGCGACAGACAAGAGCGACAGACAAGTGTTAAAGCGACAGACAAGAGCGACAGACAAGGGTTAAAGCCACAGACTAGAGTTAAAGTGACAGACAAGGGTTAAAGCGACAGTCAAGAGTTAAAGCGACAGACTAGAGTTAAAGTGACAGACAAGGGTTAAAGCGACAGTCAAGAGTTAAAGCGACAGACAAGAGCTAAGGCGGCAGACAAGACTGAAAGCGACAGACAAGAGTAAAAGCGACAAGCGACAGACAAGAATCAAAAGCGACACAAGACTGAAAGCGACAGACAAGAGTTAAAAGCGACAAAGCGACAGACAAAAGTTAAAGCGACGGACAAGAGTTAAAAAAAGTCGACAAGCGACGGACAAGAGTTAAAAGCGACAGACACAACAAAGAGTTAAAGCGACGGAGAAGAGTTAAAGTAACAGACAACAACTTAGAGTTAAAGCGACGGACAAGAGTTAAAGTGACAGACAACAACTTAGGGTTAAAGCGACGGACAAGAGTTAAAGCGACAGACAACAACTTGGAGTTAAAGCGACAGACAAGAGCGACAGAGACAAGGTGTGAAGATCAGGCCCTTCCTCAGACTGGAAACTTGATAAAGCCAGACCCTGTTTTAATTCTCCTTTTACGACTCTACTCTCGCACTCGTAACTGCCTCCGACAAGCAGACGTAAAAGACGGGCGTCGCGAGGGAGGCAGACAGGATCGGGTTATGGGGACCGTCAGAGTGCTAAATCATCCAGCCTCGTCGTCAGTGTGTTGGGAATTAAACCTTCTTCTTTTTTCTTTCTTTTCTTTTTCTTCTTCTTCTTTTTTTTTTTTTTTTTTTTTTGGGGGGGGTGGGGGTGGGGGTGGGGGAGTGGGGAGGTGAGGGGGGTGGGGAGGGGGGGGCTCAGGAAACAGCTGATGCCCGCGGTGAGGGGTTGGGGGGTGGTGGGGGGGGGGGGGCTCGACAAAGAGCTGGTGCCCGTCTGGGTAGGGACTTGATTTTTGTTGTTGTTGTTGTTGTTGTTGTTGTTGTTGTTGTTGTCCTTCTCTCCTTTCTTCTTTATCTTCAAATGTTGCTTTACGCCCACAGAGACCGTAGGGACTTATTGGTTAGTATTAGGGGACAGGGAGCCCAGGACGTCCATCAAGCTCGACTCTCACACAGCTCCTGAACTCTCTTCTTCAGTGTTGCTTTACGTCCACAGAGACCGTAGGGACTTATTAGTTAGTATTATGGACAGGGAGCCAAGGACGTCCATCCACCTCGACTCTCACACAGCTCCTGAACTCTCTCCTGTTTTAGTTTAGTTTTATTTCCCCTTTTTCGTTCTATCGCCACCATCCTCCCCTCCACCTCCCCCACTCCGCGCCACCCAGCCGGTTTGTATTTCCATTGGCGATTGTGTTCAGCCGTAGACACCGTACACGGGAACGTTCGTCATTCTTTCTGTGTGCACATCAAGTCGTCTTCAACCCAGTTGTGTGTGTGTGTGTACGTGTGTGTTGAGTTGATGTGTGTGTGTGTGTGTGTGTGTGTGTGTGTGTGTGTGTGTGTGTGTGTGTGTGGTGTGTGTGTGTGTGTGTGTGTGTGTGTGTGTGTGTGTGTGTGTGTGTGTGTGTGTGTGTGTGTGTGTGTGTGTGTGTGTGTGTGTGTGTGTGTGTGTGTGTGATGAGAGAGAGAGAGAGAGAGAGAGAGAGAGAGAGAGAGAGAGAGAGAGAGAGAGAGACAGAGACAGAGACAGAGAGAGAGACAGAGAGAGAGACAGAGACAGAGACAGACACAGAGAGAGACACAGAGAGAGACAGAGGGAGACAGACAGACAGACAGACAGACAGACAGACACACACACACACACACACACACACACACACACACACACACACACACACACACACACACACACACACACACACACACACACACACACACAGGCAGGCAGGCAGGCAGGCAGGCAGGCAGAGCGAGTACTTTTCAACCCGGAAATGTACGGGTTGATGCAGTGAGGAGGTTAATAAGATTTCACCTAAAGTTTCTTCATCAAAGGCACAAAGTCACACGTGAGGGACAAAGTCACAAGACAGTGTCCACAGACCACAACTTCATCATCATCAAGACCACAACTTCATCATCATCATCACCATCATCATCATCATCATCATCATCATCACCACCACCACCACCACCACCACCATCATCATCACGCTGGCTATTGGCTGCTGCTTTGCGACTACTGTGCTTTACTCGGGTTTCCGTTTCAGTGTTGATTTACCTCCACAGAAAGCACCAGGCTTATCACAGCGACGGGGAGCCCAGGACGCCCACCTCGACTTTCACGCAGCTCCTCAGCTCTGTTAGATTCTAAAGTAAGTACTGAGTAAACATGGTGCTTAACGTCCGCAGAAACCAGAAGGTTATTAGGGACCGGGGAGAAGGGGTAAGGGGGTATGATGGGGGGTGGTGGTGGTGGAAGACGGAGATTATATACCTATCGCTGCAGTGTCACCACCAGAATGACTCCTGCATTAAGGCGGGCAGCGATGAGAGCCATTTTAATGTTTCATTAATTGTGAGGGGCAAAGTCACAAGACAGTGTCCACGGACCACAACTTTTTGAAGCGAGAGGAGAGCCCAAGCGGATTCGAACCGTGGTCCCTCAGCTTACCAGTCTAACGCCTTACCGCTAGGCCAAACCGGCTCTCTGTGCTGCTAGTTTCCGATGATGATGATGTAGAGCTTCATGTCCTCGGATGTCAGTTGAAATATTAGGGACAAACTGTGACCAGTGCCGAAGCATGGTTCAATGTTGCTTTACGTCCACAGAAACCGTAAGGCTCATTAGGACGGAAAGCCCATGACGGCCACCTCGACTTTCACACAGCTCCTGAGCTCTGCTAGTTTCCATTTGCAGTATACTCTGTATACAGAAGGTGCGGGCGGCTAGGTTCGTGAACGCAGACGCCAGAAGACAGACAGCGTGAGAAAAGGAGGGTGGAGGAGGAGGAGGAGGAGGAGGAGGAGAAGGGGGAAGCGGGGTGGAGGTGGCGAGAAGGGGCCAAGTGGGAGGGTAGAATTTCTGCACCGTCCGAAGCGTGGCGACAAACAGACTGCATACCCGGAATGACTTTCTCCTCCGCCAAAATTGCGCCCACCCGCTTCAACCGATTTGTAACACTGCCCTTCGGGTGGAATGAGCCAAGAACAAGGCCTTATGGGATCGTAGTCGAGGGGAGGCTATGTGACCCTCTCCCACGAAACGAGTCTTAAGTCTCAGCTGCCGATCAGCCCTAAGGCAGAAATAGCCGCTGTGGGTCGATTTGGGTGATTTAGTGTGTGTGTGTGTGTGTGTGCGTGCGTGTGTGCGTGCGTGCGTGCGTGCGTGCGTGCGTGCGTGCGTGCGTGCGTGCGTGCGTGTGTGTGTGTGTGTGTGTGTGTGTGTGTGTGTGTGTGTGTGTGTGTGTGTGTGTGTGCATAATTACGTTCTTTAGGCCTTATTATCAAGTAGTTATGATATTTTATTTCAGAAATGTCATTAAATTGTTAGAAAGTAGGTTTAAATGCTCCTACCCTGGAATAAATTATGGTAATATTATGCTAAATGTATGCAACATTTGGCTGAAGAAGTTGCTTTTAGTACCCCTACAGAACTCCAGCATGTCGTTCACCTTTGTCCTGTTTATTTTTTTAACATGAAATAATTCTGGAAGTTTTGGCTAACTCTAACTATGGAAGATAAGCAAAATGACCCAGAATTTTCAGGGCTGTTTTCTCAGAATGGCTGCCATAACCCATAGCAACTTCAAATTGCCATAAGTTCAGTGAATCTTTCGCTACAGTCTTCATTTAAATACCAAAATAATGAGCAGGGGTAGATGCAGTTTCCAAAATCTCCAAAAATGCGACGTGAGACTCATTTCGTTGGAGAGGGTCACCTATATATTATTTTTGCCCGTGTCTGTACGAAGCATGTGAACTGAATCTACAGGGAACTGCATTATCATGCAGCACATTAATCTGTTAGGGGCGGGAATGGCTCTGTTTGTGGAGCGTCCGACTGAAAAGACAGACGCAGTACTGACGCGGTTTCGAGTCCCCGGTTACTGCAAGCGATTTTTCTTCCAGAGTCAACTTTCAGTGCAGACTCTGTCCGTGCTGCCCGCTGATAAACTTTCTCCAAAGAACACCCATCGAAGAAACAACCAAACCAACCAACGAAAACGAAAGGCAGAACAAGAAAAGACAACAAAAAAACATCATCCTCGGGAGAAACCATGAGCACTATATATTTATTGAAACGTGTTCCAGCAGAAGCTGTAATGGGTCAGTACAGAAACAACGATCTAGTCTGCTGAAGAACCTTCCTGTTTGAATATTAATAACTACTAGTTCAAGAGCATGCAAAGACGAGAGGGAAAATGGAAGTGGTTGGGGGGTGGGGGTGGAGGGGGGTATGAAGGGGGCGTGGGCGGGGGAGGGGCACTGACACTGCTGAAAACAGCATCCCTGTGACGTATTTGCCATCCGAAGTTCTCATTTTTCATCGTTTTTCGTCGTTTTTAACCGTTTATCTGTCGTTTAAGTGTCGTTTTGTAACTTGACAAAGGGGATTACGGCCCCAAAAATTTGCAGACTGTGTGTCTATGTCATAATAAATAAGCGTTCCTTTGAACCTTTTATGTGCTTGGATCTTGTTTTAGAACGCTAGCAGTCACTCTTCTTTCAGATTTTCGTGTTATTTTGCCATCAGTAATATTCACCATCATCACAACCCCCGATGTGGAAGACAGCAGAGGAAGAAAATGAAGGTCCCTGTGGCCCGGAATCGTTCGTTCGTTCGTCAGAGAAGATAGGTAGATAGCAATTCGATTTTAACGCCCTGTCAAACGCACAGGGTCACTTCAGGGCGAAGGTCAGCGAATAGCGTTATATAAAAGTTAGCTCTTGTTGCTGCGCGAAGAACCGTCCCTAATAAGCCTTATGGTTTCTGTGGACGTTAAGCACCATGATTGCTTGCTTACTTACTTGCAGGAAGCTATGTTCGGGGTCCAAAACGCTTCGCTCGACATCCTCGTGTGCGTGCGTGTGCGATTCTGTGTTTGCGTGCGTGTGTGCGTGCATTCATGTTGTATGCATTGAATTTTGACAAATACGTATATGTGGAGAACGTGTAAGCGCTTAGGGCCTGTGCGGGTTAGGCGCTCTAAGTATTCATTATTATTATTATTCTCTGGGAACTATTCGCCCAGTTCGGCAAACCTTGTCTCTGATTGGTTGAGAGCAAAGAGAGCTCTCCTGCGGATGAGGAAGAAAGGACTAGAAAGAAAAAGAAAATGGATGACGGTGTCGGTACTTCAGTCACTTCGGAGGGAATAGACCTGTTTGTTGGCTTGTGGGAGGCGCAGCTTTGTTTCTGGGATCCAGATGATGATGAAGTGATGCTTAATGTCCTCAGATGTCGGCTGACATATTAGGGACAAGCTGTGACCAATGCCGAAGCATGGTTCAATATAGCTTTACGTCCACTGAAACCAGAATGCTCGTTAGGACGGACAGCCCAGGACGGCCACCTCGACTCTCACACAGCTCCTGAACTATGACAGCTCCTGAACTATGACAGCTCCTGAACTGAACTATGACAGCTCCTGAACTATGACAGCTCCTGAATTGGGATCCAGAATGAGTTTTACCATTATGTGGTAGTTAGTTGAATTACCCCATGAGGGATGATTAAAGTGCATTGACTTGACTTGAGCCTACATTCTGGATCATGATTGGCCGCAAGTTCGGGCCGAAATTTACATCTCTGTCCAGTTAAGTAACAAAATATTCGTCGAAATGTCCGAACTATTTCCGGTGAACTAAAAGTTCGTCCGAGCTCAATTCAGAAACAAAGCATAGTTCGTCGGGCGAACTAACAGTTCCGACGCCCAATTAAGCACCGGCTCAAGGCACAACTTTAAAGAGAGAGTCGAAGAGTTGTTCGTTCCGAAGCCTTCCTTCTTGTTAAAGGAGACACCAAACGAAGAAGCCTCACGAGCCCTGACGACAGGAATGGAATATATATATTTTTTTTTAAATCACAGCAGTTGTTTGTTTTTTCCCGCTCGAATCATGGTCGACTTTTTTGTTCTTGTTTATTTGTTTGTTTGTTTGTTTCGACAATCGACATACGAAAACGGCCGTGAGCATTCCCATTAAGTGTCTTACGTACGTTCAGAAGATAGTCGGCATGTGTGACACAAGTGTCTATTACTTCATTAGCCTACTTCTTGTGTGTGTTCTTCACTGGTAAGGAGCGAACCAACATGGCTCCGTCCCTAGGAGTTTAACTCTGAGGCAGAAGAGCATTTCCGTTGCATAACTATTGATAGGACACCCACACGAAGTCTGCAGATGATAACCAAATTTATTTTAAAAAAATGTCCACATCTGTTTTTCGTTTTCAGGCTAATGGGCGCGTTCTCTCGGTGTCCCCCTTAAGTCTGTGTAATAATTATACACACGCCAGTAGTTGTAAGCTGGTCTGTCACTGGCGCCACTGCCGCAGTGTGTGTGTCATATTCAGCTCAGCCACAGAGTCCCACAAAGCAGCCCTGATTGATTTCCTCTGTCAACGCCCCTTTGCAAGAAAGCGTAATTGATTCTTTTTAGTAAGCACTCCCAACATACACGAGAAAGATCGACCACCACGCACGCGCACCAGACCGGAAGTGAGGTCCAACTTGCCAACGCCTTCAAACACCAATCAGAATCGAGAATATCCCGCCGATTCAAGAACGAGGCTATGAATGATTCATGACCGTTCGGCCGTCTGCTTTGGGTCCCATGGTGGAAAAGAAAATGTCGAGACGATAATGTTGTCTTTTCTCTCATCCGCTACCACTTGAACCTCCTAGAAATAACCGTTCTGTTTAGGGTTCGCTTTAAGACGGGCGGGACAACCGTGCCAGGAAAATGAGAAGGAGGTCCTGTGTAATGAATTCCTGCACCATTCGCGAAAACGGAGCATAGTATTTGGGTTGTTTGTCTAGTTTTTATAGTGGATGCGAGCTTATGGACTTTTGCCCTTGTTGTGCAAATTCGATTGCGTTCGGGGTTTTAAAAGTTGGCATACTTTTGTTATTGTTGTTGTTGTAGAACTTTTATTGTTGATCGCTTTTATATAGCGCTATTCTCCGCTCTCGAGCAGACTCACTGCGCTCGCATGTGGCTGTACATGAAAGGCTAGATTTTTAGCGCGTTTTTGAGTATGCACCGAAGTGTATACTTACAGCGCTGGCATGGCTGGTGCCACATGAAACTGCTGCCGTCTCGGTGCGTTCTGCTTACACCATACAACCATGCACATGTCGTTTCATGCAAAACCAAATACGTAAGGTGTATGCGTGTTTAGCTGTAACCTGCCACCTGCACTTTTGGCAGAATGACCGGGATCTTTGACGTGCTACTGCGGTATCATCTTTGACGTGCTACTGCGGTAACATCTTTGACGTGCTACAGCGGTAACTTTTACTTGTTGTTGTGGACACATTCTGGACACGTCCTGAGGGCAGAGCTAATCACCCCAAAGAATTTGATGTTTCGGGATGCTGACTTGTTCATTCATATAATTATAGTGTTCTCTGGAGCGAATTATCCGTCTTGTTAATTGCTACACAATTCCAAAGTTATACAATTATCTATAGCCTATAAAATAATGCATTGCTGTTCAGGTTGAAAATCAGCATAGGTTGCGCAGTTGTACCTGACACAAAAAGGAATGGGTGCTGGGAGGGGAGGGGGGGGGGGTGCTGGTTTACATGCATATAGTAGCGGTATTTGTGTGTGTGTGTGTGTGTGTGTGTGTGTGTGTGTGTGTGTGTGTGTGTGGTGTGTGTGTGTGTGTGTGTTGTGTGTGTTGTTAGTGTATGTAGTGTAGTCGTAGTGTAGTGTGTGTGTGTGTGTGTGTGTGTGTGTGTGTGTGTGTGTGTGTGTGTGTGTGTGTGTGTTGTAGTGTAGTGTAGTGTAGTGTAGTGGTGTGTGTTTGGGTGTGTGTGTGTGTGTGTGTGTGTGTGTGTGTGTGTGTAGTGTAGTGTAGTGTTGTGTGTGTGTTGTGTGTGTCTGTTGTTGTGTGTGTGTGTGTGTTTGTGGTATTGTATATTGTGTGTATGTATGTGTCCATATATGTGTAAATATGTGTATGTATGTGTGTGTCCTTGTGTGTGTATGTATGTAGGCGCGCGCGCGCGCCCGCGTGTGCGTGCGTGTGTGTGTGTGCGTGCTCGTGTGCGCGCGAGCGCGCGCGACCTCTACTACTCACACTATGTGTGTGTTCCACTTCACAGCTGCACGCCAAAAAAAAAAAAAAAAAGTCTGTTACACGCATTCTTTACACCCCCCACCACGAACCAACCCACCCCCACCCACCCCCCCCCCCCCCCCACACACACCACACCCGCCCCTCTCCGCCCCAACATCTACTTCAGCACACGCAAACCAACCCAAGTCCACCAAAACAGGGGTGGACAAGAAGAACGAAAAAAGAAGAAAGAGAGAGAGAGAGAGAGAGAGAGAGAGAGAGACGAAGAAGAAGAAGAAGAAGAAGAAGAAGAAAAAGGGACGAGAGGAAACCACCTGGACGGGACATCTCTACCAGCCTCACCACCTCACCACGGCTCGGGTTGCCATGACTGCGGGTCACCGCCTGACAATGGGTCAGAGCCTCCTCCAGCCTTTGCCTCAATGCAAGGGTCAGCCGCGTGAATGGAGTCTCGGCGAGCAGCTTGTTGGCACAACAGCACGGATTGTCTTTGATGCTGCGCTGAAGGGTCAGGATCACGGCGGTTGTTGGTCGCGGGAGCTATTTACTACCGTTGGCGATGCATGCACACCGCGATTACCCCCCCCCCCCCCCCCCCCCCCCACACACACCTCCCCCAACCCCACCCCGACCTTTATTATCTGCGTCTGTCTGTCTGCTTTTCTGTATTGTGTGTGTGTGTGTGTGTGTGTGCTTTCCTGTGTCCCCCCCCTCTTCTCCTGTTTCATTTGTCTTCTGTGTGTCCTCTGTCTGCTGTTGTTTCGTGTCTGCTCTGTCTGCTCGTTGTGTCTCTGTGCTGTCTCTGCTCTCTCGTCCTGTCTCTCTGTCTGTCTCTCTCTGTCTCTGTCTCTGCTCTCTCTCTCTCTCTTCTCTCTCTCTCTCCTCTCTCTCTCCTCTCTCTCTCCCTCTCTCCTCCCTCCTCTCTCTCTTATAGTGTATATAAATGATGCCTTGTATATTTTTGTTTTTAATTGTTATTCATCAGTATCTTTATCTGTTAGGTTTTTACTGGACCTATGCTACAGTTTTTGCAAGATAAACCTTTCGAGTTCGAGTTCTCAGTGTCTGTGTCTCTGTGTCGCTGTCTGTCTGTCTGTCTTTCTGCTTCTGTCTCTCTGTCTCTGTCTCTCTGTTCTTTCTGTTTCTCTCTCTGTCTCTGTCTGTCTGTCTGTCTGTCTGTCTGTCTGTCTGTCTGTCTGTCTGTCTCTCTCTCTCTCTCTCTCTCTCTCTCTCTCTCTCTCTCTCTCTCTCTCTCTCTCTCTCTCTCTCTCTCTCTCTCTCTCTCTCTCTCTCTCTCTCTCATGCTTCATATAAAATGACTTGTACATTTTTGTTTTTAATTATTATTCATCAGTAGCTTTACAATGGCTAGTTGTTAGACAGGTTTTGACTGAACCTAAACTACAATCCTTGCAAAATAAGGCTTTCGAGTTCGAGTTCTCTTTGTCTCTGTCTGTCTGTCTGTCTGTCTCTGTCTCTGTCTCTGTGTTTCTCTGTGTCTCTGTGTGTGCGTCTCTGTCTGTCTGTCTGTGTCTCTGTCTGTCTGTCTGTCTGTCTGTCTGTCTGTCTGTCTCTGTCTGTCTCTGTCTGTCTGTCTGTCTCTGTCTGTCTGTCTGTCTGTCTGTCTGTCTGTCTGTGTCTGTCTCTGTCTCTGTCTCTGTCTCTGTCTCTGTCTCTGTCTCTCTCTCTCTCTCTCTCTCTCTCTCTCTCTCTCTCTCTCTCTCTCTCTCTCTCTCTCTCATATTTCTGGCTTTTCTTTCCGGGTTTTGGTGGTTTGTTTTCTTCGTTGCTGCGTCGTTTTGTGTTGGCCGCATATCTACATCAGCTTCACAAGGACGGGCAAGGAACGGGAGCGTCTGTGGCCAGGTGGGTACAGGAAAATTGTAGTTACACATACATAGGTGTGGGTTCGGCAGCACACAGAGCTTTGTCCTGGGGTTCTATAGAGTCCTTGGGATTTGGGAGTGGCTAGTTATATACTATAGCTTTTGTCTGTAGACGGGGGTGGGGGAGGGGGGGAGAGGTGGAGGGGGGGGGGAGGAATGGAGGAGGGAGGCGGGGCATCATCTTCGGTCAGTTTGGGTCGTGTTCTACTTGTACAAGGTTTAGTTACAATCACACCCGTATTGGAAGTGAATTTAGCCTTGTGGATGCTGTAGCCTATGCAGAGCAACAGATACTTTAGACCCCACCCCCTCCCACTCCACCCACTCACCTTCCCCCCTTCCCCCGGGACCCCTGCACCCTGCCCCTTTCCCAATATCTGCCTATTTTACGCTCCACGCCCGGGTAACATGAGCTGCATTGCTCTCAAGGAAGTCTTTTTGACTCACACTGTTAACGGCATACTCGCTTCAAAAGGCCGTAATCAATTGTGATTATCTCAACATAATAACTAATTCTCTATATAATTACTAATCATTTCTAGATAATTACTAATTATCTCAGCGTATTTACTTCTTATCTCTACAAAGTTGTTAATTATCTCTACATAGTTAGAACTAATTCTCTACATAATTACTCATCATTTCTACATAATTGCTAATTAACTCAACATAATTACTTATTATCTCTACAAAGCTGTCAATTATCTCTACATAGTAAGAAAATATCTCAACACCGTTAGGTTTTCTTTTGACGCTCAGTTCCACAGGTTCACAAGCGTCAAAGCCACATAATCGCAGATATTTCCACATAATTGTAATTATCACTGCGTGGTTGGAATTATGTCCATTTCGTGCTGCTTCCAACAGCTTAGCTGCGTCAAAAGTACATAACTACAATGATGTGCGAGCTATATCTGTAGCTATGTGGACATTATTGCAGTTATATGCTTTTAATAAAAAATAAAATGAAAATTTGTAAAGCGCCTACGCTGCGGCTCAAAGCGCTGAACAAGCATAGTATAACACACGTGATGTACATCGAGATGGAAATGTTATCCGCAATAAAATAAAAAAACAATAAAAAAAATTGACGCAAGTAAGCCGCTATAGTATTTTGACGGAGCCGCAGTGCATTATGGGGGTGAGACTGAGGGTGCTTCTTCCGGGTGAGGTCTCTGAAATAGTCACATAATTTATGCACTAGGAATGTTGTGTGAAAAACCTCTTGTCCACCGTGAAGAGTTTTCTCCGTTGTGTGTGTTTTGTTCGGGACTGGGCCCGGCGCGCGTGCTCCGTGAAAACAGCAGTGTTTTCTCCATGAAAACCGCAGCGTTTAATCATTGCTGCGCTTTTATTAACACACCAGCCACCACCTGTTATACGCTGCTCAGCGAATGGCAAAGAGAGGCAACGACACACACGGCTACATAAATACACAGACCGCCGGCCGTAGTGTAAGCGGACGCGCTGAATATATTTCCTGAAGGGCTTTCTACCGAAAACTAGCTGGCAAACGGGGTGCGGACTGGGAAATTGGCTGCAGTTCTGTGTGTAAACCTGACTGAAAATATTTAATAACAGTGCAGTGTTTGAGCGGATAGACAGTGCAGGGATGTTGTTAGCCGGCTCATTCCAATCTTTACACATTCATTATACGCAGCAGAGACCGGGAAGAGACCTGTGGTGGTGGTGGTGGTGGTAGGGATGGTTGGAGTACGCGGGACAGTGGGAGGAGAGGTGTGTGTGTGGGGGGTGGGGGGAGGGGAGGGGGGGGGGGGGGGCAGGGGGGGTGGGGGCTTGTAAAAGGAACTGTGACGATCAGCGCTTAGGAGCTGTGTGAAGTCGAGGTGGCTGTCCTGGTCTCCCCGTTCTTAATAGTCCTTGCGGTCTCTGTGAACATAAAGCAACACTGAACTTGAACTACTGAACGTTCAACGCTCAGGAGCTGTGTGAAAGTCGAGGTGACCGTCCTGGACTCTCCGTCCCCAATGGTCCGTACGGCCTCTGTGGACGTAGAGCAACACTGAACTTGAAGTACTGAACCTTCAGAGCTCAGGAGCTGTGTGAGAGAAGAGGTGGACGTCCTGAACTCTCGGCCTTCCCTAATAGTCCGTACGGTCTTTGTGGACGTAAAGCAACATTGAAGGAACGATACAGAATCACAGAGCTCAGGTGCTGTGTAAAAGAAGAAGTCCCTAATAGTCCGTACGGTCTCTGTGGACGTAAAGCAACATTGAAGGAACGATACAGAATCACAGAGCTCAGGTGCTGTGTAAAAGAAGAAGTCCCTAATAGTCCGTACGGTCTCTGTGGACGTAAAGCGATACTGAACTACTGAACTTTCAGAGCTCAGGAGCTGTGTGAAAGTCGAGGTGGACGTCTTGGGCTCTCCGTCCCTAATAGTTCGTACGGTCTCTGTCGACGTAAAGCAACATTGAACAGAGATCAGAGAAAGGACCACCCAGAATAGGCGGGGTAGGGGATGGGGGTGGGAGTAGAGATGGAAGAAGGGGGAAGGAGGGGACGTGTCTAAGTCTTCGCCTCATCCTCCCTGAGTCCGGCATACGCTCTTGCCGGAAAGCTACCACAGACGCAATGATTACAAAACTCCAAAAGTAATAAGACACCGCCACCCTCCCCGCCTTTGAAACTGTGACTCCGCGGACACTGAGAGAAACAAAAATCGATCCGCTGCCTAATCAGCCCCCACAGCCCACGGGATCTCTCCCCAGGACAACCCGCCGAGAAAAGAACAGCGAACCAACAAACGGCCGACAACTCGCGGGCGCTGCAAGATGGCGGCGGGCAGGGGAGGTAATTAGGGAATAACAGGCGGGTCGTGAGGGGGAATTTGGGCGAGTGTGTGAGATGTTTGCTGGCCAAGCACAGTCTCCGGAACCTCATCACGGCCAAGTTGACGTCTCGCACCCTCCTCGCGCTCTTACCCTCGCGGCCGGGCAGCCCCGTGCCGCGGCGAGAGTCAGTCGCCGTCTGGAAAGACTACCTTGCCTTAAACGCTGGGATCATCATAATAATAATAATAAAATGATAATAATAATAATAATAATAATAACAATAACAGCAATAACAATAATGTGGATATTGTTCAAATAGTAGACTATGCAACCATTCACTGTCTGTCTGTCTGTCTGTCTGTCTGTCTGTCTGTCTGTCTGTCCTGTCTGTCTGGTCTGTGACAATGTATGTGCGCGTGTCTGTGTGTTTTATTTGCTCTGTCTGTGGGTTTTGTGTATAATGATCAAACTCTCTCTCTCTCTCTCTTCTCTCTCTCTCTCTCTCTCTCTCTCTCTTCTCTCTCTCTCTCACACACACACACACACACACACACACACACACACATATATATAATATATATATATATATATATATATATATATATATATATATATATATATATATATATATATATATATATATATATATATATATATATATATAAGGAGAGAGAGAGAGGGAGACAGAGACAGACAGAGACAGAAAAACAAGGCTCTCTGTGACTCCTGGGCACCGCACCGTGCAGGAAGGACTGAGTATGGTGTCATGTAGAGAAAGAATAACAAAGTCTAAGCATGTTTTGTATTGGAAACTTTTTACTCCGAATTTTCGCCCTTGAGGGCTTTGTCAAGGCCTGCCCGGTCGGCTTGACTGATTCCTAAAAATCTTTTATTTGATTTTTGTAGGAACCAGTCAAGCCGACCGGGCAGGCCTTGACAAAGCTCTCAAGGGCGAAAATTCGGGAGCAAAATGTTTCCAATACAAAACATGCTTGGACTTTGTCATACTGTCTGTCTATCTGTCTGTCTGTCTGTCTGTCTGTCTGTCTGTCTGTCTGTCTGTCTGTCTGTCTGTCTGTCTGTCTGTCTGTCTGTCTCTCTCTCTCTCTCTCTCTCTCTCTCTCTCTCTCTCTCTCTCTCTCTCTCTCTCTCTATATATATATTATATATATATATATATACACCTTTCCTCCTCCTCCTCCTCCTCCTCTTCTTCTTCTTCTTCTTCTTCTTCTTCTTCTTCTTCTTCTTCTTCTTCTTCTTCTTCTTCTTCTTCTTCTTCTTCTTCTTCTTCTTCTTCTTCTTCTTCGAAAACACGCTGATACAGAACTCTCCAGCCAGCCACTGTCCAAACACGAAAACAAAACAGTCAGCACAGCCACCACAGTCGCTATAGCCTGTTTTTTTTTTTATCAGTCGCAAGAATGATAAGGAGAGAGAGAGAGAGAGAGGGGGGGGGAGACACAGAGAGAGAGACAGAGAGAGAGAGAGAGAGACAGAGAGAGAGACAGAGAGAGAGAGAGAGAGAGAGAGAGAGAGAGAGAGAGAGAGAGAGAGAGAGAGAGAGAGAGAGAGAGAGAGAGAGAGAGAGAGAAGCAGGGGAAGAAGAAAAAAATGTCCAGTCGCAGGAACAGAAGAAGAAAAACAATTAAACAGAGGTTACCGCACGACTGCAAATGTTCCCGTTCTTTAATCTTGCGTCACTTGTCAACACTGCAAGAATACAAAAGCAGAATTGTTCGATACCCGGCAGTCTGGTTTTCACTCACTCATTCACACACACACACACACACACACACACACACACACACACACACACACACACACACACACACACACACACACACACACACACAACACACACACACACAAAACACACACACCACACACACACACAAACACACACACAACAAACACACACGCACGCACGCACGCACGCACACACACACACACACACACACACACACACACACACACACACACACACACACACACACACTCGCAACGTTGATCACTTGAGAAAAACACCAGCCGCCAAAACTCCAAGGGAGGTAAACCGGATCATGATTGATGCGGCGGTTTGAAAGCCTCGCCTATTCAATCAGCCAATACACGCCACGTTTACAGAGGCTGGGCCCAATGGGGCGCCGCTTTACACAGACCACCGTTATGACAACGTCAGTTTGCAAGGATATAAAGGCACAGCGTCTTGGAGCTGGCGAACGGAAGTGGCTGTTTCTGCGGATCACTGCTGTGTGGGTGGAGCCACGATGGCTCACTGGCTTGATCTGCCGCCCTGGGCCCGTGGCATCTCGAATCGATCGAAGGGTCAACATATGGTGCTTCTATCTTCTACGTTTTGAAAAACTGGTTGTGAGTAAGGGACTGCAGAGAAACTGTGCAAGTCCTGCGTATGTACACATAATTCAGTTTAATGTTATGGGGGGAGGGGGAGGAGAGGGGAGGAGGGGGGGGGAGAGAGTGGAGGGGGCGGGAGAGAGGGAGGGGACACAGAGAGAGATTCGAGAGAGGGGGAGGAAAAGAGAGGGGGGGGGGGGGGGAGGGAGGGGGGGAGGGGGAGAGGGGAGGGGAGAGAGGGGAGAAGAAAGATTCGAGAGAGAAGGGGGAGGGAGAAAGAGAGAGAGAACGGGGAGATGGAACGAGAGGGGGGAGAAGAGGGAGAGAGGGGGAGAGACGGTAAAAGGGAGCGGAGAGAGGGGGTAGATGGGGAGATAATGGGAGATGGGGGGTGGGGGTGGGGGGGGGGGGAAGAGACAGACAGACAGACGTCCACACAGCTTCCTGAGCTCTGATTTGATGTCCTTATTAATCTGTTGGTTTTTATGTTAAGTTCAAGACAGGTGACCAGTGAACACCTGCTCTAACATTGCCCAGATGACCAGTGAACACCTACTACAACACTGCCCAGATGACCAATGAACACCTACTCCAATACTGCCCAGGTGACAAGTGAACACCTACTCCAACACTGTCCAGTGAACACCTGCTCCAACACTGCCCAGTGAACACCTGCTCCAACACTGACCACTGAACACCTGCTCCAACACTGCCCAGTTAACACTTACTCCAACACTGCCCAGTGAACACCCGCTCCAGCCCTGCCCAGTGAACACTTATTCCAACACTGCCTAGTGAACACCCGTTCCAACACTGCCCAGTGAACACCTGCTCCAACACTGCTCAGTGAACACCTGCTCCAACACTGCCCAGTGAACACCCACTCCAACACTGCCCAGTGAACACCCGCCCCAACACTGTCCAGTGAACACCTGCTCCAACTCTGCCCACTGAACACTTGCTCCATCACTAGTGAACACCTGCTCCAACATTGCCCAGTGAATACCTATTCTAACACTGCTCACTGAACACCTGCTCCAACACTGCCCACTGAACACCTGCTCCAACACTGCCCACTGAACACCTGCTCTAACTCTGCCCACTGAACACCTGCTCCATCACTAGTGAACACCTGCTCCAACATTGCCCAGTGAACACCTATTCTAACACTGCTCACTGAACACCTGCTCCAACACTGCCCACTGAACACCTGCTCCAACACTGCCCACTGAACACCTGCTCCAACACTGACCACTCCATGACACATCAAGACGTGCAGCCTGGTGTCCAGACGAGGTCTGTCTGATGGACAAGCTCTGAAGATGTACACCAACATTACGGCTTTGAAGTACACGGCGACGTTCGTTCGTGAGGGCTTACTGAAGTCTCCAGCTGACGGGGGAACAACAATGAAGAAGAAGAAGAAGAAGAAGACAAAGAATTCATTCTCCTGGCTTGGATTACGTGGATACAATTCAATATCCTTAACACTACGACAAAGTATAGCAACAGCAGGTGGAAACCGCTACGCGGAGAATGTTCTCACGGATGTAAACACCTAGCGGCACCATCCCCCGCAAACTGGACGGACTGAAAGCGAAATAAACACTCGATAGGACTATACGCTGGCTCTCTCTTTGGGCTTTCAGTTCAGCTCAAACCACACACTACACCAAGGGGCGGAGGATTTGTCTTATCGCGGCACGGTACGGCGGCAAAGGCCCTTTATGGGGCTGATAGGAATTTGATGTGAGCCGGAATATGCCCAACGACTATTTGAGGTAGATAAGGACAAATCTGGCTGTGTTCTCGAGTGCTTCGATCCTGATAAACTGTCAACGGTTCTGAGATTTGCCCCCGGTTCTTGGTCAGGTGCATCATGTTTGAAGTCTTACTGGAGCTGATAGTATTGAAGGACTACAAATGCAAATTTGGTTGCTTGTTTATTTATTTTTTATAATTTTGTTGTTGTTGTTGTTGTTGTTGTTGTACTTCCCCCCATCAAAATGAAATCAACATATGCACCTGAAATCGCCATTACCATTATCATTATCGCTGTTATAATTATTACCATCATCGTCATCACTATCATAATAATAACATGTAGTTGGTAGATGGTAATTGGATTTTAACGTCCTGTCAACCGCACAGGGTCACCTCAGGACAATCAAACTCTGCCATAAGCAAATGCACACCTCAAAACTCTTCTCACATGTAAACCTTTTCTCAAGTCAGTCCACAAAACTAGTCCCTACACATGCATAAAACAAAAAATGACTTCTGCATTAAGGTGGGCAGCGATGAGAGCCATTTTAATGTTTCATAATTGTGAGGGACAAAGTCACAAGACAGTGTCCACAGACCACAACTTTTGAAGACAAAGGAGAGCCGAAGCAGATTCGAACCGAGGTCCCTCTGCTTACCAGCCTACCGCCTTACCGCTAGGCCAAACCGGCTCACGACGCACCCTACTCTCCAAACCCCCGTTATGAAACGACTACTCACAGACGCAGTGATTTCCACCTGTGCTCAAGGTGGCGCAGCGCAGCGCAGGGGACATAACCCTCAACACGCCCCCTGGCTGGCTTATCCCCCTGGTAATCCCCCAATGTCCTAGTTCACTAATCCCAAGCCGAGGCGAGTGATACACTGGTAGGTTAGTGAGTGACAGGTTTGCATTTGCCGTGAGGAACACCACTGATAGACAGGTTTGTGTCTTCAACAGCATCGTTGGGGATTACCTCCAGTGTGAGAACCTACACACTGGTGTCTCTAGGTCCGCCCTCCGCTCTCGATGAGTTTGTTATGTTAGAGCGTGGAGCGGTGGAATCAATCACCTTAGCCTGGACAACGCCAGTTGCTAAGTTTGAGAGTCACGTACAAGCCTGAACATGTCAGAAGATTTATCGTAGCGGGTATACATGTTTACGCGTTTATTTTATGGAGTGGGGTGGGGGTGTAATGGGGTGAAGGGGTGGTGGTGAAGGAGATCCATTCAGCTTCCTGCATCCGCGCCCTATTACAACTCTTTCTCACGAGGACTTTTCCTCTAAATGACCTCGAACTATTTTTCCGTGACTGACTGATACAACCGTCGTGGCTGACAGGGCGTCCAAAGTCAATTATCTGTCTATCTGTCCATCAACCGACTGAGTATTCCCCCCCCCCCCCCCCCGAAAAAGAAAGACAAAAAAACAAAACAAAACAAAACAACAAATATTAAAAAATCACAACAAACATACAACGTATGTTTGCCCCGTTGAAGACAAAAGAGAGCCGAACCGGAATCGGACCAATGTCCTTCTGCTTACCAGCCTAACGCTAGGCCAAGCCGGCTCACATTGGCAACATCAGTTCAAGTTTAATGTCGCTTTACGTCCACGGAGGCCACGAGGATTATTAGTATTAGGGACGGGGAGCCCAGGACGGCCACATCACCTTTTTACACAGTTCCTGAGTTCTGGCAACATCGTCATTCTTTCATGGTGCTTTACGTTCACAGAAACCGTATGGCTTACTAGGGATGGTGGAAGAATGGGATAGAGAATGAGAGCCCAGGCCCACCTCCCTGTTCACACAGCTCCTGAGCTCTGAAATACATTGGTTGAGTGTTGCTTTACGTCCGCAGAAACCTTTGGCTTATTAGGGACGGGAGCCCAGGACGGCCACCTCGACTTCCTGAGCTCTGTCTACGTCACAACAGTTTCGGAGGCGTGACTCGCTCATGAGCTCTGTGAAATACATCAGACTCAGTGTTGCTTTACGTCCACAGAAAGCATAAGGCTTATCAGGGACGTAGAGCCCAGGATGTCCACCTCGACTTTCACACAGCTCCTGAGCTCTGTACAACATCAGCAGGCCTGTGCGGATTAAACATAGGCGATATTCCTCATTCCAGTCACTTCGACTGATCGCCCGGCCTCTACGAAGAGCACGTGTTGTGTATTAGCCCACTGTCCCTACACTTTCGCTCCAGTCTTTGGTCTTCCTTCGGATGATAAACGATCGGTGTGCAGCCAAACAGACGGCAGGGGGCAGGGTTTTAAAACTGACACCCGGGTACCACTGGGACGAAGTCAACGCACTCGATGCAGACAGCTGATCGTGTGGGAGCTGTCTTTTTGGTAATAGGTGTATCACATGCACAGGCCGAGGTGGAAGCTTTGTGTGTGTGTGTGTGTGTGTGTGTGTGTGTGTGTGTGTGTGTGTGTGTGTGTGTGCGTGCGTGCGTGCGTGGTACGTGTTGTGTGTGTGTGTGTGTGTGTGTGTGTGTGTGTGTGTGTGTGTGTGTGTGTGTGTGTGTGTATGTGTGTGTGTGTTAGGGTTAGGGTGTGTGTGGGTTAGGTTGGGTGTGTGTGTGTGTGTGTGGGTGTGTGTGTGTGTGGGTGGGTGGGTGTTTAAGGTATTAATGCCGTTGGAAATGGGCATGGTAGTAAGATTGATGAAGTTGCGAAGTACGTAAGCTGATTCGCACTTGCGAGGTCCCCACCACCCAAACATCCATTGTTCTGGTGGTGGCTGACGGTCTCTTCGGTCTTTGCGAGTGAGCGCTTGCGATGAGCTATTCACAGGTACCCGACCCCCACCCTGCCTTCCCCCGTCCCTTATAGACCGTATGTTGTCCTTGTGGACGTTAACGTTAAGCCTTGTAATTCGTTCATTCTTGCCTGTAGTCATCGAGGCATAATTATGTAGATAGTGCACAAGTTGTACCGACGCAGTCAGACCTCAGGAGCTGTGTGAACAGGGAGGAGGGCCTGGGCTCTCATACTCTATTCCATTCTTACCCCGTCCCCTAATAAACCGTACGGTTTCTGTGGACGTAAAGCACCATGAAAAAAGAAGAGAAGACGATGAGAAGAGAAGACGATGCAGCGTAAAAGGGGCCCCACAGTGCAGTCAATGAAGTTATTACAGTCTTCCCCCACTGCACCAGTTCGCTCGGCTGTAAATGTCAACATGACAACTCTCTCTCTCTCCCTCTCTCTCTCTCTCTCTCTCTCTCTCTCTCTCTCTCTCTCTCTCTCTCAATAGCGCAGAGAATCGCCTATCGTTAAAGTGGCGCAAGCGCGTGAGGTCTGTATTTATAAGTTGACACCCTCGTCTAGCTTTCATTCCAAGTGTAGAAGAAAACCACACCAAAAAGCGGCTGCCGGGTTTCAGGGCTTTCTCTAACTCTGCCCCGAGACTCTGGCACGCCCTCCGTCACACAGCAGAGAGAACCTGAGTCTTCCTCAGCTTCTCCCAGAGTACTGAAGACTCGCCTGTTATCAAGTCAGCGATTTACACATTCATCTGTCTGTCGTCTCTCAGTTCAAACTGGAATGGCTGTGGCTGTCGTCTATAAAGGTGCTGTCTAGTTTGTTGTTTTATAAATCACTTCTCTGTCTGTCTGTCTCAGTGTCTCTGTCTGTCTGTCTGTCTCTCTCTCTCTCCCCTACCCCTCTCTCTTTCTCTCCACCCCTCTCTCTTTGTATCTCTGTGTGTGCGTGTGCGTGCGTGCGTGCGTGCGTGCGTGCGTGCGTGTGTGTGTGTGTGTGTGTGTGTGTGTGTGTGTGTGTGTGCGTGAGAGAGAGAGAGAGAGAGAGAGAGAGAGAGAGAGAGAGAGAGAGAGAGAGAGAGAGAGAGAGAGAGAGAGAGAGAGAGAGCGCTAACGCGCCTGTGCCTATCATTTGAAAGAGGCTGCTTCGGTATATGGACCCTGTGGATGTTTGAATCCCTGTACTAAACGACAATCATTCATCCTTCTCCCTAGGCGAGAGACGCCAAGGCATCGCAATCAACTTTCTCCAACAGGTGCTGTTGTCATGTTGACATTTACAGCCGAGCGAACTGGAGCATGGGGGGGAAGACTGCAATAACTTCATTACTCAGTCCAAAGCTCAAGCGACACCTAGCCACGAAATGAGCAACAGCAAAGGCCGAGTTCCGTTGCGTAAGTGTCAGCAAGGAATGGTGGTCAAGGAGGTGTAACTACGAGGTCCATACCCTGGCGTGACCGCTTGTCCGCGTCAACGGAAATAGCGTAAGTAAGTAAGTAAACATGGTGCTTAACGTCCACAGAAACCGTACGGCTTATTAGGGACGGGGAGAAGGGGGGGGGGGGGGGGGGAGGAAGGGGTATGGAGGTGGGGGAGAGGAGATTATATACCTATCGCTACACTGTCACCACCAGAATGACTTCTGCATTAAGATGGGCAGCGATGAGAGCCATTTTAATGTTTCAGTAGGAAGTGACGGACAAAGGCACAAGACAGTGTCCACAACCACAACCTTTTTGAAGAGAAAGGAGAGCCGAAGCGGTATCGAACCGAGGTCCTTCCGCTTACCAGCCTAACGCCTTACCGCTAGGCCACACCGGCTCACAGAATCGTCTGTCTTAAAGTGTTGCTGACCACTCGGCGGTCACCCGCTGAGCCGCTTTGGCCCAGCGGTAAGGCGTTAGGCTGGTAAGCAGAAGGGACCTCGACCTCGATTCCGCTTCGGCTCTCCCTTCTCTCCAAAAAGGTTGTGGTTTGTGGATATTGTATGCATCCGAGGACACTAAACAAAAAGAACGAACGAACGGATATTGTCTTGTGACTTTGTCCCTCACAATGAATGAAGGCTGTTGTTGAAGTGTTGCTTTACGTCCACAGAAACCGTAGGTTTATTAAGGACGGGAGCCCAGGACGTCCACCTCGACTTTCACACAGCTCCTGAGCTTTAGTTCACTGTTGCTTTACGTCCACAGAAACCGTAGGTTTATTAAGGACGGGAGCCCAGGACGTCCACCTCGACTTTCCACACAGTTCCTGAGCTATCCTGTTTTACGTCCACAGAAACCGTAGGTTTATTAAGGACGGGAGCCCAGGACGTCCACCTCGACTTTCACACAGCTCCTGAACTCTGCTTTACGTCCACAGAAACCGTAGGTTTATTAAGGACGGGAGCCCAGGACGTCCACCTCGACTTCACACAGCTTCCTGAACTCTGTTTACGTCCACAGAAACCGTAGGTTTATTAAGGACGGGAGCCCAGGACGTCCACCTCGACTTTCACACAGCTCCTGAACTCTGTTTACGTCCACAGAAACCGTAGGTTTATTAAGGACGGGAGCCCAGGACGTCCACCTCGACTTTCACACAGCTCCTGAACTCTGTTTTACGTCCACAGAAACCGTAGGTTTATTAAGGACGGGAGCCCAGGACGTCCACTCGACTTCCACACAGCTCCTGAACTCTGTTTTACGTCCACAGAAACCGTAGGTTTATTAAGGACGGGAGCCCAGGACGTCCACCTCGACTTTCACACAGCTCCTGAGCTCTGAGCAGGAGTCATTCTGCGGTGACAGTGTAACGATAGGTGTATAATCTCTTTCCTTCCTCACTTCCCCCATCTCCATTCGCCCGTCCTTAATAAGCCTTGCGGTTTCTGTGGACGTTAAGCACCATGTTTACTTTACATTACATGTTGCTGTGTTTCCGTGGACGTAACGCACCGTGAAAGAAAGAAACCCATTCCTGTCGTGGTCGCTTGTTCGTGTCAACGGAAATAGCGCAGAGGATCGTCTGTCTTTAAAGTGTTGTTGACCACTCGGCGGTCACTGAACCACAGACACAAAGTTCCCATCAAGCTAGGCGTTGCGACAGGGAGCAGATCTTGAATCACACTTTATTCGATCGATCTCTCATCCCTGATGAATTATTTTACAAATACAGAATACACAGAATACAGAAACTTTATCGTCTATGAAAAACAGATTTTTTGTGTGCCTTACGTTTGCATAAAAGGTACAAGTAAAATAACACCCAGTATAATAATACATGAACATGAGTACACATAAAACACCGAGTACTTTATCTTAGAGCCTGGAGGGCACACACACACATCCGAAACAGTCAACCCTACCAGTGACACGGCGTCAACATATGCACTCACAGGTCAAGCATTTTCAACCAATAAGAAAAGCACAACTCATTAAATTCAACCCAAACAGACACAATACCTACACACGAACTTTGATCATTCTTAAGCTTGTTTAATGCCGAGTTGTTTCTCCAGGGCTCAGGAGCTGTGTGAGAGTTGAGGCGGCCGTCCTGGGCTCCCCGTCCCTGATAAGCCTAATGGTTAATGTGGACGTAAAGCAACACTCAAACAAAAATCCCCGGAGCTCAGGCGCTGTGTGAAAGTCGAGGTGGACCTCCTGGGCTTCCAGCCGTCCCTGATAGTCCGTACGATCTCTGTGCACGTAAAGCAACATTGAAGAAAAGTTGTTTCCGGAAAGCTGCTGACAGGGGCCGCGATCCCAAGGGGTTGGGGAAGAGAGAGAGAGAGAGAGAGAGAGAGAGAGAGAGAGAGAGAGAGAGAGACAGAGAGACAGAGAGAAGAGAGAGACAGAGAGAGAGGAAGACAGAGACAGAGACAGAGACAGACAGACAGACAGAGACAGACAGAGACAGACAGACAGACAGAGACACAGAGAGACAGACAGACAGTGTGAGGAGGGGGTGAGGAGGGGGTTCGAAGTGTGTGACACCACAGAAAAAAATGTTGTGATACAATCCGGTTCCCATCGCTGAAGAGAGCGACCCTTTCTTTCTCTGTCTTACGAACCGGTGGTATATCTCTGCCAGGCAGACTCACACTTGCGGGCTCACCGAGTGTGACAAGAGGTCGTTGAGTCACAGTAGCGGAGTCCCCCGACGAACAATCACACAAGCATCGGAGCGGTAAACCGCAATCCGAAGCGAATAGAGTTGTCACGCTTTGAACAACAACGTCACTCGTAATGACCCAGGAACGACAACTCTAACCACGTGTCATCGCCGGCTGTGTCCCTCGCCAGCAAATTATGGCGACCGGCGGGCCCGGGGAGCTGACAGATTAAAAAGCTATCGTAAACTCGCCGGCATTGAAGGGGTGAGTAGACTATAAGGAGAGGAACCTCTTCTGCCAAATTTCGCGTCCGGCTGTTGACAGGACGGTCTCGCGGGAGCGAAAAGGAAGAGGAAGTGTGCGTAAGCTACAGCAGCTTTTGTCCATGTGCCAATGGTCAATCGAAAACCAAGCGTGCGTGTCCGAGAAGTGCCGCCTCGGATGAATGGCAACGGCAGGATCACCGGGGGACTTAGATAGCGCGGTGTCAGGGTGGTCAAAAGATGACCTTTGGCGAACAAACGTTAAGCGGAAAAGGCAATTTGCTCGTCGGCTCCACTCCTAAAAAGAAACACACGGACTCGACGTAAAAGACACGGGGCACCATTGAAGCGGGACACGAGATCGTGTGTTTGGACCGTTGTCGAAAAACACTTTTCAGTTTGATGGTAAGCGCTCTTCCGTAACGACCTGCGCCAACGGCAAATCTTGATAAGATCAAAGCGTTCAGCGATCATGTTTTGTTCGCGAAGATGGTACAGCTAAAGCATTGTGAAGCTGTTTGGTCTTTACTTGTAGGTGTCGTACTTTTCTTGGCCCACTAGAGCTTAGGAGCTGTGTGAAAGTCGAGGTGGCCGTCCTGGGCTTTCCGTTCTAATGAGCCTTACGGTTTCTGTTGACGTAAAGCAACACTGAACCATGCTTAGGCATTGGTCAAAATTTGTCCCTAATAATTATGTCAGCCGACATCCGAGGACATGAAGCTCTACATCATCACCTTTCTTGGCCCACTAGAGCTCAGGAGCGGTGTGAAAGTCGAGGTGGATGTCCTGGGCTCCCCGTCCCTAATAAGCTTCGTGGTTTCTGTGGACGTAAAGCAACATTGAATCAAAATGAATCTTGGCCCACAGAGCTCAGGAGCCGTGTGAAAGTCGAGGCAGCCGTCCTGGGCTCCCCGTCCCTATTAGTCCTTAAGGTTTCAGTGGACGTAAAGCAACATTCGACTTATCTTTCCCACACAGCATGGTGCCCAAAAGCCAACCCGTGAAAACAATCTCACAGAGGATTATTTGTTCTTTTTCTCTGCCAGGCACTTCCACACTGGCAGTTCAAGCAGTCGACTGTCGCCAGACATTGGAAAAAGCCGGAGAGAAGAGCTTGGTTATCCAGGGTTGTTTGCAGAACACAGCTCGGGGGTCGCATGTGTGATAAGTTCCCAAATACCCGATTAGGGAGTGTCACATAGAGCACAGCAGTGAGTCTGCTCGAGAGCGGAGAATATTTCTTAATAAACGCAATCAACAACAGTTCTGTTCTGTTGTGGCATTCCCTGTATTGTATTAGTTTGGGTTGAGTTTGCAGATCTGACCGGAGTATTGTTTTAAACACTAGAAGAGTTTTGAATGTGCATGGACTTACGATGACGTGGCAGGTTACAGCTAAATACGCATGCATCTTACGTATGTGGCTTTGCATGAAGTGACATGGTGTATGGTGTACACAGAACGCGCCGAGATGGCAGCAGCTTCATGTGGCGCCAGCGCTGTAAGTACACCACTTCGGTGGATATTCAAAAATGCGCTATCAAAAGCTATTCACTCACGTAGAATCACATGCGAGCGCAGTGAGTCTGCTCGAAAGCGGAGAACAGAGCTATATAAAAGCGATCAACAACAACAACAACAACGATGTTTTTTCGTCCTGGGGTGATTCTGTGTGGTTGACGGGACGTTGAAATCCAGTTATTAGCGAACTAGCCATTTTCACACATACGACGAACACAAACATCTCTCCATCCTGTCTATGAGAAGTTTCCCCAGCGTTGCCTTTGAAACAGTTGCAACGTTCGTCCGATTGACGATAGCCCTCTCTCGTCCTTTCAGGAAAGATCGTACGAAGAGCGCTTCTTCTTTCTGTGCCCCCCCCCCCCCCCCCCAGGCGATTGATGATTAGATGTGATATGTCCTTAAGTTTGAGTGTGATGATGATGATGTAGAGCTTAATGTCCTCGGATGTCGGCTGACATATTAGGGACAAACTGTGACCAATGGCTAAGCATGGTTTAATGTTGCTTTACGTCCACAGAAACCATAAGGCTCATTAGGACGGGGAGCCCAGGACGGCCACCTCGACTTTCACACAGCTCCTGTCCAACGTTTCTGACGGTGACGACAGAGACAGAGGTGCGCAATACATGTCATCTGCTGTGAGGTGAATCCTCTCGAGTCCAGTTTGGGATTTAAATAAACATTTTAATTCAAGTATTTATAAAGCGCAAAATCTCGTCCCTAGAGATCGCCCTGATATAACCATACTGGTTGACTGGGCGTAAACCACCAAGTTACTTACTTGTCCGTAGAGACTATTCTAAGCGAGTACACGCGCGCGCGCGCGCGCGCACGCACACACACACACACACACACACACACACACACACACACACACACACACACACACCACACACACACACACAAGCACCCGCACCCGCACACACGAGCATATTGACTATACAAAGCTTAATTTACGCACAACTTAAAACGGGTAGCAGACAGAGACTTGAGATGGATGAAGGCAGCAGCACGGAACGGGAAACATGGCACGCCTAGACTTCTGGGGAAAGAAAGTGTTCTGAGGTTACTCTTGAATGAGTCCAGAGAGGGAAGGGACGATTCGCATATATATTCCCTTCATACTACAGCACGGATATTCTGCTGAAGGTTCGGTCACTTGCTGGCTGATAAATATATTTAAATATTTCTACCCAGATGTGACCTTACCGTTGGCGGAAACGTGCCGCTGCTTGACCGCCTACAAACACAAACGACTCTCGTTCATGTTCAATTATTGCTTTACGTCCAGAGACCGTACGGACTCAGTATTACTATTAGGGACGGTGAGAGCCCAGGACGTCCACCTCGACTTTCACACAGCTCCTGGGCTCTAGTTCAATGTTGCTTTACGTCCATAGAGACCGTAAGGACTATTAGGGACGGGGAGAGCCCAGGACGTCCACCTCGACTTTCACACAACTCCTGAACTTTAGTTCACTGCTGCCTTACGTCCATAGAGACCGTAAGGACTATTAGGGACGGGGAGAGCCCAGGACGTCCACCTCGACTTTCACACAGCTCCTGAACTTTAGTTCACTGCTGCCTTACGTCCATAGAGACCGTAAGGACTATTAGGGACGGGGAGAGCCCAGGACGTCCACCTCGACTTTCACACAGCTCCTGAACTTTAGTTCACTGCTGCCTTACGTCCATAGAGACCGTAAGGACTATTAGGGACGGGGAGAGCCCAGGACGTCCACCTCGACTTTCACACAGCTCCTGAACTTTAGTTCACTGCTGCCTTACGTCCATAGAGACCGTAAGGACTATTAGGGACGGGGAGAGCCCAGGACGTCCACCTCGACTTTCACACAGCTCCTGAACTTTAGTTCACTGCTGCCTTACGTCCATAGAGACCGTAAGGACTATTAGGGACGGGGAGAGCCCAGGACGTCCACCTCGACTTTCACACAGCTCCTGAACTTTAGTTCACTGCTGCCTTACGTCCATAGAGACCGTAAGGACTATTAGGGACGGTCAGCCCAGGACTCCAACCTCGACTTTCACACACAGCTCCTGAGCTCTGTAAAGTTCTCGTGTCGCAGGGCCACCAGACGAACAACAATATCCTTCCACCAAGCCATCTGTAGCGTGGACTACAAACGGCACAACGAACAAAATCACGTTGAGGTGTGGCAGTGTACGAGAGAAAATTGGCGGATCCATGCCACCGCTGTCTCTGTAAACTGTCCCTTAGACTAACACGTGGACACTGTCCAGCGATCATGCCAGCCCCGGCATGTGGCACCAAGGGGACAAACCTTGGGGGGCGGGGTGTGGGGGAGGGGGGGGAGCATGGGGGAGAGGGGGAGGTCCTAAACACACCGGTCTTCCAGCACTGATCTGATTAATCCACGCCGTCCAAACAGGCGTTTAGCACAGAGATTAGGGTACGGTCGTGTAGTTAGCTCGGTGACAATATGGGTGGGGAAGAATCGGGTGCCAGGGCTGCGTATAGGCTAAGGTTTCTTCTTCTTCTTAATCTGGCTTTACGTCGGTTCCACTTGCGTGGTACTGACGGGTATGGGTGTGGCTCGACTGCTGGAGACAGTGAAGTCGGGACAATAGATGTAGTCGGGACAGTGAGTGTTGTGGGACAGTGGGTGAAGTCGGGGCAGTAGGTGTGTTCGGAACAGTGGGCGTTGTGGGACAGTGGGTGTCTGTGAGACAGCGGATGTCGTGGAACAGTGGATAATGGTGAGACGATGGGTGTGGATGGGACAGTGGTGTATTGGGGCAGTTGGTGTGATGGGACAGCTGGTTGGTGGGACAGTGGGTGGAGTAGCCTGGACTGTGCGTGCTGTGGAACAGTGATTGTGGTTTGTATAGTGGGTGTGGTTGGACGGTGAGTGTATGCGAGACAGTGGATGTGGTGGGACAGTGATTGTGGTTGGTACAGTGGGTGTGGTGGACAGTGGGCGCGGTGGGATAGCGGATGTAGTGGGACAATGGGTGTTATGGGACAGCGGATGTAGTGGAACAATGGGTGTGATGGAACAGTGTGTGCAATGGGTGAGCGGGTGTAGTGGGACAGTAGGTGTGGTGGGATAAATGGGTGTGGTCAGACAGTGCGAGTGGTGAGACAGCAGGTGTGGTGGGACAGTGGGTGTGGTGGGACAGTGAATGTAGTGGAAGAACGGGTCTAGTGTGTGTGGCCGGACGGTGGGTGTGGTGGGAGAGCGAATGTAGTGGGAAGCAGATGTGGTGGAACAATGGTTGTAGCAGGGACAGTGGATGTGGTTGTAAGATGGGCATGGTTGCCACAGTGGGTGTGATTAGGACAGTGGATGTGGTCGGGCTAGCGCTTTTGGTGGGACAATGGCGAGGCAAGGTATTCTTCTCCAAGATCCCGCTTTCAGTTGATACTCAAAAACATAGCCTTACCCAGGTTCAGTGTTGCTTTACGTTCACAGAAACCACGAGGCTTATTAGGGACAGGAGCCCAGGACGGCCACCTCGGCTTTCATACAGCTCCTGGGCTCTCAGGTAAGGTGACTATTAATTTGCTCCCAGTTCGGAAGAAGAAATGTGAGCCGGTTTGGCCTAGCGGTAAGGCGGTAGGCTGGTAAGCAGAGGGACTTCAGTTCGAATCTGCTTCGGCTCTCCTTTCACTTCAAAGGTTGTGGTCTGTGGACACTGTCTTGTGACTTTGTCCCTCACAATTATGAAACATTAAAATGGCTCTCATCGCTGCCCGCCTTAATGCAGAAGTCATTCTGGTGGTGTCAGTGTAGCGACAGGTATATAATCTCCCTCTCCCCCCCACCTCCATACCCCCTTCTCCCCGTCCCTAATAATAAGCCTTGTGGTTTCTGTGGACGTTAAGCACCATGTTTACTGCAGAAGAAGAGAAGAGAGAAAGAAAAAAAAAGCCAGTGAATGGCACGGACGCCACAGACTTGCAACCCAGCCCCGACGCGTTTCCTTGTACCACAGGACAGGGTTATGAACACTGGTCACACGCTGCAACAGACATTGGTCACACGCTGCAACAGACACTGGTCACACGCTGCAACAGACACTGGTCACACGCTGCAACAGACACTGGCCACACGCTGCAACAGACACTGGTCACACGCTGCAACAGACACTGGTCACACGCTGCAACAGACACTGGTCACACGCTGCAACAGACACTGGTCACACGCTGCAACAGACACTGGTCACACGCTGCAACAGACACTGGTCACACGCTGCAACAGACACTGGTCACACGCTGCAACAGACACTGGCCACACGCTGCAACAGACACTGGTCACACGCTGCAACAGACACTGGTCACACGCTGCAACAAGGCTGAAGGATGGGAACAGGCTCCGGCCCAGCTGTACAATAACAGGCGGAGACAAAGGAAACCGGACCGAAGAAACATTACTAGTACTTGTCCTCTTTGCCATCGGCGCGGTCCTGCGCACGGAGGAGGGAGATCGCTAACAGCACTCAGCATACGTTGACACTTTCTCCCCGAGGATCAAAAAAAGGGAAGGAGCAGTTAGGCTCTAGCACAGCAAAGCTGTATAAACTTGCGTTAAAGTTCCTCTAGAGAGTACGCAACATTAACACTGGCGTGGTGCTTAATCCGTGCGTCTCTCCGACCGGACGACAGAACAGGTGTTGAAGGGTGAAGTGATGCCACAGGTGTTTTCTTGGCAACAGTATTTAATTAGTTCCACGACTTTTGTGAAACTTAAGTTACAGTAGTCAGTCCAGCGTGGCTTAAGACTATATGGAGAATTTGGTTAAGACTTCAGCGAGGGTTTCGTTAAGACTTCAGCAAGAATTTGTCAAGACAAAAGTTTCGTTAAGACTTCAGCGAGGGTTTCGTTAAGACTTCAGCAAAAGTTTGTCAAGACAAGAGTTTCGTTAAGACTTCAGCGAGGGTTTCCTTAAGATTTCAGGAAGAAGTTCGTTAAGACTTCAGCGAGAGTTTCCTTAAGACTTCAGTAAGGGTTTCGTTAAGAATTCAGCGAGAGTTTTGAATTCACCGAGAGTTTTGTTAAGAGTTCATCGAGAGTTTCGTTAAGAACTCACCGAGAGGTTCAATACAAATTCACCGGGAGTTTCGCTAAGATTTCGCCCAGAGTTTCGTTAAGAATTCACCGAGAATTTCGTTAAGACTACAGCGAGAGTTTCGTTAAGACTTAACCTAGAGTTTCGTTAACAATTCACCGAGTTTCGTTAAGACTTCAGCGAGAGTTTCGTCAAGAATTCACAGAGAGTTTCGCTAAGACTTCAGCGAGAGTTTCGCTAAGACTTCAGCGAGAGTTCAAATTTGGTTAAAATCACAAAGACAGTGTCCATAAACCACAACTTTTGAAGAGAGAGGAGAGCCGAAGTGGAATCGAACCGAGGTCCTGCTTACCAGCCTAACGCCTTACCGTTTACCTGCTAGGCCAAATAGGCTCACATTATTTGCGTCTTCTTCAAATGTTTTACGTCCACAGAGACCATATTAAGGACTATTAGGGACGGGGAGCCTAGGATGTCCACCTCGTCTTTCACACAGCTCCTGAGCTCTGTCGTCCGTCTTCTTCTTTTATGGTGCTTTACTGTTCCCAGAAACCGTATGGCTTATTCGGGACGGGGGCGGGGGAAGAATGGGTATAGGAAATGAGAGCCCAGGCCCACTTCCCTGTTCACACAGCTTCTGAGCTCTGTCGTCCGTCTACTTCTTCTTCTTCTTCTTTCGTGGTGCTTTACGTCTACAGAAACCGTATGGCTTATTCGGGATGGGGGAAGATTGGGTATAGGAAACGAGAGCCCAGGCCCACCTCCCTGTTCACATACAGCTCCTGAGCTCTGTCGTCCGTTTTCGCTTCGGTTCCCCTTTAAGTGCTTCTTGTTTTCCCACACGGACACACTCGCTGTATGGCCTGAGGGATTAGCAAAGCGATGAACCTCCCCTTGAGAGAGCTGCATCTTCTCTCACCCCTTGACATGTCTGCTGTTTTCCCTGTGTCGGTTAGTGGAGTACACACGGACGGAAGACAGAACTGGCCAACAAAGACCGTTGACCTCATCGCCTGGAGATGACTGACATGATGACATGCCCTTGTAAGACACTTCTTCATTTCGAACCTCATCTTGTTTAGTTTTCCCCTCCCAATGCTGTCAACTGCGTGGTGAGGTCGCGTAAAGTTTTCTGAGGACTGGAGTCAATATTTTAGGTGAAAGCTAGGGACTCGAAGGATGACGCTGATTGAGGACATGTGTGTCTCGGTGATGACAATGACTGCTGTTGAAGTGAATACTCGGATACAGCTGATCGCGTTCCCGGGATGTTTTGGCCGACCTTCCAGTCCTCCACGCGTTCCTAGTTGTGACTGGCTTCTTCGTCAAATGTTGCTTTACGTCCACAGAGACCGTACGGACTATTAGGGTCGGGGAGCCCAAGGCGTCCACCTCGACTTTCACACAGCTCTTGAGCTCTTAGAACTCGCAGAACTCTCAGTTCATCGTTCAGTGTTGCTTTACGTCCACAGAGACCGTACGGACTATTAGGGTCGGGGAGCCCAAGACGTCCACCTCGACTTTCACACAGCTCCTGAGCTCTGTGACTGACTTCTTATTTCATGGTGCTTTACGTCCACAGAAAGCATAAGGCTTATTAGGGACGGGGAGCTTAGGACCTAACGCTACACTGTCAACACCGGAATGACTTATGCATTAAGCATCGAAGACAGCCATTTTAATATTTCAATATTTCATTCACTGTGATGGAGAAAATCACAAAATTTTGATAAACCGCACCTTTTGAAGAGACAGGAGAGCTGAAACGTGGAATCGAATCGAGGTTGTCTGCTGAACCGGCCCACGACAACAAATAATCAGTGACAAAATATAATAAGTAATAAAATATGCATGCAGGAACTTGTGAGGGGCAAAGTCACAAGACGATGTCCACAAACTACAACTCTTGTTTAGGTTGAAGTGTAGAAGAAGAAGAAGAAGAAGAAGAAGAAGAAGAAGAAGAAAGAAGAAAAAAGAAACAAAAAGCAAGTTATTGATTGTTGAGGCATTATTTTTAGATTTGGAAGACCTTAAACGGAATGAATCTGGAAGGAAAGAAAGAAGAAGAAAAAAGAAAAAAAGGAAAACAAGCAAAGAGAGAAGAAAGGCCTACCCCTTCAACAAAGAGCCTATTGGGTGCATCAGTTTCTCCTCCCCCTCCCCCCCCCCACCCCCCCCCCCCCGTCAGTCACCCCACCTCCATCCCGACCTCCCCACCCCACGCTCCACTCCAGCCGAATCAGTAGAGAGCAGCGGGGTTATTCAAAATCATTATTATGCCGTGGACCCAGAAATTCACCCCCCTACACTGTTGAGCAGCTTCACAATGAAAAGTCTATTGTCACAACCTCGTGATGAAACAGGACTCTTTTCGTTCGGCATCAGATCGTAGATCTCGTAATTTACAACTCTGGCACGCACGTGCCGTACGTTTCTCAGTGCATTGGGCGCTGCCATGTTTGGCCGTGAGCGGTTGAGTGAGTTTAGCGGTGTCCG
>JABMCL010000684.1:155000-172500 GCA_018857735.1 Alviniconcha marisindica | reverse complement strand
ACAGAGAGAGTCTGGCAGAACAGAGAGAGAGGGGGGTGGGGTGACAGGGGGGGGGGGTGACAAAGAATGGAGAGGAACAGAGAGAGACAGGGACAGAATGAGAGAGGGGACAGAGAGAGAGGGGGTATAGAGAGGGGGATCGGAGAGGGGGCGGGGGGGCAGAGAGAGAGAAAAGAGAAGAGGGGGGGGGGGGGGGGGGGCAGGACACGAGAAGGGAGACAGAAATGGGCGGGGGAGGGGGGGACGGGGGGGGGGGGGACGGGGAGGGGGGGGGACAGACAGAGGGACAGAATGACATGAGAGGGGGGCAGAGAAAGGGGGGGGGGGTGACAGAGAGCCAGGGGACAGGAATAATGGGGGGTTGGGGGGGTGGGGGTGGGGGAAGAACAGACAGGGACAGAATGAGAGAGATGAGAGAGAGGGAGAAAGAAAGAGGGATAGGGGCAGAGAGGGGGATCGGGCCGCACAGAGAGAGAGAGAGAGAGAGAGAGAGAGAGAGAGAGAGAGAGAGAGAGAGAGAGAGAGAGAGAGGTACAAGCCAGCCCCAGGGGGGGAGGGAGGGGGGGGGGGGGGGGGGGGGGGGGGCGGAGCAGGAGGGAGATCGGAGAGAAAGTGGCATGTTGTGTGAAGCGAACTTTGTTACTGATATTATTTAGAAAGAGAGACAACGAAAGAGACAGAGACAGACAGGCAGACGAAGACAGAGAGAGAGAGAGAGAGGGAGGGTAAGAAAGACAGACAGAGACAGACTTTAATTCGGCTAAATAATTCTAACCAAACAAAGCGGCGAACAAGTGCCAACATTACATTCTCGTGGAACAGCCCTCTCCGTTTACAGACTCTCCAAAGTGGCGCATCTCACAGGCCAGAGGAGTTTTCTTCTCCAAACACAAAACCTCCATTTGTGTCGTCGTGAAACAGATGAATTTCCGTAGCGGGGTTTTCACGGAGTAGAGATTTACACGAGGCTGTTTCTCAAGCAACACTCACTCTTGGTTTTCTTGACTGAAGCACATTTATTCACGGTTGTTAATATGCAGTGTTGTCCAAAAGCAAACAACCAAACAAGCGAGAGGAGGTTAAAATCCAGTTGTTATAAGTAATTAATCAACAAACAAAGGGAGTTAATTAGCGCTCGAATGACGTCACACACTGACAGAACAACAAAGAGCTGAATCGCCAACGGTAATTCTCACCTGGCATGCGAGTAAATACTAGCGCTAATTAACTCCTTTATTTGTTGATGCTGCGCAGGCGTTGTCGGTCTTTTTCTGTTTCAGATTATAGGTAATTAATCGAATGAGCGATGCTTTGACCTGTTGTGTGTTGAAGGTTAGGTTGGAAATAAAAATGATGTGCCCAGTGTAATGCAGCATATCGTAAGTAAATGTTCGGCAGTGAAAAACGATGGATATTATAAACATTTGATGCGCGTAACCTGTTGAGGCATAGAAAAGCAACGGGCCCGTAGAATAGTAAGCCATTTATTAATGGACACACACACACACACACACACACACACACACACACACACACACACACACACACACACACACACACACACACACACACACGCAAACACACAGCACACACACACACACACACAACACACACACACACACACACACACACACACACACACACACACACACACACACACACACACACACACACACACACACACACACCAACAACAAACAAGCACACACACACACACACACACACACACACACACACACACACACACACACACACACACACACACACACACACACACACACACACACACACACACACACACCGGAACGATGTCTGAGAGCCAGACCAACATGTGAGAATGTTCTGTGACCAAAATATTGCAAAATCCAAACACACAAAATTAACATGAACGCTGATTTAAATGGGACGACACGAAACTAACTGCCGCATGTTTGTGTGTTGTCCTAACAAGCTTTGTAGCAGATTTTTTCTCTCAAATGTTATGCTGCTAGCCTAGCAAGAGGAATCTGAAAATGCCCATGGTGTATTCCATTTCTATCACTGGATCTGGAAACAACATAACTCAACCAAAAGGAAAACAAAGAAAAACAAAAAACAAATCAAAAACAAGAAAACAAAACAAAAAGCACTCATTCTTGTTTCAGTTTTTTTTTCTCAACCAAAAACACTAAACAAATAAGTGGTTTAGCTCTCCATCTCATTTTTCATCGTTTTTTACCGTTTAACTGTTGTTTAAGTCGGTTAGGTTGTGTTGCTTAATGTCCTCGGAAGTCGGTTGACATATTAGGGACAAGCTGAGACCAATGCCGAAACATGGTTCAATATTGCTTTACTTCCACGGAAACCATAAGGCTCGTTAGGACGGACAGCCCAGGACGGCCACCTCGACTCTCACACAGCTCCTGTTGTTTAAGCGTCGTTTCATAGCTTGATAAAGGGGAATACCCCGAGAATTCGCAACACAAGGTTCCAGGCGAGATCAAAAGACCCAGAGGTCTAGAGGAGGGAGGTGGAGCTGGACCCTCAAGTTAGCCCAGAAGAGATCATGAGTAGGGAGGTGGAGCTGGGCTGCGAAAGTTGGACTTCTTTCGCTTGGAGTTGTTCCTCAACAGCAGTGCAGCGGACATTGCCTTGTGACTCTGCCCAAGCACGGCAGCTGAAGCAGCAATTGCGCATCTAGTGCACTAGTCGCTGCGCAATGGCGAGGGGACACCGCTAACATTCCATTGTTCTGGCGGCGGTCCACGGTCTCTCCGGTTTTTGTTCGGGGGGTATCCGCGGTCGACCCTTTCCCTTTCCCCCCCCCCCCCCCCCCCCCCCCCCCGCCCCTCCCTAATAAGCCTTGGCACCGTATCGCGTTTTCGCCTTAGTTGTTTAAAAACCTTTTTCGATGAACCTCCCCCCCCCCCCCCCCCCCCCAAAAAAAAAAAAGAAGAAAAAAAAGAAAAAAAAAGAAAGAAAAAAAAAAAGCCAAAGACAGACACACAACCACATACACACGCACCACGCACCACCCGCAACCCCCAAAACCCCACGCACGCACCACAAAACCACACACCACAAAACCCACACACACACACACACACACACACCCCAAACACACCCCAACACACACACACAAAACCCCCCCAAAAAAAAACAAAAACAAAAAACAAAAACAAAAAACCAAAACGACTCGGGGGGTGACTGTTTTCCATTGTGCGTTATTTTTTGAGAAGGGGGAAAAAAACAAATTCGCCCCGCGTTTTTTTTTCTTTTTCCTTTTTTTCTTTTCTTTCTTTTCTCTCCCAACCTCGCCCTCCCCCCCCCCCCCCCCCCCCCCCCCCCCCACCTCCGCCCCCTCCCACACAGCCTGAGCAACATTCACCCTACTTTGACGTTGCCTACTATGGTTTGATTCGGACTCACAACGACTGACACACAATCTGTAAAACCGTCAAACACTACTGTTTCCTAATCAGTTTACGTCTTCGTATCGCCTTGCTTTTGTCAGCTGCGATTATCCGATGTCTGTAAGACCTCGACATGGCGAAACCGATACAACTTGCTCAGACACATTTGTGGCATAAAACAGTAGCTTTATGACAACCCGATAGCATCAGACGAGGAACAAACTCGGCTTACGCCACGGTGTCAAGTATCCCCATCTGCTTTTGTCAGTGTGCCAGGGGAGATTATGCTTGTTTCTGATTTCCTGTGCAACGAGAGTTATTCCACGTGGAATGAGATTTCCCTACCCCCCCCCCCCCCCCCCCCCTCCCCCCGCCCTTGTTTCGAAACGGCTGCACTTAATCATACACCGCATCTCTCCCCTTTGTTCGTTTGTAATACACTTTCTTGTACTATTTTCAGATCGTAGAACAGTTGAAGAGTCGTTTGTCGACAGTGGCATAGAACGACTCGTTAGCAGGTCAAAAGCTTTGGCTGTAGTGCTTTGTGCGATCTTATGCAGTGTGTCGTCTCTTGTTTCTTCTGCTTCCGTAGAGATTGGAGCTGGAAATTCTATACTGAGAGAGAGAGACAGAGGAGGAGGATTTTTGTTGTTGTTCTCTCACTCTCTCTCTCTCTCTCTCTCTCTCTCTCTCTCTCTCTCTCTCTCTCTCTCTCTCTCTCTCTCTCTCTCTCTCTCTCTCCTTCTTTCTTTTCTTCTTTTCTTTTTTAACAATGACTGGGACTGGGGAATGGTTTGTCTGAGGAAATTCGAATCTATACAGCAATCTTTTTGTTCTGAGAAATCTGTTTTGTTTTGGTGTGTGTGTGTGTGTGTGTGTGTGTGTGTGTGTGTGTGTGTGTGTGTGTGTGTGTGTGTGCGTGTGCGTGTGTGTGTAATGAACATTGAATTGGCACTGACCATGTAGAGCAAAAACTTGGAATTATGATTCAATGAACGACAGCAAAGTTCAAGGTTCACGGGGGAGAGAATTTAAAAAAAAAAAAAAAAGGCGGGGGGTGGGGGGGGGGGAGTGGAGAAAGGTAGTATCAGGTGGCTACGGTAAGCTTCCAAATGTGTAGGTACAATGGTTGGTATAGACGGTAGAAGCGGAAGTATCGCCCTCAAAATGGCGACTGGCAGCATTAAGAGGATCCCAGACTTTCCACAAGAGGCTCGGGGACTGGGGTGGGGGTGGGGGGGGGGGTGGGGGGGTGGGGGGTGGGGGTAAGGGATGGAGGGGGGCGGGGGGGGGGGTGGGGGGTGGGAGGGAGGTTAGGGGGGGAATAGCCGTGACCACGCAGACACCGAACAAACATCCACCCACCACTCGCACACCACTCACCCCCAATTAACCGCAAGTTTATTTCCTCTGTCCTAAAACACACGCCCCCTGAAATCCCATTCGGTCCCCTCCCGAAAACAGATCGGTGCGTCGGACGGAGAATGACGATAATTACCGGGTGCGCGATCGACTCCTCTCGGGCGCGGAAGGCGAGTCACCGAGGGGAGCCGATGACTGCCGATGAGGAGTTTCGTGTCGGCGCTGAGTGCTCGGCTCCGCCCGCTAATAGCACGGTAGGCAAGGGATGCGTTCAGAGAAGGGCGAGGCTTTTCTCAAGCGCACTTGCTCACAGACTCTGAAAACGTTTTACGACGGGGAAGGTTAGAGCGAAATAATGAACTAGTTTAGTGACGGAGCAAAATAAGGTACTAGTTACTTTTGCTCGAGAATTGTACAGGAGTTGAGGGGTGGGAGTGGGGAGGGCGGGGGGGGGGGGGGGGGGGGGGGGGGGGTGGGGGGTGGGGGGTGGGGGTGGGGGGGGGGACTCAGGCAGCTGCCGAGGTCGCCATTCAACCGCCGCTTCCTGCGGAGAGCAACGTGCCAGTTATGGAGGAGGAAGGAGGAGGAAGGAACGGGTAAAAGCACTTTAGACTCCGCGAAAAGTCGGTGGCAATCTTCCCCGGCAAACAATTAGAACGGAGGAAAACACTTATTTGGTGAGGATCCACGGCTGTCATTACGGCATTGACAGCGAGGTGTGCGACCCGGCAGTTGTGTACGCTGCTGTCCTTTTGCTGGCTGAACTGACTCGACGCTGCAGGTTGAGGAGGTGTGGAGGTAGGGGCGGAGGTTGGGGGTGGGGGTGGGGGCGGAGGTGGGGGGGGGGGGAGGAGAAGCGAGATGACTCTAAAACCAAGATGTCTGACATTTGCAGTCACCAGAGTTCAGGAGCTGTGTGAAAGTCGAGGTGGCCGTCCTGGGCTCCCGTCCCTAATAAGCCTACGGTTTCTGTGGACGTAAAACAGAGTTCAGGAGCTGTGTGAAAGTCGAGGTGGCCGTCCTGGGCTTTCCGTCCTAACGAGCCTTACGGTTTCTGTGGACGTAAAGCAATATTGAACCATGCTTCGGCATTGGTCACAGTTTGTCCCTAATAATTATGTCAACCGACATCCGAGGATATGAAGCTCTACTTCACCATTTGCAGTCAGAGCTGAGGAGCTGTGTGAAAGTCGAGGTGGACGTCCTGGGCTCCCATCCCTAATTATAATTAACCTACGGTTTCTGTGGACGTAAAACAACACTTCAGCCATCAACATTAGCAGTGCCGTCCCTCGCTGGGTGCTGAAGGGGGAGGAGGGGGGGGTGGGGCGAGGGGGCGAGGGGGGAGGGGGGGGCTACTGACAAAGCAAAGTTAAATTCTCACAATACATTCTTTATAAACAAATACATGAGCACTAATAATACATTACTACAGCACTTTACACATTAGGGGACAAGAACGTGCAAATCAGAGACGCTACACTCTAAGATTGTACAGCTAAAGCATTATGTGAAGCTATACGATTTTTGCAACACTACACTTGCTGTGGTATCTCTGAACACCCAGTCCCGTACCGTGGTCTCTGTGGACGTTAAAACCCTACAATTCATTTAACACCTCTCCGTGAGCCGGTTTGGCCTAGCGGTATGGCGTTAGGCTGGTAAGCGGAAGGACCTCGGTTCGATACCGCTTCGGCTCTCCTTTCTCTTCAAAAGTTGTGGTTTGTGGATACTGTCTTGTGACTTTGTCCATCACTTCCTACTGAAACATTAAAATGGCTCTCATCGCTGCCCATCTTAATGCAGAAGTCATTCTGGTGGTGACAGTGTAGCTATAGGTATATAATCTCCCTCTCCCCCACCTCCATACCCCCCCCCCCTTCTCCCCGTCCCTAATAAGCCGTACGGTTTCTGTGGACGTTAAGCACCATGTTTACTTACTATACATCTCTGAGCAGACTGAGGAGGTGAAGAAAAAGGGAGATGACTATTGAAACGTACACGTAAGTTCATGATTCTGTTTTTAACTGACATTCTCAGAGTAAGTTAGGGACAAGCGGAAGAAAAGCAACTAAGCGTTAAAAATTTTTTAAGGGGTCTCGAAGCAAAGACGCAAGTTGACCGAAAACGTAGAATATGTCCAAATATTTTCATTAAATTTGGCAGCCTTTGCATGGTAGTTTTATCCGTATCATGCGCCAGAATCACTTCTTTGTGTGTGTGTGTGTGCGTGTGTGTGTGTGTGTGTGTGTGTGTATGTGTGTGTGTGTGTGTGTGTGTGTGTGTGTGTGTGTGTGTGTGGTGTGTGTGTGTGTGTGTGTGTGGTGCTGTGCGTGTGTGTGTGTGTGTGTGTGTGTGTGTGTGTGGTGTGTGTGTGTGTGTGTGTGTGTGTGTGTGAGTGTGGTGTGAGTGTGTGTGTGAGTGTGTGTGTGTGTGTGTGTGTGCGTGTGCGTGTGCGTGTGCGTGTGTGTGTGTGTGTGTGAGTGTGTGTGTGGTGTGTGTGCTGTGTGTGTGCGTGTGCGTGTGGTGTGTGTGTGTGGTGCGCGCGCGCGAGCGTGTGTGTGTGTGTGTGTGTGTGTTGTGTGTGTGTGTGGTGTGTGTGTGTGTGTGTGTGTGTGTGTGTGTGTGGTGTGTGTGTGTGTGAGTGTGTGTGTGTGTGAGTGTGTGTGTGTGTGTGTGTGTGTGTGTGTGTGTGTGTGTGGTGTGTGTGTGTGTGTGTATGTGCGTGTGTGTGTGTGTGTGTGAGTGTGTGTGTGAGTGTGTGTGTGAGTGTGTGTGCGTGTGCGTGTGCGTGTGGGTGTGTGTGTGTGCGCGTGGTGTGTGTGTGTGTGTGTGTGTGTGTGTGTGGTGTGGTGTGTGTGTGTGTGTGTGTGTGTGTGTGTGTGTGTGTGTGTGTGAGTGTGTGTGGTGTGTGTGGTGTGTGTGTGTGTGTGTGTGTGTGTGTGTGTGTGTGTGTGTGTGTGTGTGGTGTGTGTGTGTGTGTGTGTGTGTGTGTGTGTGTGTGTGTGTGTGTGTGTGTGTGTGTGTTGTGTGGTGTGTGTGTGGTGTGTGTGTGTGTGTGTGTGTGTGTGTGTGTGTGTGTGTGTGTGCGTGCATGGAACTGGGGTTCCTCGGGGCATGGCACAGTTCGCTGGTCGTTTAAAACTGCTTCACGCCGAGTTGTCTCCAAAGAGGTACTGGCGGGGACCTAGATCCCAGAAGATGGGGGGAAGAGGGAGATTATACCTAACGCTACACTGTCACCACCAGAATGATTCCTGCATTAAGATGGGCAGCGATGAGAGCCATTCTAATGTTTCATTAATTGTGAGGGACAAAGTCACAAGACAGCGTCAAAAAACACAACCTTTTTGAAGAGAAAGAAGAGCCGAAACGGAATCGAGCCAAGGTCTCTCTGCTTACCAGCCTACGCGAATGGAGGTGGGGGAAGAGGGAGAAAGGAAAGAGATTATACACCCATCGTTACACTGTCACCACCAGAATGACTGCTGCATTAAGATGGGCAGCGATGAGAGCCTTCATTCATTGTGAAGGACTAAGTCACAAGACAGTGTCCACCAACCACAGCCTTTTGAAGAGAGAGGAGAGCCGAAACAGAATCGAGCCGAGGCCCTTCTGTTTACCAGCTTAACACCTTACCGCCAGGCCAAACCGGCTCCCTGTCCACCTTTGGAAAAAGGAAGGCTTAAAGGACGGCAGGAGGAAAACGAACAGATGACCCATAGCAGTGACAAAATAGCCAAAATGATGATTGTGGCTACTCTTAGTGGAAAAAGACTGACTGACTGAGAAATTGAGTGAGTGACTGACTTACTGACTAACTGACTAAGAAACCGACAGAGTGACAGACAGACTGATAAGCTGACTGACTGACAGACTGACAGACCGACAGAGTGACATACCAACTGACTGACTGACAGACTGACTGACTGACTATTTGACTGACTGACAAACTGACTGATTGACCATTTGACTAACTGACTGACTGACTGACAAACTGACTGACTGACAGAATAACAGTCCGACTGACCGCAGACTGCCAGACTGACTGACTGACCGACTGACTGATTGGCTAACACATTGACAGACCGACCGACTGACTGATAAACTGACTGATTGACTGACTGACTGACACATTGACAGACCAACCGACTGACTGACAAACTGACTGACTTACTAACTAACTAACTAACTAACTGACTAACTGACTAACTGACTAACTGACTGACTGACTGACTGACAGACCGACTCACCGACAGACAGACTGACAGACAGACCGACTGACTGACTGACTAGCACATCATTCACCCCAGGGTGCAGGCAAGGCAGGTTATCGCACACAGACACTACACACACACACCTCGCTGTAGGCTATACACACTACCTCCGCTCCGGGTATCGGTGCAAGCCGTCCAGACGCTAGATGATCCCATCGTCAAAGGGGTGTCTTACGTTCGCCTTCCTAATGGCTGGTGTCGGGTGGAGGCCAGAAAGGGGATGGGCGGGTGGCCGCCTGATGTATGGCTTGCTGTTCTCCACGGGGAGCCTGCAGGTAGAAACTGAACGCTGGGGAGGATTAACACAGACACCTCCATCCGTCTGGCAAAAGGCGTGCACGAAGGCGGCGCGTATTTTTACCCCGCTGGATTAAAAGCCTGGTCTGAGGCAGCCGGGTATATTCAGAGCTCAGGAGCTGTGTGAAAGTCGAGGTGGCCGTCCTGGGCTCCCGTCCCTAATAAGCCTGCGGTTTCTGTGGACGTAAAGCAACACTCAACCTCATTGCATTGCACTCGGCATAGCTAGCTAGCCACGGGACAGCTCTACACAATACATCATCGCATCCGGCACAGCCACGGTACAGCTCTACACCGAACGTCATCGCATCCGGCACAGCTACGGTACAGCTCTACACCGAACGTCATCGCATCCGGCACAGCTACGGTACAGCTCTACACCGAACGTCATCACATCCGGCACAGCTACGGTACAGCTCTACACCGAACGTCATCGCATCCGGCACAGCTACGGTACAGCTCTACACCGAACGTCATCACATCCGGCACAGCTACGGTACAGCTCTACACCGAACGTCATCACATCCGGCACAGCTACGGTACAGCTCTACACCGAACGTCATCCATCCGGCACAGCTACGGTACAGCTCTACACCGAACGTCATCGCATCCGGCACAGCTACGGTACAGCTCTACACCGAACGTCATCACATCCGGCACAGCTACGGTACAGCTCTACACTGAACGTCATCGCATCCGGCACAGCTACGGTACAGCTTCTACACCGAACGTCATCACATCCGGCACAGCTACGGTACAGCTCTACACCGAACGTCATCACATCCGGCACAGCTACGGTACAGCTCTACACTGAACGTCATCGCATCCGGCACAGCTCTACACCGAACGTCATCACATCCGGCACAGCTACGGTACAGCTCTACACCGAACGTCATCGCATCCGGCACAGATAGCCACGTACAATTCTGCACAGTTCAGAGCTCAGGAGCTGTGCGATAGTCGAGGTGGATGTCCTGGAGCTCCCCGTCCCTAATAGTCCTCACGGTCTCTAAAAACATATAGCAGCACTGAACTCTGTACGGTATATTAATGCATCCGTCGCAGCTAGTTCTCCCGATTGTCCCTGATATGTCAGCACTACATCTGAGGACACAGCTAGCCACAGTACGGCTCAACACAGTACATGATCGCATCCAGCACAGCCAGCCATGGTATAATTCTACACAGTACATCATCGCACCCAGCACAGCTAGCCATGATATAATTCTACACAGTACATCATCGCATCCAGCACAGCTAGCTATGGTATAATTCTACGCAGTACATCATAGCACCCAGCACAGCCAGCCATGGTATAATTCTACACAGTACATCATAGCACCCAGCACAGCTAGCCATGGTATAATTCTACGCAGTACATCATAGCACCCAGCACAGCCAGCCATGGTATAATTCTACGCAGTACATCATAGCACCCAGCACAGCTAGCCATGGTATATTCTACGCAGTACCTCATAGCACCGGCAAGCTAGCCATGGTATAATTCTACGCAGTACATCATAGCACCCAGCACAGCTAGCCATGGTATAATTCTACACAGAACATCATAGCATCCGGCATAGCTAGCCATGGTGTAATTCTACACAGTACATCATAGCATCCGGCATAGCTATCCACGATTGTAAGCACGACATCTGAGGATATTAAGCCCCATAAGAAGAAACTAGCCTCGGTGCAACTCCACACTGTACAACACCGCGTCCGACACAGCTAGCCACAGTACAACACCACACATTACAACTTCTCGTCCGGCACAGCTAACACGACATCCGGCATAGCTAGCCACAGTACAACATGACATCCGGCATAGCTAGCCACAGTACAACATGACATCCGGCATAGCTAGCCACAGTACAACACAACATCCAGCATAGCTAGTCACAGTACAACACGACATCCGGTATAGCTAGCCACAGTACAACACGACATCCGGTATAGCTAGCCAACAGTACAACACGACATCCGGTATAGCTAGCCACAGTACAACACGACATCCGGTATAGCTAGCCACAGTACAACACGAAATCCGGCATAGCTAACCACAGTACAACACGAAATCCGGCATAGTTAGCCACAGTACAACACCACACAATACAGACACCACGGACCTTGAAAACATATATATAAAAAAATCGGCAACAATTCAACACGGTCAAAAATAAATAAATAAATAAATAAATAAACAATAAATAAACAGTAGGGTGGGTAGCACCGCTCTGCGGAAGCTGGCTTTCACCTGAATTTCCCTTGGGATAATCCTAACTGGAACACGAGCGTCATTATACAACAACAGCTACAACAGCAACAACAAACTGCACAGACACGTAGGTTATCCGGTCTATTGCAAGCACCAAACACTGACAGACAACAGGTTGTTTACCTAGGCATGTAAATCCTTGGATTTAACAGCAAAGCCGTCAACTATGCCTCCATCTTGATCTTTCAACATTGTTTTACCGCAGTGATCAGCATGGCTCAGTAGCGATCGAGAATTGAATATAGCGAATAGGTCAACACAGACATATCGCATACAATAAAATAATTATTTGAGGACAGCGTAGCGCCGTCCTTGTGATAGCTGCAACCGTATCTAGGCAACCAGAGGAAGCGAGTTTCCCACGAGGAACTGTAAAAACAGTGTTGAAAACAAAGCATTCAGGGGTGAAAATGCAACTCAACTTTCGTCCCTTTTAGCAGTTACCGAACCAGCGCTACACAAAGTCGCCCAAAATCCAAAGATTCAAAGCTCTGAAAGTTTTTCAAACACCCGCAACAACACGTAAAGTCACAAATACACTTCACCACCACGGGGTTAGGAAGACCAAGTCAGTACTCACAGGCGTATGAAATAGGATACTATCGTGCAGTTTAAGAGCGAAAAATCAAGACGACATTGGCTGTTGTCTACCTTGGTACTAACAGCATGCATAGAAAGGAATTTAATTGCCACCACGTGTGAAGTTTTCTAGCGGCTAACGAACGCTGAGTTCAGTTAGACACTGCAAAACACTGCAAATTTGCGGTGCTAGTACCTTTTTCAAACGACAAACAATTAAATGTAAGAAATATGATAGCTTGCATAATAATAATAATAATAATATTATTATTATAATTATAATAACCGCAAGTTAACTTGTCAGATTTCTTCCATTTGATTGTTAGTGTAGTATCTGTTAGTTGTTTTAAAAAGGTGGTTGCACTAAACATTTGCAGGTGTTTTTTGGTGTGTGTGTTGAAAACAACACTAATTTTGTTAGCCATCACAAAAAGTGATGGCTAACAAAATTAGTGTTGTTTTCAACTTTTTGTGAGTTTTGATCTTGTTTAAAATTGCTCCCAATCATCTTTCTTCTTCTTCTTCTTCTTCTTCTTCTTCTACTACTCTCTCTCTCTCTCTCTCTCTCTCTCTCTCTCTCTCTCTCTCTCTCTCTCTCTCTCTCTCTCTCTCTCTCTCTCTCTCTCTCTCTCTCTCTCTCTTGTGGCAGCTAACGAACATACACGTTTAGATTCATATGCATATTTTATGTGAACCATTTTCCAAAGATTCCGAGCACTGCGAGGACCGGCATGGAAGTCGTAGGGAAAAATTAAAAGTCAGTCTTTGGGCTGAACCGACCTCACAACAAACACGCCAAGCGCCAGACTCATGTTGAACAAAGACTCAAACGGCCATCGCTTTAAACAACGTCGACACATTTCAAGATACTGGCGGGAACCAAGATCCCAGGAGGTACAGCGTGGGGCTGGAAGGCAAACTATGGCAGGGAAACTGTACCAAAGCAGCTCACCACACACAATGAGCATGCGAGCCGGTTTGGCCTAGCGGTAAGGCGTTAGCCTGGTAAGCAGAGGGACCTCGGTTCGAGTCCGCTTTGGCTCTCCTTTCTTTTCAAAAGTTGTGGTCAGAGCTGTGCACACTGTCTTGTGACTGTGTCCCTCACAATTAATGAAACATTAAAATGGCTCCCATCGCTGCTCATCTTAATGCAGGAGTCATTCTGGTGGTGACAGTGTAGCGATAGGTATATAATCTCCCTCTTCCCCTACCTGCATACCCCGTTACCCCCTTCTCCCCGTCTCTAATAAGCCTTGTGGTTTACTTGTGGTTTACTTACTTACACAATGGGCAATGTTACAAAATCAAAATTTGCTTTTAAAGCAGATCCCCCAGCGGTGACAGAAATCATCATCATCATCATCATCATCATCATTAGTATTATTTTATATCGCTTTTATATAGCGCTGTTCTCCGCTTTCTCGGGCAGACTCATTGCGCTTTTCGTGCATGCTGGATTATCCTAATGTTTCCATTACCCACCGAACTGTGGCATGGACTTCAGGATCTTTAACGTGCTTTTATTATGATCTCTTTATTTGATTTATTAAATTGATTCTTCCTAGCTCTGGACATGACAAAAACTCTCTCTCTCTCTCTCTCTCTCTCTCTCTCTCTCTCTCTCTCTCTCTCTCTCTCTCTCTCTCTCTCTCTCTCTCTCTCTCTCTCTCTTTTTTTGTTGTTTGTTTTGTTTTACCGTTTAACTGTTGCTTAAGTGTCGTTTTGCACCTTGATAAAAGGGATTACCGCGAAAATTTGCATGTTGTGTTTTGTTTTAATAAATAGCGTTCCTTTGAACCTTTTATGTGTTTGGATCTTGTTTAGAACGCTAGCAATCATTCTTGTTTCACTTTTTTTTTTTTAAATGATCTCCTTGCATGTGTATGCACAAACGGGGGGACCTCAGTCTATCGTCTCATCCGAAGGACTTTTGTAATCAATAATCAGCCAGTTGATTGTGGTCACTAAAACGAAGAAGAAGGAAAATCAATACACAAGGGAGTTAATTACAGCTCGAAAGACGTCACACAAACTCAACAACATAGACCTGAGTCGCCGACGGTAACTCTCACCTGGCATGCGATTAAATACAAGGTACATAAAGTCCAACCAAAGGTACATCCTTAAAACTCTGGTGGAGTTTATGTACCTTGTATTTACTCGCATGCCAGGTGAGAGTTACCGTAGGCGAATCAGGTCTTTGTTATTGTGTTTGTGTGACGTCTTTCGAGCAGTAATTAACTCCCTTGAATGTTTGATTCTGCACGAGCGCTCTAGGCCTCGTTCTGTTTGAGATTGTGATGAAGAAAAAGGCCACCACAGACAGCACAAACTCCGTATCGGTATCGCCACGTACGTCAAACGCCTGTGCGCCCGGGGATGCATGATGGGAAGCAGCGACATCCGGAATGCACCGGAAGTGGACCGTAGCGCTACCTGAAGGTCCAACAAGCATCAAGAGCGATAATCTCACCCGAGTTTGGCCATGAAAGAACCCCCAGGGAGGTGATAAAGAGACTGGAAGGCAAACCGTCACAACCTGACGGTGTGAAGTGTTCTGAAAAACAAGGCCATCATCGTCCCCCAATCTGCAGGTGACCCGGAAATTCGGGGCGACGCCATGTTTTTTGGGGGGACAACCGCGCGGTGATTAGAGCTCCCATCACGCGGACAAATCACCCTGTGGTCCCGGATGAAAGAGGAAAAGAGTAGGTTGGGCAACACATCATCCGGGTCTGCTTCTCGGCGCCGGACGAAACTAGGCGGGTGGAGGTGTTGCTTGCCAGCTTCTGGGATAAAGATGTACGCTGGTTGCCAGCCACGTTTGGCGAGCCGGTTTGGCCTAGCGGTAAGGCGTTAGGCTGGTAAGCAGTAGGGCCTCTCGGTTCGATTCCGCTTCGGCTCTCCTTTCTCTTCGAAAAGGTTGTGGTTTGTGGGCACTGTCTTGTGACTTTGTCCTTCACAATTAATGAAACTTTAAATGGCTCTCATCGCTGCCCATCTTAATGCAGGAGTCATTCTGGTGGTGACAGTGTAGCGATATGTATATAATTCCCCTATCCCCCCCCCCCCCCCACACACACACACACACTCCCCGTCCCTAATAAACCTTGTGGTTTCTGTGGACGTTAAGCACCACTATTACTTACTTACCAGCGACTTATACCCCACTCGTTGCCATAACCAGCATCACGGCTAGAGCGAAACTGAAATAGACGTAGTTTTCAGATAAGGATTTGGGGAAGCAAGCATCTATCTGCGCTAGCTAATTAGCGAGCAAGTAGGTACGGGTCGAGAGCTCAGGAGCTGTGTGAAAGTCGAGGTGGCCGTCCTGGGCTCCCCGTCTCTAATAGGTCCTTATGGTCTCTGTTGGCGTAAGGTAACTTTAAACTTGAACTACCGAACTATCAGAGAGAACTCAGGAGCAGTGTGAAAATCGAGGTGGCCGTCCTGGGCTCCCCGTCCCAAAGAGTCCTTATGGTCTTTGTGGACGTAAAGCAACACTGAAGAAGAAGAAGAAGAAGCCATTTCAATGTTTCACTGATTCTGACGTATAATGCCACGAGACTGTCAAAGGAATCACAACTACTGAGGAGAAAAGAAAACCGGTAAAGTAGACACGAACCAACACCCGTCTGCTTACCAGCCTAGTGCCTTACCGCTGAGCCAAACCGGCTAACGTACGTGTAGCGTGAAAACCTTACCTCTTCCTGAACTGACGATGAGGTCTTCAGCCGTTTCTCTGACTGGGAACAATCACAGGTGTTGATTTCTCTCTCTGTCTCGCGGCGATCGTTTGGGAATAACGGACGGCAACTCGGAAAAGCGGGGAATGTAAAGTAGAGCACAAAAGCTTGTTTTGATAACGCTTAACATGCTTTCATTGGGCCAACAAAACATCAAACCAGCAGCGCTTCAACCAGGAGAAATTTCCGGTCGGGCTAAACTCCCTAAGCGGCCATCAACGTCGAAAGCTGCCCGAGCCGCTTACCGCTCCAACAGGAAGTTGTGAGGTGGACCAAGTGAGAATGACGCCGCTTGGGAATCACGCCTTTTGTCGTTCGCTGATTGCGTTTAGGCCGGGCGGCGAAGACAGAGTCGGAAGTTTGGAAGTGAGGAGTGGGGCGGCTTTGCCAATGCACGCAATGTGCAGTTGCTCGAGGACCTTTGGGGAAATACCTTCCCTACACTTTGCAGGCTGTTTTCAATTATTTAGAAAACCAGAGATACGGTTTCAAGCTCCCGCATCACACTCCTTTTCCTTTACACGTGTTTCTTCTAGTTTTTCCCCCCCTTGTAACCTTCTGTGTTAGTAGGAGGGAAATCCAAAACGATTCGTTCAGTCCCAGTTTTTCTCCCTTTTGCCTCAATTTCTTTTCCTGTTTTGTAACGAATAATTGATTGAGATTTTTACTTTTTATTCCATCAGGGAGAGAGACTCTATTCATTATTTCCGGTCTACTTTCAAGACACACTTCTTTCATTGTAGCTTGTAATCCTCTCTTTCTCTCTCTCTGTATATGTGTGTGTGTGTGTGCGCGCGCGCGGGTGTGTGTGTGCATGCGTGTGTGTGTGTGTGTACGTGCATGCGTACGTGCGTGCGTGCGTGCGTGCGTGCGTGTGTGCGTGCGTGCGTGCGTGCGTGCGTGCGTGTGCGTGTGTGTGTGTGTGTGTGTGTGTGTGTGTGTGTGTGTGTGTGTGTGTGTGTGTACGTGCATGGTGCTGCGTGCGTGGTGTGCGTGCGTGCGTGCGTGCGTGCGTGCGTGCGTGTGTGTGTGTGTGTGTGTGTGTGTGCTTCACCTATTGTGCTTTTTACGATGTGCGTATGTGAAAATGTAGCACCCCCCACCCCCCACCTTCCGCTACCAAACCTCAGCGATGTGAACATGCATATTCTAGCATTTGTTTGTTTGTTTGTTTGTTTGTTTGTTTGTTTAATTTAAAAAGATTTTTATACGCGTCAAAATTATTCACCATACTTCCTGTGTTTGTTGCACCATGTTCACAAGCTCGATCAAAACCGTTGCAACTATGACACCGTAGAAGAAGAAAAAAACTGCTATAGAGTCATGAACTCCGCGCACATTAAACAGGGTTTTATCTTTTGTTTTGACACGCTAAAGAACGATTGGCAAGCTGCAACACTGACTGAGCGCGCAGCATAAATCACCGTCGGCATGGTCTCAGGGACTGAGTGTATCTGCTTTGTTTCCTGACTACACACAATTGATGCTGTCGTCTAATGAACTATGCTTCACACAGTAATGAAATCTAAGGTACAGGTCCTCGCAATGGCTTCGAGGAGCTTTGGCAAA
>JABMCL010000684.1:145000-147500 GCA_018857735.1 Alviniconcha marisindica | reverse complement strand
TGTTTGTTTGTTGGTATAATAATAATGATAATAACAATAATAATGAGGAGGAGGAGGAGGAGGAGGAGGAGAAGAAGAAGAAGAAGAAGAAGAAGAAGAAGAAGAAGAAGAAGAAGAAGAAGAAGAAGAAGAAGAAGAGAAGAAGAAGAAGAAGAAGAAGAAGAAGAAGAAGAAGAAGAAGAAGAAGAAGAAGAAGAAGAAGAAGAAGAAGAAGATAAATGTCCAAACGTTTGTGGACAATCAGAGTGAAGTGACTAGAAAATGACGATATTTATTTCATTAACAGCATTCCCTGCCGACCTCATGTCATGGTATGAGCACGTGACAGGCGCGTGCACCCAGAGGCCCCTAGTGGCACGTTAACATGCATCCAGGAAGCATGCCATAGACGGATGGTCGATTTGCATAACGCGAAATAATTCAGCAGTTTCGGTCACGATCGAATGCCTCAATGAAGTTAACCAATACTACTACTACTACCACCACCACTACTACTACTACTACTACTACTACTACTACTACTACTACTACTACTACTACTACTATTACTACTACTGCTGCTGCTGCTGCTACTACTACTACTGCTACTACTATTACTACTACTGCTGCTGCTGCTGCTGCTACTACTACTACTACTACTACTACTACTACTAATAATAATAATAAATTAATAAATAAATTAATAAAAATATATATTTATACAGCGCTAAATCTTGTCTATAGTGAATATTCTAAGCGCATACACGCCACACAGGCACCCGCACACACGAGCATACTGACTATACAAAGCTGAATTTACACACACCTTAAGGCGGGCAGAGACTAGGTGACACTCAAATAAGCACACTGCTTTTGTGTTTCCTGTACTTATTTGTTGAGTTTATGATTACGATGAATGAATAAAATTTTGTTCAAACCAGAGACTTGAGACGGATGAAGACAGCAGCACGGAATGAAAAGCATGGGTATAGTTGTTTTTTTGGGGGGAGAGAGAGAGAGAGAGAGAGAGAGAGAGAGAGAGAGAGAGAGAGAGAAGAGGAAAGAGAGAGAGGAGAGAGAGAAAGAGAGAGAGAGAGAGAGAGAGAGAGAGAGAGAGAGAGAAGAGAGAAGAGAGAGAGAGATGAGAGAAAAAGGGGGAAAAGAAAAAGAAAGAAGAGAGAGAGAGAGAGAGAGAGAGAGAGAGAGAGAGAAAATGTTTAGAGATTTGACTAGAATGATTCCAGAGAGGATTTCTGTCGGACACGAATAATTATGGCATCTGCTTTCACGGGCAAAGTAAGTAAGTAAACATGGTGCTTAACGTCCACAGAACCATAAGGCTTATTAGGGACGGGGAGAAGGGGGGGGGGGGGGGGGTATGGAGGTGAGGGAAGAGGGAGGGAGATTATATACCTATCGCTACACTGTCACCACCTGAATGATTCTGCATTTGATGGGCAGCGATAAGAGCCATTTTAATGTTTCAGTGGGAAGTGATGGACAAAGTCACAAGACAGTGTCCACAGACCACAACCTTTTTGAAGAGAAAGGAGAGCCGAAGCGGTATCGAACCGAGGTCCTTCCGCTTACCAGACTAACGCCTTACCGCTAGGCCAAACCGGCTCAAGCGCAGAGAATGTCTTTTTCTTTTAAATCGATAAATCTGCTGTGATTCGTCGACATTAAGTGGTATGTGCGAAATGTTAGGCTATAAACTGACTCAACAGACTTATAATAACTGTTAGTCCGTATTCCCTGGGGTCTGCCAGTCAGTACCACAGCCAAAGGGTCTTGTGATGAAACTTTGAAACTGACGCATGCGCCGTCGTCGTCATTTTGACAGCCATATTACTACGCCAAGGTCTGGAAAGCGTGGTGACACCCTGTCAATAGCGTCGCCAAGGGCGTGAACTCTGCCCACAAGCATAACGCGAGGAAGGAGCGAACAGCTTTTGTCCTCTTTTAGCTTTATCTGCAATCTCACCGCAGTTGTGTCCCCTCGATGCGCGTGCAGAGGGCACGTGAAGCAGAGGCACGTGACAGGTGACAGCACGAGGAGTGCGTGCGCCTCAAGGCACACACGCGCGATTTAGGGCGGCAGCTTTATTACTCCTCCTTTTTCTCTTCGGCACTATATTATACCTTGCTTTCGCTCAGATTGACAATAAATAATCTAGGATTTTATGAGATTTTTTGGATTAACACATCGTTGTGGAGGCACGAGACATCGGCATTTTGAAGACTGCGGGCGTTAAGGGTAAATCCAGATCAGACATGTTTATGATAATGTAGCGACTGACATTCGGATGGAAGTTACTTAGTTGGTGCTTTGAGCCCAGTCAACCACAGAGGGTTATATCAGGGTTATCGGATGGAAGAACACCTTGAGAATAATCAGAATTCGTAGAAGAAACTGGATTCGTTTGAATTAGAATGATTTACACATACATCACTACGTACGCGGCCTACACTTTTTTGAGCAACCCATAAGATTTCACTCGGAAAAAGCTGAATTATCTGG
>JABMCL010000684.1:127500-142500 GCA_018857735.1 Alviniconcha marisindica | reverse complement strand
TTTCCACGTCAATCACATTTTCCTCTAATCGGTGGTCGGTGCCGGGCTGACCAATCAGCTGCGTCTCGCGGCGACAGCGCGCGATCCGCGCCGAGGTTCGCGACAACACGATTAAGCAGACGACAATTTGAGAAGAGACGGGTGGCCGTTCAGCGACAAACGGGTGCAGGCCGTTTGCCAGGACCGTCAAGAAGAAGAAGAAGAAGAAGAAGAAATAGGCTGATCACTTGTATTTGTAGTTGTTTCAAGCGTGTACGAGGACCAGAAGCAAGTGTTGTTACACTGAGAGAACGACTCTGACATCGTATCGAGGCTGACTGACTGACAGACTATCTGTGTACCAAAATGCGACTTGGCAAAGTTGAGGGAGTGTTAGAGAAAGAAACCCTCTTAGTCGTGCTGCTACAAAAGGGATCGGTGTTCGTCGCCTCAGCCAAGGACATGTCACTCTCTACTCAGCGCACCTGAAAACTTCGCTCTGTCAAGTTACGGCAAAGACGGTTGACGCAAATTGCATCGTCTGTTGCATAGAGCAAGGCTGACTTCAGTGACACCGTTTTCAACGCTTGTAATAGCACAAGTGACGTGGGTGATCTATCGATTTAGACTGATGCACAGTTTTCGGATCGTCAACGCCGCTGCGGTCAGTTTGTGATGCCCTGTAATGTCGTAGCCCGCAATAACTCATCAGTGTGATCGCGAAGGAAGAAAACAATGGCCTCGCTTGATTTTCTTCGATGCTACTTCGCAGCAAGTTTGCGTAGACTTTCAAACAGCTGATAAAAAATATAGGCCAGTGAACATCTGGCAACAGAGGCCAAGCTGAGTGACGTGTTATCTTCTCCAGGTGTGAAAACGATCAGTTTGTAGTCTGACAAAGACTTCAGTGTTTAATTTTTCATTGCGTGTGCTGCACAATCTTGCTAGGACGGTGTACGGAGTGAGAGCTAGAGACAGAAACCAAAGGCGGTTGGTCAGCAGGTCAAACCTCAGCGAGGGTAGTTCCAGCAGCTGACCAAGACCGTCCGTGTTCGGCAGTACTGCCCTGGGCGACAGACATACACCATGTTCCCACAAACCTTGAGCCTCCCACCCCACTTTCCACCCGGTTTTGCTGAAGGAACCGGAATACCACGGGTAAGAATTTTTACTATAATTAAACCATAATTATCCATTATTGCTGAAGAACCCGCAGCTGCACTGGGTACTGGTAAGAATGTACAATCCCCGGTTCAGCACTGAGAAGGAAGTCTGCACTGGGTACGGGTAAGAATGTACAATCCACGGTTCTGCACTGAGAAGGAAGTGCAATATCCGTGTAAGCATTCCAAATCATAGTATACACTGTATTCCGTTTCATAGGAAATATATTTTATTATTGATATGGGACTGGGGTGGTGATGGGGGGGGGGGGGGGGGGGGGGGGGGGGGGTGAGGTTGAAGGGGGAGGGGGGTGTATGCAAGTAATTAAAACGTGTGTAAATGTTGCAGTTAACAACGTAGCTGCGCAGTCACTTCTGCGGATGCAGTTGTAGCAACTTGCGGTGGAAATACTAGGTCGGTTCTTCAGCCTGGTTTTCAGTCATGTTTTGAAATGATACCATAGCCTATTCCCTGTGAGTAGCGAAATGGCTGCATGCTCCTGACTGGTAGCAAAACAGGCCCATACTCCCTGTTGGTAGTGAAACGTTTCATGTTCCTCGATAGCGAAGTGGTCTAGTTTAGCGTCGTGCGAGATGTTTGATGCTTTCAACCGGTGTGGTCTACTTGGCTGCTTGAGTCAAGGCCCTCCCTTCCCCTCTTACCCCCCCCCCCCCTCTTCACCACACACACACACACACACACACACACACACACACACACACACACCACACACACATCTCTGTCTCTGTCTCTCTCTCTCTGTCTCTCTGTCTCTGTCTCTGTCTCTGTCTGTCTCTCTCTCTCTCTCTTCTTCTCTCTCTCTCTCTCTCCTCTCTCTCTCTCCTCTCTCTCTCTCTTCATCTCTCTTTCTCTCCCCTCTCTCTCTCTCTCTCTCAAACCGTGCTTTCACAAGTAAACACAAAAATATATCTGCAAGACTGACCACATACACGCACACACACACACACACACACACACACACACACACACACACACACACACACACACACACACAGAGGTGCGCGCGCGCACACACATACACATACACACATACACACACACACACACACACACACACACACACACACACACACACACACACACACACACCAGTGAACCAGAGATGTTTCGAAATCTTGCATCCGAAGCATTATTTCAATCTGTTGGGAACAAACCAGCTGAAATGCGTTGACAACTTTATTAGCTGTGATTCTGCTTATCTAAATCAGTCTGTGTGGAGACAAACAATGAGACTGTGCAGGCATCCTTCAATACTGGCACTGAGACACGCCAGCACCAATAACCGAAACAGAATCAGTAGTCAGTTTTCAATTTTTCATTTATTATCGTTTACCTGTCGACGGTTGCTGCTTGAAAAAGGCGTTTACCCCGAAAATTTCGCGCATGTTTTGTGTTGTGCTGTTAAAATCCGCGTTCTTTTAAACCTTTGTGTTCGGAAAGTGTCAGTACATTTATTTTGAGAAACCCACACACGCTGGGGGCCGAAGCCGCATCGGCTCGCAGCGATGATGATGATGAAGTGATGCTTAATGTCCTCACATGTCGGCTGACATGTTAGGGACAAGCTGAGACCAATGCCGAAGCATGTTTCAATAAATCTTTACTCCCCTCGTCCACGGAAGCCAGAAGGCTCGTTAGGACGGACAGCCCAGGACGGCCACCTCGACTCTCACACAGCTCCTGAACTATGCTCTTCAGCGCTTGAAAAGCTGCTTTTCGAAGTCTTCTTCCCTTGGGACGATATGCAAGCGAAGCAATCCCGTAATTTGAATCTGATACTCTCTCTGTACGACAGCAGATTTGGTGTAAGGGCCCTGCTGGAGAAAACAGCAACAAGCAACACGCCTCCGAGCGGCGTGGGTGGGACGTGTCGCTTCAGCTGGTCGTAGACTGCATCCACAACGACCTCGTCAGATTGCCCTGACCCCGTTGTTGATGCTTTGACGGGTGATGGTCGGCCGTGAGCGGTCTCTCTGTGCAGTAGAGGCGCAGAATAGCGCTGTTGGCTCCCGCACGCACGCTACAAACAAACACGCGTCAGTATTAAGGTTTTGCCCCGTTGCTTCCAGCGGCTGCGTAAGCGTGTTTTTTTTCTTTCTTGCTTTCTTGAGTCTGATAAGTGTTAAGTGACAGGTTTTTATTATCGTTCTACATTACCCCATTCCCCGCCCTCTTTCGTCCTGAGGTGACCCTGTGTGGCTGACGGGACGCAAGTTCAAGAACAATCTCTCTTTCTCGCCCTCCTTCCTTCTCTCCCTCTCTCCATCCCTCCCTCCTCCTCCCTCTCTCTCTCCCTCCCTCTCTCTCTCTCTCTTGTCTCTCTCTCTCCCTCTGTCTCTATGTGTGTGTGTGTGTGTGTGTGTGTGTGTGTGTGTGTGTGTGTGTGTGTGTGTGTGTGTGTGTCTCTCTCTCTCTCTCTCTCTCTCTCTTCTCTCTCTCTCTCTCTCTCTCTCTCTCTCTCTCTCTCTCTCTCTCTCTCTCTCTCTCTCTCCCTCTCTCTCTCTCTGTCTCTGTGTGTGTGTCTCTCAGTCTCTGTCTGTCTGTCTGTCTGTCTGTCTGTCTCTGTCTCTGTCTCTCTCTGTCTGTCTCTGTCTCTCTCTGTCTGTCTGTCTGTCTGTCTGTCTGTCTGTCTTCTCTGTCTCTCTCTCTCTCTCTCTGTCTCTCTCTCTGTCTGTCTGTCTGTCTCTCTCTCTCTCTCCTCTCTCTCTCTCTCTCTCTCTCTCTCTCTCTCTCTCTCTCTCTCTCTCTCTCTCTCTCTCTCTCTCTCTCTCTCTCTCTCTGTCAACAGTCATTATATCTCTTTTAAGAGATTTCAAAATTCGATGTGGCAGCAAGTTTCTGTTTAACATATATAACATAGAACAAATCTTTTAGCCTTAAAATGTCAGTATCTGTTCAGCAAATTTTCGACTATATATATGTATAATATATAATGTGTGTGTGTGTGTGTGTGTGTGTGTGTGTGTGTGTGTGTGTGTGTGGGGCGGGCGGGGGATTTAGCCGCCGAATGGATGGCCTTTAGGGTTGTTTGCATGTCCTTTTGTGTGTGGATGGTTTTCCTTCTTTTCCCTTCTTTTTGTTTTGTTTGTTTTGGGTTTTTGGTTTTATCTTGTTTGCTTGTGTTTTTTGTGTGTGGTGTTGTTGTGTGTGTTGTGTGTGTGTGTGTTGTTTTAGTATTATTCTAGCCATTAATTTCTTTTCTTTTATAAGTTAATGCGATGAGTTACCAAGGCTGTTCAGACTTCCCCCCCCCCCCCCCCAGCATATTGCATGGATATGAGCATGTTGTAATTATGCGAAACAAATTTTATTTGCAAACTGATCTGTGTATATAAAAAAGAAAATTGGTTGACTAATTTTGTTGTTGTTATTCACTACTCTTTTCTTCGTCTTTTTTTCCTTCTTCTTCTACGGTCATTCATTCACTCATTACTCACCCACTCATTCATTCACTCACTGGTATCCATATATATTCTTGTTTCATCAAACCAGTCTTTTGAAAAAGAAAAAAGTCAGCTGCAACGTCTTGTGTTCCGTAATTTTGTTGACTAAATGAAGCGTTTCTTGTTCAGTGGATCCAGTCATTTATTTATTCCTTGTTTCTTTATTTGCTTGAAAAAAATCATAATCAAAGTTGACTGCTAGAGTTCTAGTAAAGAAAAAACCCAGAACATACAAAAGGTTTTTGTTGTTTTTAAAGGGGGGGGGGGGAGGGGGAGATTGTTTTCCTTGAGCTTTTGTATTTCTGCCCCACCCCCCAAAAAACAACAACTGATTTTTATTTGTTAATACCTTTCTGTTTCTTACTTTCACACCAAATAACTCTGACTTAACTTTATTTAATTAATTCATTAATACTTATTTGATGTTTACTTGCATTTTGTATTATTTTATTTTGCATTACTTATTTGATGTTTATTTGCATTTTGTATTATTTTATTTTGCATTTGCCCATTATTATTTTTAACGTCTCAAAATCGAAAAAACAACAACTCCCGTCTTACGTAAGACATTGTGTTGTAGGACGAGAACGCAGCGCCTTGAAAAAACAAAGCAAAAACAAATAAACACACCCAACAACAAACAAACAAAAAAGTAAACAAAAACAAAAACTATTTAAAAAGGCGGCCTCAACCCAAAACAAACTGTAGCTACACAGTGAATGCACGGGACATTGTGGTTGTAAGATGAGCACCAAGCGCCTTCAAAAACAAAACCCAAAACAAATAAAAACACCTAACAACAAACAAAACAAACATAGTTCAGGAGCTGTGTGAGAGTCGAGGTGGCCGTCCTGAGCTGTCCGTCCTAACGAGCCTTCTGGTTTCCGTGGACGTAAAGCTATATTGAACCATGCTTCGGCATTGGTCTCAGCTTGTCCCTAATATGTCAACCGACATCCGAGCAACACAACCGAACCGAACCGAACAAAACAAACTAACCCAAAAACTTTTTTTTTTTAAAGCAGCCCCAACCCCAAACAAACGTGTCGTGACACACTGAGTGCATGTGACATTGTGGCTGTAAGATGAGCACGAAGCGCCTTCAAAAACAAAACCCAACACAAATAAAAACACCTCACAACAAACAAGACAAACTAAAACAAAACAAAAACAAAAACTAACCAATTGTTGTTGTTGTTGTTGTTGTTTTTTTTGTTTTTTTTTTAATACGGCCCCAACCCCAAACAAACGTGTCGTTACACAGTGAGTGCATGGGACACTGTGGCTGTAAGATGAGCACCAAGCGTCCTGAAACCAAATAGCTCTGCCGTGGTAGAGAGGGTGGCGCGAGCGCCACCTGCAACACTTAAAGTGTTCGCTTTGCCACCAGATAAGTTGAATCAACGGAGCAAGCAGGACGGTTAGTAGCCGTTTGTGCGAAGACGTTTCGTAACTAGGTGCAGGTAGGTATGAAGGTGGTCCCACACAGCATTGCTGCATCATGCAGAGAACGTGTGTGTTTCTTGAGTAGGCTTTTCAGGTTACCTAAGCTTTTTCTTAAATTAAAGGCCCGTTATGCGTCTGGGGCTGGGGTCACGAAACTTGGCGTAATTTATGACTTGTGTTTAGGCAATAGGAGGACAACAACAAAACAAAAAAACAAAACAACACACACAAAAAACTGATGACACTGAAAGTCAGTTTTAAAATTAATGCAAAAGCCAAACACTCAAAAGGTTAAATACAATGCTGATTTTAATGGGCCAACACAAAAAATGGCAAGCTTTTTTTTTTCTTTTCTTTTTTTTCTTTTTTCTTTTTCTTCTCCAAACAAACGGACTGTTGGGTAAACGATGATCAATGAAAATCGAAAATTGTCTGCTTATACAACACACCCAAACATACCAGCACCAACTAAAGAAAATAAAATAAATAGAACATTTTATTTTTCAAACACACTAAAGGTTCAAAATAATGACTCCTTATTAGGTCAAAAGACAACAAGCAATTTTTTTGTGCAATCCCTTTGATCCAGCTACAAAACGACACTTAAACAACAATTAAACGATGAAAAATGCGATGGATAGCTATCCCCCCCCCCTTTTTGTTGTTGTTGTTGTTGTTGTTGTTTTGTGCATGACCAAAATGCTTGGAAAATCTTAGAACGCTAGATCAGAATTAGAGAAGAATTAAAACGCTAGCAATCATTCCTGTTTCTGATTTTTTTTCTTTTTTTCTTGCCCCATTTATCATCGTTTACCTATGGGTCCGTTACTTTTAAAAATAGGTTTGCCCCAAAAAATTTAGCACGTTTTATGTTGCCCCGTTAAAATCAGCGCTTTATTGAATCATTTGTGTGTTTGGATCTTGTTTCAAAACAGTGACAGCTTTGTTTCAGATTGATTTTTTTTAAGCCAACTACAGTTGCAGCCACAGATGTTGAATTTTATGTATGCCTATGCTGTTAGAATAATAACAAGGGAACACTTTTTAAGCGTCATTTCCCCAACGAAAAAAAGAAAGAAAGAAAAAAAGTGGGGGTGGGGGTGGAGGGGAGCTCTAAATGCTTTATGATTTCCACACCAGTACACTGCTAAAAATTACAATGTCTTAAGAAGCACACTGAAAACACACACACTCGCGCGCGCGTACACGCACACACGCACGCACACACACACACACGCACACGCACACCACACACACACACACACACACACGCACACGCGCACACACACACACAGCACACACACACACACACACACACACACACACACACACACAATGATCAGCAAGATATTGTGATGGTGACAACAATACCAGCATACACAAAAACATAACTACGATACTACGATAATAATCATGCCCCCTAACGTATGAAGGTGAATAGAAGTTTAAAAAAATAAAAAATGACAGCAACAGTGAAAGCAGCTACAGAAAAGAAAAGTAAAAACAACAATAGATTCTGTGAAGATCCAAAAACATAAAAGGTTCAAAAGAACGCTTATTTATTATGACACAGACACACAGTCTGCAAATTTTCGGGGTAATCCCCTTTGTCAAGCCACAAAACGACATTTAAACGACAGTACTGAACGGTTAAAAAAGATTCTGTGAACATCGAAGCGCGAACATTAGAGTGATGAATTATTGCACTCATAAACTCTTCCATTCCTCCATCCCCCCCCTCCCCCTCCCCCACCACCCCCACCCATCCGCCTCCGATTCAGCACGCACACAATGGCAGTAAGTTGGGAAACACAGCAGCTATGCGCATGGCTTGATCTGGATTCACCTTTGAAATGCTTGTTGAAAGAGGTAGGTGTTAACCCCTTCACTGCCACGACGTTACTTGAAAAAGACCAATAAAAGTGCGAAATGTCAAATCCTTAAGCCATTCTCTTTCTTTTCTCATCAAAATGCACACTGTTCAAAGCAGATTGTTATAGGATTGGAAACTATACTGTCTGCAGGCGCGTCCGTGCATCTTTCAGCCCGGAAATTTTACAGGCTGGGGAAGTGAAGGGGTTAAAGGCCATACTTGTCAGAACTAAGGAGCTATGTGAAAGTCGAAGTGGCCGTCCTGGGCTCCTCGTTCCCAATAAGCTTTGTCACGGTTTCTGTGGACGTAAAACACCGTGAAAGACGAAAGAGGAGCCATGCTTGAATGATGGTAGGGAAGGAGATTGGCGAACTTCAGCAGGCAAGGAAAACCCAACCTTGGGTAGGCTACCTGAAATCAAAACGATCTTTCAACCATGAGCAGTTTCACGTATGGCCTTAAAACAGTGTCTGTTTCAACAAGCATTTCAAAGCTGAATCCAAATCCGGCTGGTTGCGAGACATCTGTTCTGATCTGGTAGCCCAGTTTTAAAATGTTTTAGAACTTGAGTGAATTGCGCCAGTAGTCCAGTCTGTTCAGAATGCTAGAAGACACAAGTTGCGCAGTTTGTGGCCTTTTCAGTCAGCATTTCAAGAACACAGTTGTTCTGAGCTGGTAGCCAGCAAGAAGGGTGCTGCAGTAGTCCAGTCTCAGACACATAAAAGGTTAAAAAGAAGGATGTTTCTTGTGACAAAATACAGCATGCAAAAATAATAATTGTTATAATAAATAGCTTGTGTGTGTGTGTGTGTGTGTGTGTGTGTGTGTGTGTGTGTGTGTGTGTGTGTGTGTTTAATAACCTTTTATGTGTTTGGATCTTGTTTTAGAACGCTAGTCTGGTTGACTGGGTGTAATGCATCAAGTTACTTATTTACTTACTAAAACACTAGCAGCTGCTCTTGTTTTAGATTTTTTTTTTTTTTTAAAGTAGTACGGTCTGCTCAGATTGCGAGAACATAGACCAGCTGCGCTTTTTTTTTTTTTTTTTTTTTTTTTTTTTTTATGTAACCGAGTGTATTGTAGACATGTTTCGGGCCATGACCCTTTAACCTTTCTTTCCTGTCCCTTATCCTTTTTTGATTGGGTAGGAGTTTTATGGCCCCAATTATCTAAGTGTTAAAACTTGTGCGCTGGGCCCACCGAGTCATAGTTCAGGAGCTGTGTGAGAGTCGAGGTGGCCGTCCTGGGCTGTCCGTCCTAACGAGCCTTCTGGTTTCCGTGGACGTAAAGAATTATTGAACCGTGCTTCGGCATTGGTCACAACTTGTCCCTAATATGTCAGCTGACATCTGAGGACATTAAGCATCACTTCATCATCATCATCATCATCATCATCATCACACCGCCGAGTCCTCTTTCCCCCAGTGTCCCTGCAAAGTAAACATGGTGCTTAACGTCCACAGAAACCATAAGGCTTATTAGGGACGGGGAGTCCCTGCAGTCGCAGGTCGTCAGTAATAGTTCGAGCTGCCGCCTATGCATCTGATTCCTGGTTGGTGTGCAAATAAAAGTTATAGCAACCTCTGACTTGTGACTCTTCATTCGTGCTTCCAGTCTGCTTCCCTTACTCACCACCCCGCTCCCCTACATTTAAATTATATTTTTATTTGCCAAGCACATCAATGTAGGGCGTTTATTCAGATTCATCTATAATTATCCAACTTTACAGTGTACTTCTTGCTCAGTCATTCACGCGTCTTTGTATGATTTTTTTCTCCTCACATGTTCATCTTGCACTATACATTCCACCACCACCACCCTTCCCCCCCCCCCCCCCCCCCCCCCGCCCCCGCCCCTCACCCCTTGGTCACAGTATACACATTTTCGTTTGTACACTTTGTTCAAGCTGCGCAGTTAGTTGCCTTTTCATTCAGCATTTCAAGCGCTTCATCTCTGAATGAGTTCTAAGCAGCGCAGGGCCTGAAGTTTATTGAAGCTGCTGCCGGTGGCTGATATTCAAAACGCAGTTACTACTCCGCCACGTACATTAACTGACGGAAATAATGTTATCCATAAACATTAAACTGGATCTCATTGCTAAACACACACACACACACACACACACACACACACACACACACACACACACACACACACACACACACACACACATACACACATTAAAAAGAAAAGAAAAGAGGATGTACCTCTTGTGGAGTTTATGTACTTTGTATTTACACGTATGCCAGGTGAGAGATTACCGTAAGCGACTCGGGTCTTTGTTGTCGTACTTGTGTTACGTATTTCGAGCGCGAATTAACTCCCTGGTGTGTTGATTTGGCTCTCATCGCTGCTCATCTTAATGCAGGAGTCATTCTGGTGGTGAGGGTGTAGCGATAGGTATATAATCTCTCTCTTTTCCCACCTCCATACCCCCTTCCCCACTTCTCCCCGTCAATAATAAGCCTTATGGTTACTGTGGACGTTAAGTACCATATTTACTTACGTTTATCCTTCTGTAAATAATTATATTAATGACACTTTTCCCCCAGTACAAGTGAACTGCATGAGAGACACTGCATAATAATAGCTATATGCTTGACACATCATTTTTTTCAAACAAATACGATATTAATAATGCCAGCGAGATTATGCATTTCATATTTGTTTTTGTTTTTGCTCGCCCTGATAAGATAGATAATATTGTATTGTCCTTAAAAGGAAATTTGAAGTATTTGAAATATTCCATCAATGTACCATGTAAATGAATAAAATTATAATTAAACGTATGATAATTCAACGTAAGACATACATAAAGAGAAAAAGTGTTTAAACAAATTACAATTATAGCTAAAAACAGGTTAATGACAACAGAAGATAACATATGAACACACACACAATACAACCGTCATGGTTGACTGGGCGTTTTTTGTTGTTGTTGTACATCTTCTTTTAACAAATATTTTTATTATCTATTTGTTTCAATTTCTGATTTCTCCAATGTTGCGTCTAGATTAACACCAGACAGCTCATCAAACATCAGCATTTTTCTTTGAATAACATTACATTTTAAGACTTAAATGGAACAGAAAACAGCTTGACATATCTATGAAAGGTGTAGCCTTTCTGTTTGTCCTCTTTCGTATCCTTTACAGAACAATTAATTGCCGCCCAACATGACATCTTCACTATAAAAATAGTTCACGGTTGGAACTTTGGGGTGAACGTTCAGGGGGCATAACTCCGCGCGGTCGCTTCAAGTGTTCCTTCAGTAAGAGTTACCAGTTAAGCAGTCTCTGTTAAGCTAATGTTAGTCTGTGGTGTTAATGCAGACCTTCTAGATCACAGTCAATTGTTCAAGCAGCCGTCTGGTTCACTGGGCGTCACATATTTGACCCCGTCTCACTGAGCTATTTGTCTACATCTTTCATTTCTTATTTAATTAGATGTTTTTTATTTTATTTTATATATTTAATTCACATTTTTGTTATATTTAGCATTTGCTCTCTTTCTGTCTCTCTGTCTCTCTGTGTCTCTCTGTCTCTGTCTCTCTGTCTGTCTCTCTCTCTCTCTCTGTCTGTGTCTGTGTTTCTCTGTCTCTGTCTGTCTGTCTGTCTGTCTGTCTCTGTCTCTGTCTCTGTCTCTCTGTCTCTCTCTCTCTCTCTCTCTCTCTCTCTCTCTCTCTCTCTCTCTCTATCTATCTATCTATCTATCTCTGTCTCCCTTTGTCTCTGTCTCTGTCTCTCTCCGTCTCTGTCTGTCTGTCTGTCTGTCTGTCTGTCTGTCTGTCTGTCTCTCTCTCTCTCTCTCTCTCTCTCTCTCTCTCTCTCTCTCTCTCTCTCTCTCTCTACCCCCCACCCCACCCCCCCTCACCCCACACTCCAGCCCCCGATATGTTGTTGTTGCTGTTGGTTGGTTGTTTTGCTCTTGTTTGGTTCGATATGCGTACTTTTTTCTTCAGCTATCACAGACCTCCCCCCCCCCCCCCCCACACACACACTACCCCCTTTGTATATGGGGATTGTATATGACTGTCTTATTACAGGAGCTCTGGGCCTCGTTCTGTTTCGGTTACCGTGAGAGTTACCGTAGGCGACTCAGGTCTTTGTTGTTGTACTTGAGTTACGTATTTCGAGCGCTAATTAACTCCCTTGTGTTGATTTTACAGGAGAATAACGACCCCCCCCCCCCCCCCCCCCCCCCCTTCCTTCCTTCCCCCGCAGGACGAATTTTTCCAGCTTTTTGTTGGCTTATATTTTATTACACTCAGGATCCAAACACATAAAAGGTTCAAAAGAACGCTTATTTATTAGGACACGAACACACAGTTAGGACACAAGCACACAATCTGCACATTTTCGGGGTAATCCCTTTTGTCAAGCTCTAAAACGACACTCAAAGAACAGTTAAACGGTGAAATACGATGAAAAATGAGATGAGAAGCGAAATATCATATCTTTTTGTTGTTGAGCTATGTTTTTTCCTGTCCAGTTTTTTAAATTTATTTTTTATTTATATTTTTTATTACGCTCAATTACGTTGAAGTCTGGAGTATTTAAGTCAAACTGCAGACGACAAAATCCACCGATGAGTCACCGCCCATGAAAGACTGCAAAATCTAATTTCTCCCTTGCTCGTGCCGGGGGAGAGAAAAAAAAGTTATCTGTAAGGATAACGAATCCTTTTAGTGCTGGCCGAAGACCCTAAATCCTTCACAAAGCCAACTTGGCTTTTGAGCCGGTCTTTTTCTGTCAGGGGTTTGTGCCGTCAGAACGGCCCTACAGGTAGCGTCGCTGATCGGCGGTTCCATTCAGTTTTTAAGCCGTCGGTGTGGTTTGCTGAAGTCAAGCGGTGAATAAGTGTAGCTTGGCGCAACTGTGATGTATTTAGGCAGGTGGTTTCGTTTTCAAAGTAATCGCTAATGTGATCTATTTAGGCAGCTGCTTTGGCTTGCAAGGTAATCCCAGATGTGATCAATTTAGGCCTGGTTTCGCTTTTAGAGTAATCCTAAAGTATGTGATCCACTTTAGGGAGGTGGTGTAGTTTTTAGCTGCCGTAATCCCAGTTTAAGCGAACGTGATGGCGAACACCGCCAGACGGCGCAATATTTAAATGGACAATTTGTTGTCTGACGGATGCGCACTTTTTCTCTTTAGCCTAACGGTTTTAATCGGAGTTAGAATGTTAAACGAAAAATGTATGTCTAAAAGAAGAGACAAAACAAATAGTCTAATACCACAATAGAAAAAAAATCTCATTTTGTTAGTGGGAGAAGGGGAATGTTATTTGGGTGGTTTTTGTTTTAGACAAGCAAGTAAGTATATGGAGGACAAGAATGGATTTTGGTCGGGGTTTTCCAAATCTGTTAGGTCTGTTTTGTTGGCGATTCACCGACAGTTTTTCAGTAACGTTTGTTATTTGGTGTGGCGGATGGTTAAATTGGTTATCAGGATTGTTGTTTACACACACACACACACACGCACGCACGCACGCACGCACGCACGCACGCACGCACGCACGCACGCACGCACGCACGCACGCACGCACGCACGCACGCACGCACGCACGCACGCACGCACGCACGCACGCACGCACGCACGCACGCACTCCCGCAACAGTTTTGCACTTCGTTGAGCGCGAGTGTGTGTGTGTGTGTGTGTGTGTGTGTGTGTGTGTGTGTGTGTGTGTGTGTGTGTGTGTGTGTGTGTGTGTGTGTGAGGGACAGAGAGAGAATGTGCGTGTGTGTGTGTGTGAGAGAGAGAGAGAGGGGGGGAGAGAGAGAGAGAGAGAGAGAGAGAGAGAGAGAGAGGAGAGAGAGAGAGAGAGAAAGAGAACCAAAAAACACCCTACAACAACAACGACATAACACATGATATTTCAAATACTACCAAAGTATTGATTCAGTCATTACACTTCTATACCTATTTATTGAATTTAGTTGAATGCCTACCTGTATGCCACTATCTGTCTAGACTTTTTTTTTAAATTTGTTTCTTCTTCTTCTGCTTCTTCTTCTTCTTCTTCTTCTTCTTCTATTCCGTTCGTATGTACTTTGTTCGGCAACAACGTGACCCCTGACCCCTGCCTGCCTGTTTCAGCGCGCGCTGTGTGCCAGCGGTAAACCCTACGTGACGGACTCGAACACCGGCCAGCCCGTGTGTCTGTGTCAACTCCAGGCCGGGCCAACGCTGCCCCTCCCAGCGGCCCACGGCACCGGGCCAGGGGCACACCACTCGCCCAACACGTCGCCTCTTGGCTTTCACTTATCTCCCTTCCACGCACCACGGGTAGGCCCGCTGTTGCTGTTCCCTCTGATCGACTCGTCGCCCCGTCAGTTTTTGTGTGTTCCGCGCCCATTGTGTCATAGAAATTAATGCCTGTTCGTTTGTCTACATACATTATCTGCATGGTGAAATATGGAGCCACAATACATTTTCGCCAATGAGTCTCTCTCTCTCTCTCTCTCTCTCTCTCTCTCTCTCTCTCTCTCTCTCTCTCTCTCTCTCTCTCTCTCTCTCTCTGTGTGTGTGTGTGTGTGTGTGTGTGTGTGTGTGTGTGTGTGTGTGTGTGTGTGTGTGTGTGTGTGTGTGTGTGTGTGCGCGCGCTTAGAATAGTCTCTATGGATAAGATTTTGCGCTTTACAAATACTATTATTATTATTGTTATTAGATATGACTAAAAGCGACAGGTCAGTTATCAACGGGCCTTGGATGTATGCATGATACTCACGCAAGCTGTATGTGTGTTTTGACAGGTGTCGGGGCACGACCCCCTTTCGGGGTCAGGTCTGGGCAAGGACCCCATCTCCACACGGAGCATTCCCATCGGCGGGCCCTACACAGCGGCCGCCCTCGCCGCCTACCACCCCTACCTGTGAGTAGTGGTCACCTAGGGAACGTCTCAACGGTTATCAGTTACTATTACTAGTAGTTTTCAACACGTGATCAGCCGTGATCTCTGTCCGGCCACCCTCTCTGCCTCTCTCTTTGGACTGTCTGTTGTCGGGGTGGTCTCGCATCATGGTGGTCCTTCATCGGGGTGGTCTCTCAGCAGGATGGTTCTTCGTCAGGATTG
>JABMCL010000684.1:117500-122500 GCA_018857735.1 Alviniconcha marisindica | reverse complement strand
AGACAGGTTTAAGCCCCAAGGGCCAACAGCTGTCACGTTAATGTGGACGTCTCGGAAAGCATTTGGAGGCAGATAGCGACTTCTTCGCGCAAACGATCTCCACGTACCTTCTTGGTGGCAGGAAGGGACGCAGGCAGCGCCAATCGCCTCGGTTGTTGGCAACGTGGTAAGACACGTCACAAGCGATGGGCAGCGTAGACACCCAGAAGCGTGTGGCGAAGTAGACGGGGTGAAGGGCTATAGACGCACGGGGACCACATTGTTCACGTGCTGTGAGAGGAATGACTGCTGCATCAAACCACTCGTTTCCTATTTACGCTGGACGCCGTGGTCCGAGAGAGCACAATGTACTCCCAAGGGTCAACAGCTGTTACGTTAATGTGGACGTCTTGGAGAGCATTTTGAGGCAGATAGCGACCTCTTCGTGCAAACGATCTCCACGTACCTTCTTGGTGACAGGAAACGACGCAGACAGGCGTAACCCCTAGGGTCTCCATCTGTTAACTTAATGTGGACGTCTCCCAAAATATTTTGAGGCAGATTAGCGACCTCTCGATCGCGCAAACGATTTCCACGTGCAGATTCGCCAAAGTACTCGTATACCCGTATAATGCGGCGGTCCAATCATCCGAAGAGTGAGGGAATCGGAACATTGTCTACGGGCACAGAGCACAAGAAGTCACGCCATCAATAAAGACAGCGACCAACGTCAAGCAATGAATAGTTTCTGTGGACGTTAAGCACCATGTTTACTTACATGCAATGAAAAGGGGATAAAAAAAAAAAAGACACGCATTGTCAGTGAGACAAACAATAGCACTATTTCAGAGGCAACTCTCGGAAAACTTTCTCGGTGATGCGGCATGGAGTGCATATTATATAATTTCCCGTGCACTTACATACCATCTTCAAGTTAACCAAACTGCACACTCGTTATGCCTACAGAATGATGCCGACATCAGAGACAGTGCAACCAGACAGCACAGATCCCCAATTTCTGCCCCTCACTCGCTAACAGCTGCCTTCTTGTTGAAGTCACGCAGACGCATGCAGAGAAAGCAGAGGCTGGAAACTCCGGGGGAAGGCAAGAGCGGTTTTAATTATGTGTCCAGTAAGGAAGAGGTGGACGGCTCCATTCCGCTGACTGTAATTATGCAGACGCCTTCGTTTGACTGTCGCACATCTCCATCTGACAGGACGAAGATGTTTTGTCAGATCGGCTTGCCTCGACCTCCTAGGTCATCTCTCTAGGTCAGCAGGTCGCTCCTGTAGGTGGGCAGGTCGCCTTTCTAGGTCAGCACTTCGCCTTTCTAGGTCAACAGGTGGCCACTCTAGGTCAGCAGGCCGCTTCTGTAGGTCAGCAGGTGGCCACTCTAGGTCAGCAGGCCGCTTCTTTAGATCAGCAGGTGGCCACTCTAGGTCAGCAGGTCGCTTCTGTAAGTCAGCAGGTGGCCACTCTAGGTCAGCAGCCGCTTCTGTAGGTCAACAGGTGGCCACTCTAGGCAGCAGGCCGCTTCCATAGGTCAGCAGGTGGCCACTCTAGAACAACCGGGTGCCCTGTGTGTTTGATCACCTGCTGTTTGGCCAGCGCCAATCGCCTTGGTTGTTGGCAACGTGGTAAGACACGTCACAAGCGATGGGCAGCGTAGACACCCAGAAGTGCGTGGCGAAGTAGACGGGGTGAAGGGCTATAGACGCACGGGGACCACATTGTTCACGTGCTGTGAGAGGAATGACTGCTGCATCAAACCACTCGTTTCCTATTTACGATGGACGCTGTTGTCCGAAAAAGCACAATGTAATGCACATGAACTGTTAAAGGTCAACATGTTGCACTGTGTGAGGGACAGAGAGACAGAGTGTGTGTGTGTGTGTGTGTGTGTGTGTGTGTGTGTGTGTGGTGCGTGTGCGTGCGTGCGTGCGTGTGTGTGTGTGTGTGTGACTGTAGTGTGTTCACACTGTAGTGTGGCGGGTGTGTTTACATAATTATTTGTATATCTGTGGTGCGAGTACTGCAGTGCAGTATATCCATTGTGTCTGACCGACAGAAAGGAACACAGAGAGAGAGAGGGGGGGAGTGAGTGGGGTTGGGGGGAGTGGAGCGTGGGAGAAAGAGACAGAGAGGGGTGGGTACCGTGGGACAGAGAGAGAGAGAGAGAGAGATTGATTGATTGATTTTTTGACTGATTAAACTTTATTTCTCAACGGTGAAGATATTAGCACAAAGGCCGACTCACATATCTGCCGTTGCTACACAGAGAGAGGGAGAGAGAAAGGTGGGGGGGAGGGGGGGAGTGGAGCGCGGGAGCACTGGGACTGACTGATGGTACGCAAGCCACCGACGGTAACGTGGACCCTGTGTACCTGCTGGCCTGTCCCCGATGGGTGTTGTCCCCCGAAACGACACTTTTGTCGATCGACAGTTCCTTTGTTAGTTCTCCGGAATGAACCTCACCCAAGACGTGCACCTGTGCGTTCACCTTCGGCTGATGTACACGAGACTCTCATTTAAAATTCGAAAATTACGATGCAGTGTGGAAGAGAACACTGCCTTTCTTTCTATATGTCTCGGCCCATACCTTTGAGAAGCAAATGGCCCCTTCATCGCGTTTATCCTTTGCAAACACGTTGAATACATCATACATATGGGCCCTGGCCCATCTGCACATCGTTTAGCCGTATATAGTGTGTGTCTGAAAATGCTAGTGCGCGTGCGTGTGTGTGTGTGTGTGTGTGCGTGCGTGCGTGCGTGTGTATGTGAGAGAGAGAGGGAGAGGTGAAGGCGGGGAGAAGAGAAGTTGAGAAAGTGAGGGGGTAATTTAATTGATGGTATACTGAGATAGGGAGAGGGAGAGAGAGAGTTCTGAATTGATTGTAATTTTACGAAAGAGAGAGAGAGAGAGAGAGAGAGAGAGAGAGGAGGAGAGAGAGAGAGAGAGAGAGAGAGAACCTGTGAACTGATTTTGTACTATGTGATAAAGCCAAATGGATATTTAAAACATTCACTGTATCCACTGTATGTCACTCATTTCGAAATATAAGGCTAAAAAAAGAGTAGGTGAAGGACATTGTATTTTTCTAGAAGATCTGTTCATGCTAAAACACACCGATGAGTCGGGTGTCAGTGACACGACCTCGGCTTCAACCAGAACCGTTCAGGGCTCGGCTCAAACAGTTCACACAATCTCACCAGTGGCTGGAGCCTTTGTTAGCAGCCAGTGGCGTAAAACAGTATGTGCATGTGAGCGGTGTTCATCCCCCCAAACTCCCCACATCTCTAGCCTCCCCACCCACCACCCACTACCCACCACCCCACCCCCGCCTTTTTCACTTGTGTAAAAACCCTGGTGGTTCGCAAGCCCGTACATAGTTGTAGTTTGTGGACAGCTTCTCGTGACTTTGACCCTCACAATGGCACCCACTCATCCTAGCAAACGCACGAAGTCTTGTGTGGTGTGTACGAGTCTGTTACTCGTATAATTATTGTGATCTGTGCTCTGATATTACGAAGGGCAAGGGTGGTGCTGTCTACTCTCTGATGCTCAAATGGTGTGTGGCAGATTTCTGACGGTGTGAAGTGCGTATGATTTTATGTGAATGCCTTGCTGGTGCACTTGACGTTTATTATGTTGTGTACGTTCTTAAGTGAATTTATACATGTACATAAAGTATGTGTTTGAAAAGCAAAACATTCTTTCGAAGAAAAGTAGTTGAATATTGAACTGGAGTTGTGTCTTCATTTGAATTTATTTTTGACTTCTTACTCGTTTCTGAATTAACTTGCACTCTCTTTTCCTTTCCCCCTATCTGTCCTGTCTGTCTGTCTGTCTGTCTGTCTGTCTGTCTGTCTGTCTGTCTGTCTGTCTGTCTGTCTGTCTGTCTCTCTCTCTCTCTCTCTCTCTCTCTCTCTCTCTCTCTCTCTCTCTCTCTCTCTCTCCTCTCTCTGTTATCAATTTATGTCTGTTTCCAGTTTGTTCAAACCATTTTATTCTTTTAAACGGATCATACAGGCACAGACTAGAATGTGTCTTACACATACAGATTACTCCAGAGAATGACAACAAATTTACAACTACATTCACATAATATAAACACGTTTTTAGCATTCTGTCGACAAACGGGTGCACTCGCTGGTAACCCTGCGCTTTACTAAACTAGCAAACACAAGAACAAAATATTTTCAGGTTTTCTTAGAAATACATCACAGGTTATCAGAAAACAATGTTTTAAGGCATTTTCCACCTTTTCCGCAGATTTCGTTTTACCTATGTGAGTGTGTGTGTTTGTGTGTGTGTGTGTGTGTTGTGTGTGTGTGTGTGTGTGTGTGTGTGTGTGTGTGTGTGTGTGTGTGTGGTGTGTGGGGTGTGTGTGTGGTGTGTAGTGTGTGTGTGTGTGTGTGTGTGTGTGTGTGTGTGTGTGTGTGTGTGTGTGTGTGTGTGTGTGTGTGTGTGTGTGTGTGTGTGTGTGTGTGTGTGTGTGTACGTGTGTGTATGTGGTGTGTGTGTTGTGTGTGGTGGTATACGTGTGTGTGTGTGTGTGTGTGTGTGTGTGTGTGTGTGTGTGTGTGTGTGTGTGTGTGTGTGTGTGTGTGTGTGTGGTCGTGTGTGTGTGTGTGTGTGTGTGTTGTGTGTGTGTGTGTGTGTGTGTGTATCGTGTGTGTGTGTGTGTGTGTTTGTACGTGTGTGTGTGTGTGTGTGTGTGTGTGTGTGTGTGTGTGTGTGTGTGTGTGTGAGTGTGTGTGTGTGTTAGTGTGTGTGTACCTGCACGTCTATACACACGTCTCTGCAAGATCCCCCACACAGTCGCCCCCCCCCCTCCCCCCCAACCCCCACCCCCACCCCACCCCACCCTCACCCAGCGCCGACTCACACATAACCGCAGAAGCCCCTACAACTAAGCTGCTGTCTACGACTCCTTTTGTGCCTCTTGTTCTCCGCTGTTGTGGGCTGTTTGTGTGTGTGTCTGTCGCCACAAAGATGACAAGTCGGTGAACAGAATAA
>JABMCL010000684.1:100000-115000 GCA_018857735.1 Alviniconcha marisindica | reverse complement strand
GAAAGCATCACGACAGGCTCATAATTACCGTTATGTGCACATAATTAATAATTTTGTGCTTTTGACGCATTTAAGCAGTTGGGACCAAGCGTCAAAAGACTCATATGTAGAGATAATTAACATTTATGTTCAGATAATTAATAATTATGTTGAAATATCCTGCCTGCTCGATGCCGGCTTTATGCCGTCGGCGACCGCCATTGCTACACACAGAATGGGAAATGCTGCCAAGCCCGCACATGCGCACTCAGTTACGCCGTTTCGACATAATTAATAATTATGTGAACTTAATTGCAATTATGTACTTTTGACGCAAGTAACCCGTTGGAAGCAGCACGAACGGCACATGTTTACTATGATGTGCGCATAATTACTAATTATGTTAAGATAATTACTAATTATGTTAAGATAATTACTAATTATGTTAAGATAATTACTAATTATGTGCCGGTTTTCACCCAAGTAAGCCGTCAACTGCGAGTCAAAAGACAAAGCTAGTAATTATGTGCAGATAATTAGTAATTCTGTCTCTTGACGCTAGTAAGCCGCCATAGTTGTTGCCTCTGTATCCTCGGAGAAGCCTGCGCTGCGCCAAAATCCGCTGGGTACTGTCTAAGTAAACATGGTGCTTAACGTCCACAGAAACCGTAGGGCTTATTAGGGACGGGGAGAAGGGGGGGGGGGGGGGGGGGGTATGGAGGTGGTGGGAGAGGGAGATTATATACCTATCGCTACACTGTCGCCACCAGAATGACTCTTGCATTAAGGTGGGCAGCGATGAGAGCCATTTTAATGTTTCATTCATTGTGAGGGTCAAAGTCACAAGACTTTTGAACTCGAACTCGAACTCGAAAACCTTAATAATCAAGGATAGTAGCGTTAGGTCCATTTGGACCTATCTAACAGCCAGTCCTTGCTATACTACAAACACAAGAGAGAGAGAGAGAGAGAGAGAGAGAGAGAGAGAGAGAGGAGAGAGAGAGAGAGAGAGAGAGAGAGAGAGAGAGAGAGAGAGAGACGAAGCGGATTCGAACCGCGGAGGTCCCTCTGCTTCAGTACCAGCCTAACGCCTTACCGCTGCGCCAAACCGGCTCACGGGTGCTGTCTCCAGAGCCAAACGCTATTGTTTCGCCGCTGCCGTCCTGGTCCGCCTCATCCATAACTGACGAGGGCTCCCTCTAGCGGGGGTCAGCGCGCGAGGTCACGTATGATTTATATAAAGGCTATCAAAGTGATTATGCCGCACCTGGCATGTTTCAACCCGTGTCAGGATATTAAGTACACCAACAAAAATGCTCCCCGAGCGAATATTACGCGCGGTTTCACTTCCCGGAAACGGGCTGAGCGGACAGGATGCGCGCGCCTCTCGGGACCGGTGATGGGAGGTAATGCACGATGATGAGTGGTAAGGGACGCAACTTGGGGGAGCGAGGGAGCGAAGAGACCGGCGCTAGCGTTAGAGGACGGTGAATGTGTCGTTGTCATATCGCTTTAACAAGGAGTGGGGCGGACAAGGGAGGCAATCAGACAGGACATGACTGGGAATTGTCGGTCTCCGAAGACGTCTGTAGTTGAGGCGTTCCGCTAGATACCGCTCGTGTTGAAAACACCAACCTTTGGTCCTCGATAAAATAATGATGAAAAGTGTAAAGTCGTACTTGTACATTCTTTTCTCTGTCTGTCTGTCTGTCTGTCTGTCTGTCTGTCTCTGTCTCTGTCTTTCTCTGTCTCTCTTTGTCTCTGTGTGTCTCTGTCTCTGTCTGTCTGTTCTGTCTGTCTGTCTGTCTCTCTCTCTCCCCCCCCCCCCCCCCCCCCCCCCCCCCCCCCCCCTCTCTCTCTCTCTCAATGTTTCTTTTACACATTTATTAGCTAATTCAGCATAGGCAGGACCGTAGACGCTGCGCGCGCGCATATGTATGTATGTATGTATGCATGCATGCGTGCGTGCGTGCGTGTGTGCATGCGTGTGCGTGCGTGCGCGTGTGCGCGTGCGTGCGTGCGTGCGTGCGTGTGTGTGTGTGTGTGTGTGTTTTGTGTGTGTGTGTGAGTGAGTATGTGTGTGTGTGTGCGTGCGTGCGTGCGTGCGTGCGTGTGTGAGTGTGTTGAATGCCTTTTGAGCAATCGTCCATAAGACAGACACAGGTCATCTAATATTTGTAACTGTTTATTGCATAACAATAGCAATAACAATAACAAGCCACAGCGCCTCCTCTATCAGTTTCGCGCTGATATAAACGCCATGGTTGAATGGGCGTTAACAATCGATTATCAGTCTATATATCTGCCCCTCTGTCGTATTAATGAAACAGCAGAGGTAGCCTGCAAACAGTGGAAGGTTACTTCACACAGAGGAAGGAGCTCGTAGCCGAAAAAAAGAATACTGACTGAAAAAAGTGCAAAAAGAAATACTGCACACACACACACACACACACACACACACACACACACACACACACACACACACACACACACACACACAGAAAGAAAAAAAAAGAGGAAAAAAAGAATTATAGGCAAGAAAGCAATGTATGAATAACGCAGAATCACTCCTGTTACAAAGTCGACTCAACGAATTTTGTTCAGTATTATGCTGATATTATATGCGACTATTCTGAACAAAAACCAGCAACCAACAAACAAAACAAGAACAAGAAAGAAAAAAATAGCAACAAACAAACAAACAATAAGAAGGAAGCGAGATAGTAAAATTAAAAACGAGAAAATCATTAGGAACACCAGCCGAAACATTGTCAATGTTACCAAAAAAACAAACAAAAAACAAACAAAAAACTTTGAAGTTTATTTGATATCGTTCAGTGACGTTATACCGGTCGATATCAGACGCTCAGAATCACAAGCAGCAACAGCTGTAGTAGTAGAGGTGTTACTAGGGTCATTTTATTTGTTGTTATCATCACTTTCATCATTACGATAATAATAACAAATGTATCAGAACAGCTAACGGCGACAAAGTACCTTGAGATACACTGCCCTTGTTCATACATTTCATAGGGGGACTGCACACAAAATCCCACACGCATTGATAATAACAATAATATTGTGTATAAAATGTGTATTCTTTTGTATGACACTGTTTCTCCCATTGGAGCACATGTTCCAATACAATACAATACAACTGACATAAAAGCAAAGGACAAGGAATCGATCTCCGAGAAAAACAACGACAGCAAAACCAACAACTGGAGGATGTTTGAAATGTATTTGAGGATGTAGGTGAACACGATGCTTAACGTCTGTAAACGGTCGATGGAAGCAGCAGGTTGGAAATAAGCAGCAACAAACGAGCCACAGGGACAGAGCCACATTTTTGTTGTTGTTGTTGTTGTTGTTGTTGTTGTTGTTGTTGTTGGTCTTATTCTCTTCTCTCAGTATATTTCAGTTCGTTCAAAGCGAATGTTTTGTCTCCATTCTGTGTAAGTCAATTCAAACAAATTCAGACCTGTTTCGTAAGAATAGCTCGCATTATCGTATGTCATACGTCATGCCCTGCTTTACGTCCCTTATTCTTGTGATGATCACGCCGCTGGACGGATAATCTGAGCATCGAGTTTTTGTTTTGCAAAGGGATTTGCGCTCTGTAGGTGCTACCCATTATTATCGTTATTACGAGCTGAAAAATACTTTTATATATGCAGTAGCAGTAGTAGTAGTAGCAGTAGTAGTAGTAGTAGTAGTAGTAGTAGTAGTAGCAGTAGTATCGCTTTAATAACCGTATTTTATGAAGGTACACCGTTGGAGACCTATAACATATCATTATGTTTCAATTACTCATCAGCTGTTTGATTAGTGGTATGAAAAGTTTACTGCCTACCTAACACAGCTGAGTATAGTAACAAAACAGTCTATAATTATGGCGACAACAAGGATGGCTGTAATAAAAACAACTTTTTCTTTTCTTTTTCTTTTTTAACCAAACTACAATTGTGTAATTATTCTTGCAAATACCGTCACGACCTCGCACAGCATACAAGATTAACTGGGTGTCACAAACGAATGATCTGTATGTCTGCAAATATTGCCACGAGCAAATGAACATGAGTGACTGTGCATCAGTAACGATTCCAACAAGGATTATAAAATACTCCAAAAACAGAAGCGATCCAAGGGAAGCAACACCATTCGCTGCCACACATCGGTTCTTACTTTCATGAGGAGTCGCTTCCCCTGAAACGCACACATTCCGCTGCGCACGTCACATGAATACTGTTTCAACTATAACGGACAGAGGATATATATATATACATGCAAACAGTCGCAAAAATCGCGACCATGCAGCTGCATTACCGCTTAAATTTAAAAAAAAATCAATGCGAACAACACGATAATAACTTTATGGCTTCACGCTTTAGTTTTGGCAGTCCGGCATCAGTTGCTGCGATTCTTCACTTAGGTCCGAAAGTTCCGTCCGCGAGGAAAATGTCCACGTAAAAAGTCCTGATTGGGACTGTTCCCAATATTCCCAGATCTATGACACTGAAAGATTCAACAGCCTCGTACGAACATTAATATATATATTAAAAACAAAAACAAAAAACACTACACAGCCTCGCTGGATTCTAAGTGGTGTCCCTTGGTCTCGTATCACGGCGACAGAGTATCGTCCCTTTCCTGTACCTGGGACAGCTTGCAGAGTTTTCTCTTTAGTCGCTGTCTCTACTCAGGTTGGCGCAAGGCTGACTGTCTACAGCGCAACGGTTTTAAAAGATCGTCCGTACCTGGACAACAGTGCGCCAGTCTGACAAAACTCAGGCAATCTTCAGTTCCCCAAGAAACCGTTCATTTTGTCACAACTCAGACAAGCCACAGAATGTGTCCTTTCGTTCTGTGGCGATCCGTCTTGACGACCCAAAGATAATCCTTCATCTCTGTAGCAGTCCGTCATAAAGATTGTCCTTCATCTCTGTAGCAATCCGTCATGACGATTCAAACATAATCCTTCATCTCTGTAGCAATCCGTCATGACGATTCAAACATAATCCTTCATTTCTGTAGTAATCCGTCATGACGACCCAAAGATAATCCTTCATCTCTGCAGCAATCCGTCATAAAGATTGTCCTTCATCTCTGTAACAATCCGTCATGACGACCCAAAGATAATCCTTCATCTCTGTAGCAATCCGTTATGACAACCCAAAGATTGTCCTTCATCTCCGAGCTGTAACAATCCGTCATGACGATTCAAACATAATCATTCATCTCTGTAGCAATCCGTCATGACAACCCAAAGACTGTCCTTCATCTCTGTAGCAATCCGTCATGACGATTCAAACATAATGTTTCATCTCTGTAGCAATCCGTCACGACAACCCAAAGATTGTCCTTTGTCTTTGTAGCAATCCGTCATGACGATTCAAACATAATCATTCATCTCTGTAGCAATCCGGCATAACAATTCAAACATAATCATTCATCTCAGTAGCAATCCGTCATGACAACCCAAAGATTGTCCTTCGTCTTTGTAGCAATCCGTCATGACGACCTAAAGATTGTCCTTCGTCTTTGTAGCAATCCGTCACGACGACCTAAAGATTGTTCTTCGTCTCTGTAGCAATCTGTCATGACACAGGCAGCACAGAGATTGTCTTTCCGTTTCCTAAACAACCATTAGCTCTCTCATGATGACCGTCTGTCTGTTTCCTTGACGACTATGCATTATGTCAATATAGGCAGTCTAGAGATTGTCCATTTCCTAGACGACCAGGAATACCGTCATGAATCACGAAGTCTAGAGATTGTCCTTCCGTGCGCTCGCAGCAGTCCACCACGACTCCGGCAGTCTGGACATTCTAGACCGTCTGTTTCATAGACCACCACGCATTCCGTCATGACCAGTGGACAGAGATCTCTAGACAGAGATCGCCTGTCCGCGCCCTAGACAATCGATGTCAGGCGATCTAGGGCTTGTCTATCCGCGTCCTTCACGACAACCGTGCAATAGTCATGACAAAGGCAGTATAGAGATTGTCCACCCATGTCCTTGACGACAACCGTGCAATAGTCATGACGAAGGCAGTATAGAGATTGTCCACCCATGTCCTTGAAGACAACCATGCAATAGTCATGACTAAGGCAGTATAGAGATTGTCCACCCATGTCCTTGAAGACAACCATGCAATAGTCATGACTAAGGCAGTATAGAGATTGTCCACCCATGTCCTTGACGACAACCGTGCAATAGTCATGACTAAGGCAGTATAGAGATTGTCCACCCATGTCCTTGAAGACAACCGTGCAATAGTCATGACTAAGGCAGTATAGAGATTGTCCACCCATGTCCTTGACGACAACCGTGCAATAGTCATGACGAAGGCAGTATAGAGATTGTCCACCCATGTCCTTGAAGACAACCATGCAATAGTTATGACTAAGGCAGTATAGAGATTGTCCACCCATGTCCTTGACGACAACCGTGCAATAGTCATGACTAAGGCAGTATAGAGATTGTCCACCCATGTCCTTGAAGACAACCATGCAATAGTCATGTCTAAGGCAGTATAGAGATTGCGTCAATCCATGTCCTTGACGACAACCGTGCAATAGTCATGACTAAGGCAGTATAGAGATTGTCCACCCATGTCCTTGAAGACAACCATGCAATAGTCATGACTAAGGCAGCACAGAGATTGTCCGGGCCATGTCCTTGAAGACAACCATGCATTCTGTCATGACTAAGGCAGCACAGAGATTGTCCACCCATGTCCTTGAAGACAACCATACTTTCTGTCATGACTAAGGCAGTATAGAGATTGTCCGGGCCATGTCCTTGAAGACAACCATGCTTTCTGTCATGATTAAGGCAGTATAGAGATTGTTCGGGCCATGTCCTTGAAGACAACCATGCATTCTATCATGACTAAGGCAGTATAGAGATTGTCCACCCATGTCCTTGAAGACAACCATGCTTTCTGTCATGACTAAGGCAGTATAGAGATTGTCCACCCATGTCCTTGAAGACAACCATGCTTTCTGTCATGACTAAGGCAGTATAGAGATTGTCCACCCATGTCCTTGAAGACAACCGTGCAATAGTCATGACTAAGGCAGCACAGAGATTGTTCCTCGGTGTCGCCCTGATACAACCATACTGGTTGACTGGGCGTAAACACCAAGTTACTTACTTACTGTTCCTCTGTGGCCTTGATAACAACAAGTCAATAGTCATGACTATGGCAGCACAGAAATTGTCCGCCCCGTGTCCTTGACGACAACCAGTCAATAGTTATGACTAAGGCAGTATAGAGATATTCCGTCCGTGTCCTTGAAGACAACCATGTATTCCGTCGTCATGACTAAGTCAGTAAAGATACTGCCCGTCCGTGCCCTTGTGGACATCATGACTAAGGCAACATAGACATTGTCCGTCCGTGTCCTTGCAGACATCGTATGTCAATACAGAGACTGTCCGCCTATATCCGTGCGGACATCATGACTAGGTCAGTATAGAGATTGTCCGCCCGTGTCCTTGCAGACATGACTAAGTCAGCACAGAAATTGTCCCACTTCTGTCCTTTCAGACATCATGACCAAGTCATTATAGAGATTGTCTGCTTCTGTCCTTTCAGACATCATGACTAGGTCAAGATAGAATTGTCCGTCCGTGTCCTTGCAGACATCGTATCAGTACAGGGACTGTCCGCCTATGTCCTTGGGGACATCATGACTAAGTCAGTATAGAGATTGTCCACTTCTGTCCTTTCAAACATCATGACCAAAGCGGCACAAAGATTTTCCGCCCGTGTCCTTTCAGACATGACTAAGTCAGTATAGAGACTGTCCGCTTCTGTCCTTGCAGTCATGACCAAGTCAGCATAGAGATTGTCCGCTTCTGTCCTTGCAGACATGATCAAGTCAGTATAGAAATTATGACCAATTCAGTACAGAGATTGCCCGCCCCTGTCCTTGCAGACAACCATGCACTGGTCCTGGCCGAGGCAGCACAGCGACTGTCCTGATCTCAGGCAGTCCGCCACAACGCAGGCTGTGCAGAAACTGCCCTTCCTCGGCTACCGTGACCTCTGGAACAAAACACACAAAGATCAAGAGCACTGCATTGAAGGAAGGAAGGAAGGAAAGAAAAGGAGGAAGGAAGGAGGTAGGGAAGGAAGGAAGGAAGGAAGGAGGGAAGGAAAGAAAGAAGGACGGAAGGAAGGAGGCAGGGAAAGGAAGGAAGGAAGGAAAGAAGGAGGTACGCAAGGAAGGAAGGAAGGAAGGAGTCGGGAAGGAAGGAAGGAGTCGGGAAGGAATGAAGGGAGGGAGGAAAGAAGGAAAGAAAGAAGTGAAGAAGGAAGGAAGGAAGGACGGACGGAAGGAAGGAAGTGAAGAAAGAAGAAATGAAGGACGGAAGCAAGGAAGGAAGGAAGGAACGAAGGAAGGAAGCAAAGAAAGAAGGAAGGAAGGACAAAAGGAAAGAAGGAAGGAAGGAAGGAAGGAAACTTTTTTTTTTACGCCCAGTCTACCACTGCATTCAACGACACTTGGTTCGTTGGTTTGGTCAAATTGGTTTAACGCCGAGTTGTCTCCGAAGAGGTACTGGCAGGGACCGAAATCCCAGGAGGTGGGGGAGGAGGGAGACCGTACCTAACGCTACACCGTCATCACCAGAATGACTCCTGCGTTAAAAGATGGGCAGCGGTGAGGGCCATTTTAATGTTTCATTAATTGTGAGGCACAAAGTCACAAGACAGCGTCCTAAGACCACAACTATTGAACAGAAAGGACAGCCCGAAGCGGAATCGAACCGAGGTCCCTCAGCTTACCAGCCTAACGCCTTACCGCTGGGCCAAACAGGCTCACAAAGACACTGTCCAAAGACCACAACTTTTGAGGAGAAAGGAGAGCCCGAAGCGGAATCGAACCGAGGTCCCTCTGCATACCAACCTAACGCCTTACCGCTAGGCCAAACCGACCCTCTTTCACTCAGCGACACTGTCATCACTGTACTGTTATGCATGGCAAAGCATCCTACGGGTGGGCGTTCGTGGGGTGTGGAGGTGTAGTGATGGCGGTGGTGGAATTGTGACGATAGAAGGTTAACAACTGAGAGACGGAGAAGGGTGAAAGAAGGAGAGAAGGAAAGGAGGAGGGAAGGGGAAAAGAAAGAAGGAGGAGAAGGAAGGAGGAAGGAAGGAGTGGGAAGGAGGAAGGAGTGGGAAGGAATGAGGGAGGGAGGAAGAAGGAAAGAAAGAGTAAAGAAGGAAGGAAGGAGAGGACGGACGGAAGGAAGGAAGTGAAGAAGAGAAGAAAGAGAGAGAGAGAAGAAGGAAGGAAGAGACAGGAGACGACAGGAAGGAAGCGAAAGAGAGAGAAGGAAGAAGGACAAAAGGATAGAGAGGAACGAAGGAAGGACAGGAAACTTGTTTTTTTTACGAGAGGACACTGAATTCGAAAACATTTTACGTTGGTTTGGTCAAATGGTTTAACGCCGAGTTGTCTCCGAAGAGGTATGCAACGAAATCCCAGGAGGTGGGGAGAGGGAGACCTACCTAACCTACACCTACACACCAGAATGACTCCTGCTTAAAAGAGGCAGCGGTGAGGGCCATTTTACATTCATACACTGTAGGCACAATCACAAACAGCGTACACTAAACCACAACTATTGAACAACAAGACACCACAACGAATCGACACACGAGGTCCACAGCTACACCACCTAACGCACTTACCACATGGGCCACAACAGGCTCACAAAGACACTGTCCAAAGCCACAACTTTTGAGGAGAAAGGAGGCCCAGCGGAACTCGAACCGAGGTCCCTCTGCTACCAACCTAACGCCTATACCGCTAGGCCAAACCGACTCTCTTTCACTCAGCGACACTGTCATCACGTGTACTGTATGCATGGCAACATCTACGGGTCGGGCGTTCGTGGCGGTCGTGGAGGTGTCGTGCCACGGCCGGTGGTCGAATGTCCGACGATAGAAGGTTACACAACGGTCGAGGACGGAGAAGGTGTACCACACAGCACGGTCGTCAGCCAAACACAGGTCGTCATGCCCGACACACAGGTCGTCATGTCCACACAAGGTCGTAGAGCGCAAGAAGGTGTCAGCAACAAGGTCGTATGCCGCACACAGGTCGTATGAAGGTCGTCATGCCCGCACACACAGGTCGTCATGTCCAAACAGGGATGCCACACACAGGTCGCATGCGACACACAAGATCAGTCAGCCACACACGGTGAGACACAAGTCGTCAGTCCACAGGCAGCCGCACACACAGGTCTAGTCCACACACAGGTCGTCATGCCACACACAGGTCGCATGTCCCACAGCACACAAGGTCGTCATGTCCCACACACAGGTCGTCATGCCCGCACACACACAGGTCGTCATGTCCCACACAGGTCGTCATGTCCGCACACAACAGGTCGTCATGTCCCACACAAGTCGTCATGTCGCACACAACAGGTCGTCATGCCCACATCACAGGTCGTCTGTCCCACACATTCGTCATTCCACACACAGGTCGCATGTCCACGCAGCAGCACAGGTCGACATGTCCGCACACACACAGGTCGTCATGTCCCACACAGGTCGTCATGCCGCTACACACAGGTCGTCATGTCCCACACAGGTCGTCATGTCCCCACACACACGGGTCGTCATTCCAAACTGATGTACACAAGGTCGTATCACACACACAGTGTCATGTCCCACAAACAGAGGTCGCATGTCCGCACACACAGCGACAGTCCCCACACACAGTCGACATTCCACACACACAGGTCGTCATGTCCCACACACAGGTCGCAGTCCCACACACAGGTCGTAGTCCCACACACAGTCAGTCCCACACACAGGTCGTCATGTCACACACAGGTCGTCATGTCCACACACACAGGCGTCATGTCCCACACACAGGTCGCAGCCCACACACACAGGTCTCATGTCACACACACAGTCGTCAGTCCACACACACAGGCGCATGTCACACACAACAGTCGTCATGTCCACACACAGGTCGATGCCCCACACACAGGTCGTCATTCACACACAGGTCGTCATGCCCACACACAGTCGCAGTCCGACACACAGGTCGTGTCCACCACAGGTCGTATGCCCACACACAGGTCGTCATGTCCCCACAGGTCTCAGTCCCGACCAAGCACAGGTCGTATGTCCAAACAGGTCGTCATGTCGCCAACACACAGGTCGTCATGTCCCACACACACAGGTCTCGTCCCCAGGCGTCGCGACCACACACAGTCGTCATGTCCCACACACAGGTCACATGTTCCGCTCACACAGTCGCAGTCCCGCAACACACAGGTCGTCAGCCACACACAGGTCGTCATGCCCACACACAGGTCGTCATGTCCCGACACACAGGTCGTCATGTCCCGCCCCACACAGGTCGTCATGTCCCACACACAGGTCGTCATGTCCCGCACACACACAGGTCGTCATGTCCCACACACAGGTCGTCATGTCCCGCACAAGCACACCAGGTCGTCATGTCCCACACACAGGTCGTCATGTCCCCGCACACACAGGTCGACATGTCCCACACACACAGGTCGTCATGCCCCCACACACAGGTCGTCATGTCCCACACACACACAGGTCGTCATGTCCCGCACCACACAGGTCGTCATGTCCCACACACAGGTCGTCATGTCCCCACACACAGGTCGTCATGTCCCCCACACACAGGTCGCATGTCCCACACACACACAGGTCGTCATGTCCCACACACACACAGGTCGTCATGTCCCACACACACACAGGTCGTCATGTCCCACACACACACAGGTCGTCATGTCCCGCACACACACAGGTCGTCATGTCCCACACAAAAGGTCGTCATGTCCCCACACACACAGGTCGTCATGTCCCCACACACACAGGTCGTCATGTCCCGCACACACACAGGTCGTCATGTCCCACACACACAGGTCGTCATGTCCCACACACACACAGGTCGTCATGTCCCACACACACACAGGTCGTCATGTCCCACACACACACAGGTCGTCATGTCCCGCACACACACAGGTCGTCATGTCCCACACACACAGGTCGTCATGTCCCGCACACACACAGGTCGTCATGTCCCACACACACAGGTCGTCATGTCCCACACACACAGGTCGTCATGTCCCGCACACACACAGGTCGTCATGTCCCCACACACAGGTCGTCATGTCCCGAACACACACAGGTCGTCATGTCCCACACACAGGTCGTCATGTCCCCAACACACGTCGTCACGTCATGTCCTACACACAGGTCGTCATGTCTCACACACAGGTCGTCATGTCCCCCACACAGGTAATCCGTCCGTCCCACTCAAAGGTCTTCAAGTCCCACTCAAAGGACATCAAGCCCCACCCAAAGGTCATCAAGTCCCACTCAAAGGATTCACAACACTATGGGCAACGGTAACTAGGACCTGCTCCTGAATACAGTCTTCACTTGACAGCACAGCGAGCACCAAAGGCAACAGAGGGCCGGGTGACGAACCTTGGGTCGCTTGATGTCGATGCGGACGAGCAGGGAGGACATGTCCAGCAGTTCGCTGTAGCAGTTCTTCAGCGGAACACTGCGGTAACCTGGGCAGACAAAGAGGAGGTACAGTTCATGACCTGCTGTGAAGAGGAAGGTCATATATGACTAGGAACCAAAAGAAAAACGTCACTGAAAAGGCATCCACCAACATCGCCATCAGAGGCACGTTCGCGATGCGGTAACCTGGAGTAAGTAAGTAAGTAACTTCATGTTTTACGCCCAGTCAACCAGTACGGTTACGTGTGTGTGTGTGTGCGTGCGTGCGTGCGTGCGTGTGTGCGTGCGTATGCGCTTAGAATAGTCACTAGGGACAGTATTTTGCACTTTAAAAATACTTTATTATTATTATTATATCAGGGCGAGCTAACCTGGAGAGACAAACGGGACATACATGACCAGGTATGAAAGGAGCTCCATACGTGATAACAAAAACAACAAAATCACCATCATTGAGATGCTACTATGCAAGGACCTACCCTGCCTGGGGCCAGTGACAGAGCCAAAGGCAGACGAAGAGGACAAAAGGACCAAGGACCTACCCTGCCTGAGGCCGGTGACAGAGCCAAAGGCAGAGGAAGAGGACAAAAGGACCAAGGACCTACCCTGCCTGAGGCCGGTGACAGAGCCAAAGGCAGAGGAAGAGGACAAAAGGACCAAGGACCTACCCTGCCTGGGGCCGGTGACAGAGCCAAAGGCAGAGGTAGAGGACAAAATACCTACCCTGCCAGGGGCCAGTGACAGAGCCAAAGGCAGAGGTAGAGGACAAAATACCTACCCTGCCAGGGGCCAGTGACAGAGCCAAAGGCAGAGGAAGAGGACAAAATACCTACCCTGCCAGGGGCCAGTGACAGAGCCAGAGGCAGAGGAAGAGGAAAGAAGAACCTATGACCTACCTTGCTTGAGGTCAGTGACAGAGCCAAAGGCAGAGGAAGAGGACAAAATACCTACCCTGCCTGAGGTCAGTGACAGAGCCAAAGGCAGAGGAAGAGGACAAAATACCTACCCTGCCTGGGGCCAGTGACAGAGCCAAAGGCAGAGGAAGAGGACAAAATACCTACCCTGCCAGGGGCCAGTGACAGAGCCAAAGGCAGAGGAAGAGGACAAAATACCTACCCTGCCAGGGGCCAGTGACAGAGCCAAAGGCAGAGGAAGAGGACAAAATACCTACCCTGCCTGGGGCCAGTGACAGAGCCAAAGGCAGAGGAAGAGGCAAAAAATACCTACCCTGCCAGGGGCCAGTGACAGAGCCAAAGGCAGAGGAAGGGGAAACAAAAACCTACCTACCTTGCTTAGGTCCAGTGACAGAGCCAAAGGCAGAGGAAGAGGACAAAATACCTACCCTGCCTGGGGCCAGTGACAGAGCCAAAGGCAAAAGAAGAGGAAAGAAGGATAAGACCTACCTTGCCTGGGGCCAGTGACAGAGCCAAAGGCAAAAGAAGAGCAAAGAAGGATCAAGGACCTACCTTGCCTGGGGCCGGTGACAGAGCCAAAAGAAGAGCAAAGAAGGATCAAGGACCTACCTTGCCTCAGGCCGGTGACACAGCCAAAAGAAGAGCAAAGAAGGATCAAGGACCTACCTTGCCTGGGGCCAGTGACACAGCCAAAAGCAGAGGTAGAGGACAAAATACCTACCCTGCCAGGGGCCAGTGACAGAGGCAGAGGTAGAGGACAAAATACCTACCCTGCCTGAGGCCAGTGACAGAGCCAAAGGCAGACGAAGAAGACAAAAGGACCAAGGACCTACCCTGCCAGGGGCCAGTGACAGAGCCAAAAGCAGAGGTAGAGGACAAAATACCTACCCTGCCAGGGGCCAGTGACAGAGCCAAAGGCAGAGGTAGAGGACAAAATACCTACCCTGCCAGGGGCCAGTGACAGAGCCAAAGCAGAGGTAGAGGACAAAATACCTACCCTGCCAGGGGCCAGTGACAGAGCCAAAGCAGAGGTAGAGGACAAAATACCTACCCTGCCAGGTGCCAGTGACAGAGGCAGAGGTAGAGGACAAAATACCTACCCTGCCAGGGGCCAGTGACAGAGCCAAAGGCAGAGGTAGAGGACAAAATACCTACCCTGCCAGGTGCCAGTGACAGAGGCAGAGGTAGAGGACAAAATACCTACCCTGCCTGAGGCCGGTGACAGGGAAGGTGCCCTGGGCGATGGTGGTCTTGCTGTCGTTCACCTCGCTGAGCACCTCGAACCTGAGGAAGGCCAGCTCGGGACACGACACGTCGAACTTCATGGCTTCCTCGCTCCACGCCGGGTTCAGTCCATTGTCCTCTGCACGGGGGACAAAGGTAGGCACTTTAACATTTAGGAGACTTCATTTGCCTTCGTGTGAAAGAAGAAGAAGAACAAGAAGAACAAGAACAAGAACAAAGGAAGAGAAAAGAAATCAAATATCAATTACAATACAATTATACCAAGCATTTTTTTTTTTTACAATGCATGGTGATACGACATATCGCAAAGAAAA
>JABMCL010000684.1:72500-92500 GCA_018857735.1 Alviniconcha marisindica | reverse complement strand
AGGGATCGTGTGTCGAAAGGGTGTGGTCGGGGTGTGTGTGTGTGTGTGTGTGTGTTGTGTGTGTGTGGGGTGTGGGGTGTGTGTGTGTGTGTGGGGTTGTGTGTGTGGGCCTTTTTTTTTGGGGGCGTGTTTCAGTGGGGTGTGTGTTTTGTGTGTGTGTGTGTGTGTGTGTGGGGTTGGTGTTTTTTGTGTGTGTGGGGGTGTGTGTGTTTTTGGGGCGTGTGTGCTTTTGCGTGGCGTGGTGTGTGTGTGTGTGTGGTGTGTGTGTGTGTGGGGTGGGTGTGTGTGTGTGTGTGATCTTTGTCGGGGGTTATTTGGGGGAAAAAAACCCCTTTTTTCCATCCCCCTTTTGTGAAAGGGCACTCCCCAAAACCCCCTTCCCGTATTTGGGGTTGTTCTTTTGGGGGGTTTTTGGGGGGTTTTTTTTAGGTGTTTTGTGTGTGTGTGTGTGTGTGTGGTGGGGTGTGTGTGGGGGTTTTTTGTGTGGTGGGGGGGCGTGTGTGTGTGGGGGTGTGGGGGTGTGTGTGTTGTGTGTGGGGGTTTGTGTTTGTATGTGTGTGTTTGTGTTTTGTGTTTTTGTGTGTGTTTTGTGTGTGGGGTGTGTGTGTGTGTGTGTGGGGGGGTTGGGGGCGTGGGGTGTGTGTGTGTTTTTTTTTATGTGGGGTGTGGGGGGGCGTGTGTGTGTGTGTGTTTTTGTGTGTGTGTGTGTGTGTGTGTGTGGGGGATAGTTTTTGGGGGGTTTTTTTTTTTATTTTTAAATGGTTGGGTTTTTGTGTTTTGATTTTGGGGGGTTGTTTTTTTTTTAAATTTTTTTTTTTGGGTGGGGGTTTTTTTTTTTTTTAAAAGTCATTTTAAAAACCCGGGGGCCCCCCCTTTAAAAGAAATCCTTTGTTTTTAAACTTTTTTAATATTTTTTTTAAAATTTATTATTTTTTTAAATTTTTTTTAAACCGTTCGCCTAAATAAATAAATTTTTTGGATCGTACCCTTTTCATAAAAATAAATTAATATCCACGGAAGTGGCCGGTGTACTGGTAGCCCCTTTTTTGGGGTTTGTTGCAGGCTGGTGCCACGTGAAAGCTGCCTTTTTGGCCCCAATTTTTGGTACACCATTAAACCCCTACACCATTTTTTACAGTTTTCATTTCCCTTTAAAAAGCCCCCACAGGCAGCTTATATGTGTACCCGGGGTCCCCAACCTTTGGACGTCCACGCGGGGGACGGGCCCTTGTCCGAGGGCGGTGATCCATCCTCCAGCTGCAGCAACGACTCAAAACCCCCAAAAACTGCAGCGGCTCTGTTTTAGCGCGGATGGTGCACCCGGGAAACGAACAGCGCCCGGTTTTTTCTCCCGTGGGGGTCCGTTATCTAAAAGGGCCCGTCATCAACAAGAATCGTGATGGATGGATGGAGAGAGAGAGGGAAAGGGGGTGTGTGGGGTGTGGGGTTTTGGTGTGTGTGTTTTTTTTTCCGTGTGTGTGTGTGTGTGTGGAGTGTGTGTGTGTTTTTTTGTGTGTGTGTGGGGTGGGGTTGTGTTTTGTGTGTGTGGGGGGGAGGGGGGGGGGTTAACCGGGTTGGTCCAGCCGGAAACAAAAACAGCGCCCGGTTGTTCTAAAAGGGGGGGTTCCGTTATCTGAAAGCCCATAAACAAAAAAATGGGAGGGGATGGAGAGAGAGAGAGGGGGGGGGGGGGGGGAGGGGGGGGTTTTTTGGGTTTTTTTGGGGGTGGGTTATGGGTTTTTTGCCGTGGGGGTTTTGCCTGCTTTTTGGGGTGTGTGTGTGTGTGGGGTGTGTGTGTGTGTGTGGGGGTTGTAGCGGGAGGGTCCACCCGGAAAAGAACAGCGCCCGGTTTTTTCTCCAAGGGGTCCGTTTAAATCTTTAAAAATTTTTAAAAAAAATTTTTTCTGTTTTGTTTTTTTTTTTTTTGTTTTGTTTTTTTTTATTGTTTGTTTTTTTTTTTTCTTTTTGTTTGTTTTTTTTTTGGTTTTTTTTTTTTTTTTTTTGTTTATTTTTTTTTGGCCCATCAAAACCGCCCTTTTCTCTTCTTCTTCCGTTTCTTCGGGAAAAAAACCAAAATTAAAATTTTTAAATTACCAAACAAAAAAAGGGAAACCCCAAAAACCTTCCCTTCGGGAAAAAATTTTTTCTTTTTTTCTTTTTTTTTTTTTTTATTTTTTTTTTCCATTTTTTTTTAAGGGGGTTCTTCTTGCGTCTCTTCTCTTCTCTCCTTTTTTCCTTCTATTCTATCTTGGGGCCTGTGTTGGTTTGGTGGTTGTGTGTTTTTGGGGTTTGGGGTTGGTTGTTGGGGGTTTTGTAGGGGGATGGTCACCTGAAAAAAACACCCAAACCCCCCAACCACAAATTTTTAACCCCACCACAAAACCCACCCCCGAGAAGAAGCACCAGGGCCACACCCGGGGGAACAAAAATAAAACAAAACACCACAACCCCCCCAAAAAACACACACTTTTGCCCCCCCCCAAAAAAAAACACACACAACAAAAATTTACATTGGGATTTTTTTTGCAGCTCCCACCACCAAACCACCCCCCAAAAAAACAATGAAACAACACCACCCCAAACACACACACCAACACACACACACACACACACACCCACCCAAGTTGATGCCAGCCCAAAGGGTTTCCTTCCCCCGGGGTAAAAACCCGAGGAGATGTTTTTCCGGGGTCAGAAACCAAAACCCCCCAACCAAAAAACCCAAAAAAGGGGAGATTTTCCCTCTTTGTCGGGAACCGGAGAGGTTCCCGTTTTAAAACCAAGAGATGTTCTCGTGCCAGACCAAGAGATGTTCTCGTGTCAGAGCCAAGAGATGTTCTCGTGTCAGAGCCAAGAGATGTTCTCGTGCCAGCATCAAGAGATGTTCTCGTGTCAGAATCAAGAGATGTTATAGGGTCAGAATCAAGAGATGTTCTCGTGTCAGAATCAAGAGATGTTATAGGGTCAGAATCAAGAGATGTTCTCATCTCAGAACCGAGAGATGCTCTCGTGTCAGAAACAAGCGGTGCTCCCGTGTCACAACCAAAGGATGTTCTCGTGTAAGAACCACATTCATCACCAACTCTTGACCCCAGCCAACGCTCATGACTGTTTTTCTAGCCCACACAAGCACATATACCTCTCTCCCTAAAAAACAAAAAAACAACAAAACAACAACAACACACCCCACACCCCACACACACACACACACACACACACACACACACACACAAACCCAAAACACACAAAACACACACACCCCAACCAAAAACACACACACACACACCCCAACACACACACACACACAAAAACAAATACAAAACCAAACACAAAACACACACACACACACACACACACACACACAACCCCCAAAACACACACCCCAAAAACACACACACACAATAAACCCCAAAACACCCCCACACCACACACAAAAAAAAAAAAAAAAAAAAGCATAACGTGGTGTTTTCTTTTACTACTGACCTGGACGTAGCTAGCAGGAAACGCTTTCTGTTTCTGATCCATATAATCCCCTTTCCACCTGAAACAATGTGCACATGCATTAATACACTCGTAGTGTGGTTTGTTGGATCCAAAAAATTAAATTTCCCCTTTTTTCCAAAACCTTTTTGAAACAATGTGCAGCTGCATTAATACACTCGAGTGTGTTTTGTTGGATCCATATAATCCCCTTTTCCCCCCTTTGGAAGGGAATGTGCAGACTGAAATTAATCACCCCTTAGTGTGTGTTTTTTGGAAATCGCCCCCCCCTAAAAACAATGTCCCACACTGCATTAATACACTCGTAGTGGTTTTTGTTGGTCCTATAACCCCCCTTTTCCACCGGGAAAAATGTCCCGACTGCATTAATACACTCGTAGGGGTGTGTTTGTTGGATCGCACCTGAAAAATGTCCCGGGACCGCTTTAATACACTCGCAGTGTGTTTTTTGGACCCATAAAACCCCCCAAATTCCACCTAAAAGGAAGTGCAAAAACTGCATTAATACACTCGTATTTGGGGTGTTTGTTGGACCCATAAAAATTCCCCTTTCTACCTGAAGGAATGTGCAGACCGTTTTAAATACTAGGAATAAAATTAATGCGGGGATTTTTTTGGTTTTTTCCCATTAAAAATGCCAATTTTTTTCAAATTTTTAAGGGGTTTTGGGGTTTAAAAAAAATTTTTTCCCCCAAAAAGGTGAGTTTTTTAAAAACTACAAAATTCAAAATGCAAAAAAAAAAAAAAAAAAAAAAAAAAAAAAAAAAAAAAAAAAAACAAAATTTAAAGGGATTTAATTTAAAAATTGTTCCAATTTGGTTTTCCCCCGGGAAACAAAAACAAGTAAAAAATTTAAAAAAAAAAATCCTAAACTAGGACGGGAAAACCAAAGGGGGGGGGAAGGGGCCGGGTTTTGATTTGGGGGGGGGAGAAAAAAGAAAAGAAAAAGGGGGGGGGGAGAGGGAGGGGGGGGAGAGAGGGGGAAAAGGCAGGCAGCAGACAGACAGACAGAAGAGACACAGACAGACAGAGACAAAAGAGACAAAAGAAAACAGAGACAGAGAGAAAAGAGAAAAGAGAGACAGAGAGAGACACTGAGAGAGGCAGGGGAGGCAGGCAGACAGAAAGACAGAGAGACAGATTTAATTTTTTTTAGTCTTTTTATTTTCTTTCTTCTAATATTTGAAATCAAAAAGCCCATTTTCAAAAATCCCCGTGTAATTTAATTTTTGATCAAACGGAAAAATTTAGACAGGCGAAGGCCCAAAGGGGGCCCCTTACTTTTAACCCATTGCTTTGTCCTCCTCTCTGACGTTGGTGATTATGGCCCCCCCCGCGTGAAGGGGAAACTCGTTTTCGGACTCGTGCCCAAAGAAGTCGTTTCAGCGCCCCGGGGATGACACCTGGCCGGGAACCAAGGTTTTCCCAAAGGTTTTTTACACGCGTTTGTTGTTGCTGACCTTAAAGCCCCAAAAGTAAAATTCACCCTTAAAAAAAGCAAAAACCCGGCATTCGCATTTGGGAAAACAAAAAACCTTTATTCATTCACCCCCCACAGGGAAAAAACATCAATACTAATAAAAAGGGTCGCCAAGCACTTTGCCCCATTACAGAAGAATAAGCGTTCCCCAAACACGAATCAAAGCTAGGTGGAAAGCTTGGGGAACAGCAGAGGGAAAGGGGTTTAGGGGTGTGGGGGTTTTGGGGGCCCTTTGGGTTGAAAACCCAAAAGCAGAGAGGGCGTTTAGGGGTGTGGAGTGGGGGCTGGATTGAAAACCGCACAGCAGAGAGGGCGTTTAGGGGTGTGGAGTGGGGGCTTGGATTGAAAACCGCACAGCAGAGAGGGCGTTTAGGGGTGTGGAGTGGGGGCTGGATTGAAAACCGCACAGCAGAGAGGGCGTTTAGGGGTGTGGAGTGGGGGCTGGGATTGAAAACCGCACAGCAGAGAGGGCGTTTAGGGTGTGGATGGGGCTGGATTAAACCACAGCAGAGAGGGCGTTTAGGGGTGTGGAGTGGGGGCTGGGATTGAAAACCGCACAGCAGAGAGGGCGTTTAGGGGTGTGGAGTGGGGGCTGGATTGAAAACCGCACAGCAGAGAGGGCGTTTAGGGGTGTGGAGTGGGGGCTGGGATTGAAAACCGCACAGCAGAGAGGGCGTTTAGGGGTGTGGAGTGGGGGCTGGATTGAAAACCGCACAGCAGAGAGGGCGTTTAGGGGTGTGGAGTGGGGGCTGGATTGAAAACCGCACAGCAGAGAGGGCGTTTAGGGGTGTGGAGTGGGGGCTGGATTGAAAACCGCACAGCAGAGAGACACGTTTGTTGGTCATTGTTTCTTTCCTTGTGTCGCCCAGGACTGCATTTGCATGCAGTCTACGGCAGTATGCACAGTGTTGACCAGTGTTTCACTGTGATGACCTGTGTTTCACTGTGATGACCTGTGTTTCACTGTGATGACCAGCGCTTCATTGTGATGACCTGTGTTTCACTGTGATGACCTGTGTTTCACTGTGATGACCAGTGCTTCATTGTGATGACCAGTGTTTCATTGTGATGACCAGTGTTTCGTTTCACTGTGATGACTAGTGTTTCACTGTAATGACCCGTGTTTCACTGTGATGACCCGTGTTTCACTGTGATGACCAGTGTTTCACTGTGGTGACCAGTGTTTCACTGTGGTGACCAGTGTCCCACTGTGATGACCAGTGCTTCATTGTGATGACCAGTGTTTCACTGTGATGACCAGTGTTTCGTTTCACTGTGATGACTAGTGCTTCACTGTAATGACCAGTGTTTCAGTGTGATGAGCAGTGTTTCACTGTGGTGACCAGTGTTTCACTGTGGTGACCAGTGTCCCACTGTGATGACCAGTGCTTCATTGTGATGACCAGTGTTTCACTGTGATGACCTGTTTCACTGTGATGACCTGTGTTTGGTTTCACTGTGATGTCTAGTGCTTCACTGTAATGACCAGTGTTTCACTGTGACGACCAGTGCTTCATTGTGATGACCAGTGTTTCACTGTGATGACTAGTGCTTCACTGCCATGACCAAGGCTTCACTGTCATGACCCGTGTTTCACTGTCATGACCAGTGTTTCACTGTGATGACCCGTCCTTCACTGAGATGACCAGAATTTCACTGTCGTGATCAGAATTTAACTGTCATGATCAGGTTTCACTGTGATGAGCAATGTTTCACTGTGACGACCGGTGTTTCACTGTGATGACCGGTGTTTCACTGTGATGACCAGTACGCCTTTCACCCTGATAAGACCTTCTCGCTTTAGCTGGGAGCTGAGTGTAGGAAATAAGTCACTTAACTGACCTTTTTGTATTTCTCGATTTCGGAGGGGTCACTGTAGACCGTATCAGCGTACAGTCCACAATCTTCATCCTGCAAAGCAATGGCTAACAGTTCAGTTCGGGCAAAACAGAACAAAGCAAACAAACAAAAATCAAACGCACCAAACACAAAAAGTGCAAACACGTAGTTGCCTCAAATTCACAGATTCCTAACAGCGTAAGTAAATAATAATAAATAAATAAATAAATAAAAAGTACGGTCTGCTATCGAACAATCTGTTTTTTCTCTGAATTCCAGTAATAATAATTAATAACCAGCAGTTTAGCCTGAAATCGATTTTTTATTCAGACCAGAAACCGCGCCAATACAACAGAGAGGAGAAAAACGACAACAGATCACAACCAGACATCCTTCAATGTTTCGCGAGTAACCCTAGAAAGCGACGCCAAGAAGCCAACGCTTTTCAAGTAATCCTATCAAGGAAGGCATGAAGAGAAATTAAAAATAAAACTCATTTCAGGACACTCCCTTCCCAAGTAATCCTGGAAATAAAAGCTAAGGCGAGAAAGAGGAATGGAATCAGAGCTCGGCAGCTGTGTGAAAGTCGAGGTGGCCGTCCTGGGCTCCCCGTCCCTGACGGTCCTTTAATATGGTATCTGTGGGCGTAAAGCAGCATTGAACTGGAAAACTGTTTCAGTCAGAGCTCAGGAGCTGTGTGAAAGTCGAGGAGGCCGTCCTGGGCTCCCCGTCCCTAATAGTCCCTTAATATGGCCGTCCTGGGCTCCCCGTCCCTAATAGTCCCTTAATATGGCCGTCCTGGGCTCCCCGTCCCTAACAGTCCCTTAATATGGCCGTCCTGGGCTCCCCGTCCCTAGATAGTCCCTTAAGTTATCTGTGGCCGTAGCCTGGCTCGCCAGTCAGCTCAGGAGCTGTTGAAAGTCGAGGGGCCGTCCTGGGCTCCCCGTCCCCAACAGTCCTTAATATGGCCGTCCTGGGCTCCCCGTCCCTAATAGTCCTTGAATATGGCCGTCCTGGGCTCCCCGTCCCTAATAGTCCTTTAATATGGCCGTCCTGGGCTCCCCGTCCCTAACAGTCCTTTAATATGGCCGTCCTGGGCTCCCGTCCCAAAGTAGTCCCTTCAATATGGGCCGTCCTGGCTCCCCGTCCCTAATAGTCCTTGAATATGGTCCTGTGGACGTAAGCAACATTAACTATGGAAACTCGTCACTGGAGCTCACGACTGTGTCCAAACAGATCCTTAATATGGCCGTCCTGGGTCCCGTCCCTAAATGGTCCTTGAATATGGCCTTGGCCTGGGCTTCACCGTCCAAAGTCCTTGATATGGCACTCACCACAGTTAAGGGCTTGGCTCCGGGCCTCCCCGTCCAACTGTCTTCCGTAGAGTGGCCGTCCCGGAAGTACCCCCTCTTAAAGTCTTAGGACCGGATGGCCCCGTCCCAACAGTCCTGTTTAATATGGCTGACTGCGTCCCGTCCTGAACAGCCCTAATAGGTCTTTAAACGTCCTGGGTCACGTCCAACATAACAGTTCTTATATGGCTGTCCTCGAGGTCGCCACTATGTCCGCCAAACAGTCCTTAATATTGGCCCTTCCCGGGGTTCCCAGGTCAAAAAGTCCAAATGGCCTTGTCCTCCCTTATAATATGCTCCTTTCCCGCCCTAACCCTTAATGCCAGTTGGCCTCCCCTCCCTAAAGCCTGAATTGGCCTTGGCTTCCCCCCCTTTTTAATATGGCCGTCCCCCGGGCTCCCGTCCCCAAAGTCCTTAAAATTTGGCCCCCCGGCTCCCCCCTCCCCCAACGTCCTTTAAACCAAAATGGCCCCCTCCGGGCCCCGCCCAAAGTCCCAAAAGGCCGTCCCGGGCCCCCGCCCCCAAAGCCCTTTTAAAATGGCCGTCCCGGGCCCCGTCCCCCCCAGTCCTTTTAAAATGGCCGTCCTGGGCCCCCCGTTTAAAGTCCTTTAGTGGGGTCCTGGGGTCCCCGTCCCTAATAGTCCCTTTTTTATGGCCCTCCTGGGCTCCCCCCCAAAACCCCTCCTTAATAGGCCTCCCGGGGCTCCCCCCCCCTAAAGTCCCCAAAGGCCGACCTTGGGTTAATAAAATCCAAGGGGGGTCCCGGGTCCCCCTTTCCCAAAGTCCTTTTTTTGGTCTCTGTGGACGAAGCAACATTTAAAATTTTGCCCAGGGGTTGGGAAAGCGAGGGGCCGCTGGCTCCCCCACCCAAAAGGGCCCCTTGCTCTTGGAGCGGGAAAATTCACTTGGCTGGAAAAAAAGCGGCCCTTTTGGGGGGGGCCGGAAAGTACCTTTCCAACCCCCAAAAACCCCCCTTTTTGGGAAGGCTGAGGAACCGGTATGAGCCACACAGATAAGCCCTGCCTCGCTTGGCTATCTGGAAATGGCTGATCTTGCGATTGTGTCTGGAACAGAACAGGAGAACGGTCAAATTTAAACTCTATGTTAATCTATCAATTAATCAGTATTTTATTTTATCTGTTCACATCGAGGTGATATTAGACCAAACAAGCAAAAGAAAAAAAGCATGTATTGCACTAACTTACCCCCAGGAATACAAAAAATAAATTCAACAATAGAATTTATAACATCAGTATTATACAAAATGTCCCTTACGTTGCTGCAAGCATTAACCCCTTCATTGCCATGGTGTCATTTGAAAACGACCAATAAAAGCGCGAAATTTGAAACCCTTGAGCCTTTCTGTTTGCTTTTTCGCACTGGCATGTGAAAGGATTTTCATCAAAACGCATAGCATTGAAGGTAAATGTGTTAAAGGGGGACCGGAAAATATACTGTTTGCAGGCGCGTCCGTGCATCTTTCAGCCGGGAATTTTTACAGGCTTGGGCAGTAAAGGGGTTAAAGTCACATCCTCAAATTAAACTCAAGGTCTTACCGTCTGGAGCAAACTTAATTCCGTACAACATCAGCCAGCATGCTTCTTCCATCAACTCTTTCAAAGCTGTTCTAAAAACTGAACTTTTCCGTCACATAAACATGTAATGTTTCATTGGAGGGGTGTGGATAGGAACGCTAACATTGCTACTTGTGTGTGTGTGTGTGTGTGTGTGTGTGTGTGTGTGTGTGTGTGTGTGTGTGTGTGTGGTGTGTGTGTGTGGATGTGTGTGTGTATGCGTGCGTGCGTGCGTGCGTGCGCGTGTGTGTGCGTGTGTGTGTGTGTGCGTGTGTGCGTGTGTGTCAAGGAGGCAGGGGGGTGGGGTATTAAATTTGTGCAGTATTGACCCTATATGACAGTAAACTGTGTGTGCATTAGCAGTAGTCAGTCTTATTGTCTTTTAGTTGCCATTGTGAGGCGCTTAGGGCTCGTCTGGAGATGAGGCGCTCAGTAAATGTTCAGTAGTAGTAGTAGTAGTAGTAGTAGTAGTAGTAGTAGTAGTAGTAGTAGTAGTAAACTGCCTGAGCCGCTATAGGTGATGACGCTGATGAGAGGGAGAGAGAGACAGACAGACAGAGACAGAGACAGACAGACAGACAGGACGGACGGACGGACGGACGGACGGACGGACGGACAGACAGACAGACAGACAGACAGACAGACAGACAGAGACAGAGAGACAGAGACAGAGAGAGAGACAGAGAGAGAGAGAGACAGAGAGAAAGAGAGACAGACAGACAGACAGACAAACAGAGAGAGAGAGAGAGAGAGAGAGAGAAAGCGGAGAAGAGAAAGAGAGAGGGATGAGCTGTATCAACCTGAAGGAGAGGGAGAGACAGCCCGGTTCCGAGCTGCCACGAATGAGGAAGGCTCCCTCCTGGTCAATCCGCTGTAACAGCCGCTCCGCCTCCAACCGATCCATGTCCGGACAGTACCACCTGAACACACGTGAAATACACTGCGCCACTGAGTCATTGAGTCACCGAGCACACGTGCAAAACGCTGAGCCACTGAGTAACCGAGTACACGTGCAAAACGCTGAGTCACTGAGCGCACCTGCGAAACACTGAGTCACCGAGTACACGTGCACAGCACTGAGTCACTGAGTGCATGTGCGCAACACTGAGTATCTGAGTACACGTGAAAAACACTGAGTCTCTGAGTGCATCTGCAAAACACTGAGTCACCGAGTACACGTGCACAACACTGAGTCACTGAGTACACGTGCTAAACACTGAATCACTGAGTATACCGGACCAGCGTGCAAAACACAGACTCACTGAGTACACCTGACCACACGTGCAAAATACTGACTCACTGAGTACACCCGAATACACGTGCAAAACATAGAGTCACTGAGTACACCTGACCATACATACAAAACACAAGTCACTAAGTACATCTGACCGCACGTACAAAACACACAAATCACCGAGTACACCTGACTCACACGTGCAACACACTGAATCACTGAGTACACCGGACCACACGTGCAAAACACTGAGTCACCGAGTACACCCGACCACCCGTGTAAAACACTGAGTATAGCTGAGCACACGTGCAAAACACTGAGCCACTGAGTACACCTGACCACATGTGCAAAGCACTGAGTACACCTGCCCACACGTGCAAAACACTGAGTACATCTGACCACACGTGCAAAACATAGATCACTGAGTACACCTGACCACACGTGCAAAACACTGAGTCACTGAGTACATCTGACCACACGTGCAAAACATAGGTCACTCAGTACATGTGACCACACATGCAAAACACTGAGTCACTGAGAACACCTGACCACACGTGCAAAACACTGAGTCACTGAGTACATCTGACCACACGTGCAAAACATAGGTCACTCAGTACATGTGACCACAGTGCAAAATACTGAGTCACTGAGTACACCTGACCGCAGGTGCAAAACACTGGTTACCCAACGGTATCACCCCTACTCCCCCCCCCCCCCCCCCCCCCCCCCCCCCCCCCACACACACACCTCCCGCCTACACCCACCCCACGCCACCAACAGGTATGAAAATGGCTCACTCTTCGCCGAGCTTTTCGTGCGGTTTGCAGACGGGCTTGTCCAGGTAGAGGTGGGTGTTCTCGTTGGCGATGTAGAGGCGGTGGTTGCGGAAGTAGCGGACGAGCTCGGCGATGGTGGGCTTCCACACCTCGTTGCCGAACGTGTACAGCGTGCGTCCCTCCTGGTCCACGCGTGTCTTCACTCGCACGTGCTTCAGCTCTCCCTCCCAGCTGTGCAGCACGCGCAGATAGAGATACATATATAGACACTCACACACACACACACACACACAGACATAGACACACAGACACCCTCACACACAGACACAGACACACAGACACACAGACATAGACACTCGCACGTGCTTCAGCTCTCCCTCCCAGCTGTGCAGCACGCGCAGATAGAGATACATATATAGACACTCACACACACACACACACACAGACATAGACACACAGACACCCTCACACACAGACACAGACACACAGACACAGACACACACACGTGCTTCAGCTCTCCCTCCCAGCTGTGCAGCACGCGCAGATAGAGATACATATATAGACACTCACACACACACACACAGACATAGACACACAGACACCCTCACACACAGACACAGATACACAGACACACAGACATAGACACACACACACGTGCTTCAGCTCTCCCTCCCAGCTGTGCAGCACGCGCAGATAGAGATACATATATAGACACTCACACACACACAGACACAGACATAGACACACAGACACCCTCACACACAGACACAGACACAGACACACAGACACACAGACATAGACACACACACGTGCTTCAGCTCTCCCTCCCAGCTGTGCAGCACGCGCAGATAGAGATACATATATAGACACTCACACACACACAGACACAGACATAGACACACAGACACCCTCACACACAGACACAGACACAGACACACAGACACACAGACATAGACACACACACGTGCTTCAGCTCTCCCTCCCAGCTGTGCAGCACGCGCAGATAGAGATACATATATAGACACTCACACACACACAGACACAGACATAGACACACAGACACCCTCACACACAGACACAGACACACAGACACACAGACATAGACACACACACGTGCTTCAGCTCTCCCTCCCAGCTGTGCAGCACGCGCAGATAGAGATACATATATAGACACTCACACACACACACACACAGACATAGACACACAGACACCCTCACACACAGACACTCACACACACACAGACACACAGACATAGACACACACACGTGCTTCAGCTCTCCCTCCCAGCTGTGCAGCACGCGCAGATAGAGATACATATATAGACACTCACACACACACACACACAGACATAGACACACAGACACCCTCACACACAGACACAGACACAGACACACAGACACAGACACAGACACACACACGTGCTTCAGCTCTCCCTCCCAGCTGTGCAGCACGCGCAGATAGAGATACATATATAGACACTCACACACACACAGACACAGACATAGACACACAGACACCCTCACACACAGACACAGACACAGACACACAGACACAGACACACACACGTGCTTCAGCTCTCCCTCCCAGCTGTGCAGCACGCGCAGATAGAGATACATATATAGACACTCACACACACACACACACAGACATAGACACACAGACACCCTCACACACAGACACAGACACAGACACACAGACATAGACACACACACACGTGCTTCAGCTCTCCCTCCCAGCTGTGCAGCACGCGCAGATAGAGATACATATATAGACACTCACACACACACAGACACAGACATAGACACACAGACACCCTCACACACAGACACAGACACACAGACACACAGACATAGACACACACACACGTGCTTCAGCTCTCCCTCCCAGCTGTGCAGCACGCGCAGATAGAGATACATATATAGACACTCACACACACACAGACACAGACATAGACACACAGACACCCTCACACACAGACACAGACACAGACACACAGACACACACACGCACGTGCTTCAGCTCTCCCTCCCACCTGTGCAGCACGCGCAGATACAGATACATATAGACACACACACACACACACAGACATAGACACACTCACACGCACGTGCTTCAGCTCTCCCTCCCAGCTGTGCAGCACGCGCAGATACAGATAGAGATACATATACAGACACTCACACACAGACAGACAGACAGACAGACAAAACAGACATGTACACAGAGAAATGCCAGTCGAGAGGGGATGTCACTCAAAATGCTCACACTCACACAGACACACTCACACAGACACGGACATAGACACATACACGCGCGCGCGCGAACACACACGTATGCACTCACGCACACGAACACATGCACGCACGCACGCAGACGCACACGCACACGCACGCACATGCACGCACGCACGCACATGCATGCACACGCACACATACACGCACGCGCGCGCACACACACACACACACACACACACACACACACACGCACGCACGCACGCACGCACGCACGCACGCACACATACATACACACACACACACACACACACACACACACACATACACACGCACACGCACACACACATACACACACACACACATACGCGCGCGCGCGCACCCACGCATGCACGCATGGACGCACGCATGCAAGCACACACGCAAGCAGGCAAATTCCAGGGACTGGTCTACCACATCCTTCTTTCAACCACTGCCATAACTGGTTATGCCATAGGTCAACCCCCCCCCCCCCCCCCCCCACACACACACACACACACACACCGACCTCCACCCACCCCCTCGCCCCCTTCACTCTGTCTGCTGACTGACAGCTTTTCCTTGGTGATCAAACAGACACAGTATGTTTAGCAGAGATCGTTGAGAGTGGTGTACTTTTAGTTCGTTCTTGGATTTTTATGTCCAGTCAACCACACTGGGTCACCTTAAAGGGGGAGACAGCGGGGAAGAAAAGGGGAGAGAGAGAAGGAGAGAGAGGGGAAGAAGAGGGGAGAGACAGAAGGAGAGAGCGGGGAAGAAGAGGGGAGAGAGAGAAGGAGAGAGAGGGGAAGAAGAGGGGAGAGAGAGAAGGAGAGAGGGGGAAGAAGAGGGAGAGAGAGAAGGAGAGAGCGGGAGAAAGAGAGAGAGAAGGAGAGAGTGGGGAAGAAAGGGGAGAGAGAGAAGAGAGAGAGGGGAAGAAAAGGGGAGAAGAGAAGGAGAGAGGGGGAAGAAAAGGGGAGAGAGAGAAGGAGAGAGGGGGAAGAAGAGGGGAGAGAGAGAAGGAGAGAGGGGGAAGAAGAGGGGAGAGAGAGAAGAGAGAGGGGGAAGAAAGGGGAGAGAGAGAAGGAGAGAGAGGGGAAGAAGAGGGAGAGAGGAGAGAGGAAGAAGGGGGAAGAAAAGGGGAGAGAGAGAAGGAGAGAGAGGGGAAGAAGAAGGGGAGAGAGAGAAGGAGACAGAGGGGAAGAAGAGGGGAGAGAGAGAAGGAGAGAGAGGGGAAGAAGAGGGGAGACGAGAAGGAGAGAGAGGGGAAGAAAGAGGGGAGAGAGAGAAGGAGAGAGGGGGAAGAAGAGGGGAGAGAGAGAAGGAGAGAGGGGGAAGAAGAGGGGAGAGAGAGAAGGAGAGAGAGGGGAAGAAGAGGGAGAGAGAAGAAGGAGGAAGAAGGGAGAGAGAGAGAGGGGAGAAGAGAGGGAAGGAGAGAGAGGGGAAGAAAGGGGAGAGAGAGAAGAGAGAGCGGGGAAGAAGAGGGAGAAGAGAAGGAGAAGGGGGAAGAAGAGGGGAGAGAGAGAAGGAGAGAGTGGGGAAGAAAGAGGGAGAGAGAAGGAGAGAGAGGGGAAGAAGAGGGGAGAGAAGAGAGAGGGGGAAGAAAAGGGGAGAGAGAGAAGGAGAGAGAGGGGAAGAAGAGGGTAGAGAGAGAAGGAGAAAGAGAGAGGGGAAGAAAAGGGGAGAGAGAGAAGGAGAGAGAGGGGAAGAAGAGGGGAGAGAGAGAAGGAGAAGAGGGGAAGAAGAGGGAGAGAGAGAAGAGAGAGAGGGGAAGAAGAGGGGAGACAGAGAAGGAGAAGAGGGGAAGAAGAGGGGAGAGAGAGAAGAGAGAGCGGGGAAGAAAGGGAGGAGAGGAGAGAGAGGAAGGAGAGAGGAGAGAAGAAGGGGAGAGAGAGAAGGAGAGAGCGGGGAAGAAGAGGGGAGAAGAGAAGGAGAGAGGGGGAAGAAGAGGGGAGAGAAGAAGGGAGAGAGCGGGGAAGAAGAGGGGAGAGAGGAAGGAGAGAGGGAAGAAGAGGGGAGAGAGAGAGAGAAGAAGAAGGGGAGACAGAGAGGAGAGAGCGGGGAAGAAGAGGGAGAAGAGAAGGAGAGAGCGGGGAAGAAGAGGGAAGAGAGAGGAGAGAGCGGGGAAGAAAAGGGGAGAGAGAGAGAGGAGAGAGTGGGGAGAGGAGAGAAGTAGAGAGGGGTTGGATGGAGAGAGGAGGAGGAGAGAGAGGGAGAGAAGAGAGAGGGAAGAAGAGGGGAGAGACAGAAGGAGAGAGGGGGGGGGTAGGAGATGGGGGAGAGAAGGGAGAGACAGGGATAGAGAGAGGGGAAAGAGAGAGAGGACAGAGAGAGGAGGGAGAGAGACAGGGGAGCAGAGAGGGATAGAGAGGGGGAGAACGGGCGGAAAGAAAAGGGAGAGAGAGAAGGGGAGAGAGAGGGGAGGTAGAGAGAAGGGGGAGAGGGGGCGAGGGGGGGGTTGAAAGAGAGGGGCGTAGGGGGGTACAGAGCGACGGGGAGGGAGGAGAGGGAATGGGAGAGGCGGACAGACAGGCACAGACAGACAAAACAGACAGACATGTACACAGAGAAACGCCAGTCGAGAGGGGAGGTCACCCAACAAAATGCTCACATGAAGGAGAGCGTGTACCCGCCCCCGCCGCTGTTCCTGACCAGAAACGCCCCGTCGGGTTGGCAGGGGGTGCTGGGAGTGCCGGGGGATTCGAGCCTCTCCACGGGAGCAGAGGGCCGACGGTGGATGGCCCCGCTGCCCTTCAAAAGCAGCTTAACCTCCCGCCGATCGATGTTTTCGTAGTACCAAGGCTGGTACGCCAGGTCGTCCTCATCTTCATCGCTGTCGTACTCCTGTCCATCGTCCAGAGACAAGAGTGACCATAAAAGTGCGAATATTGAAACCCTTGGGCCTTTTTGTCGTCTTTTTGGCACTGGCATGTAAAAGGATCTTTTTGGCACTGGCATGCAAAAGGATCTTTTTGGCACTGGCATGCAAAAGGATCTTTTTGGCACTGGCATGCAAAAGGATCTTTTTCGCACTGGCATGCAAAAGGATCTTTTTCGCACTGGCATGCAAAAGGATCTTTTTCGCACTGGCATGCAAAAGGATTTTCATCAAAACGCAAGGCATTGAAAGTAGATGTGTTGTAGGACCGGAAAAGATACTGTTTGCAGGCGCGTACGTGCATCGTTCAACCCGAAAATTGTACAGTCTGGGGCAGTGAAGGGGTTAATATCATAGTCCTCTTCCTTCTCACAGTCTTCGCCATTCTGATTCTCAGATTGCCCAGACAGCGGTAAAGAACAAGAGAAGCGTACCCGAAAGCACTCACCGAAAGAGCTGTAGGAGTGTGATGGTGTGTGTTTGTTCTATATTGCATTACAGTGCTGTATTAATATCACATGACAGTATCGCACTATGTGAGGCGCTTAGAACGTACATGGATTTGCGCTATACAAATACCATTCTGACTGATTGATCTGAAAAGAAGAAAGCGGTAAAAGACAAGGGAAACGTATTCACCAAAGGAAGACAGGAAATGGATACAAAACAACAACAAACGATTCAACGTTTTGACAGTATATTCTTCATCAGGAATAAATAAATGACTAGATGTCTGTCTTCTGTGCTAGTATCAGTTATTCACTCTGTGTGTGTGTGTGTGTGTGTGTGTGTGTGTGTGTGTGTGTGTGTGTGTTGTGTGTGTGTGTGTGTGTGTGTGTGTGAAGGGGTGTGTCAGTGTGGGTGTGCTGATGTATTCTGTTGATTAGTGATTTGCTATTGCTCGTTCCTAGTGCGGTCATGTTCCTCGATGAGTCAGGCATATCATAAATATAATATTATTATTATTATTATTGGTCGCTTTTAAATAACGCTATTCTCCGCCCTCGAGCAGACTCACTGCGCTTTACGTGTTTGTTTTTCCGTGCATGCTTGGTTGTTTCAGTGTTTCCATAACCAGGGCAACAACCAAAAGAAGAAAGAAGGAAAAAGAGAAACAACAGAAGAAAAAAACAGAAAAAAGAAAAGAAAAGAAGGATCAAAGAAACCCGCAAGAAATGAAGGAAAAAACAAAAACAAAAAAGGAAGGGACAATAGGAAAAAAAAGAAGAAGAAAAAAACACCTAAAAGAAAGAAAGAAAGAAAAAAACGTAAAACAAAGGAAAAAGAAAACAAGAATGAAAGAAAAGAAAGAAAAAAAAGAAGAAAAAGAAAAGAAAAAAAAGAAAAAGAAAAACAAAGAAGAAGAAATGACTTACATCGAAGTACTCATCGTAGTCGATGTCTTCCTCAGCATCATCTTCCTCGTCATCCCGTTTGTCGTTGGTATAGAAGATGGTGGTGTCTGATATCCCGAAGGTGACTGGGTACCACTTCTGTAACGTACATTGACAACTAAGACACTCAGAAATCGTGAGCTGGGATATAATAACCATTCAAACAATAATGAAATTGTTGCTCCGCACAGCTGTTGCAACAGCAGCTAGCGAAGTACACAGCACAATACAATAAAACACAATGCAATACGATACGATACGATACAATACAGCTTTATTGCCAAGTGTCAATACAATTGCACTAGGAATGTTTTGTGGTGCCAAGTACACTCATCGCACATTCGCTCCAGTCATAGAACATCATCAAATTACAACAACAGCAAACAATCATCCGGGGAAAAAGTCATTCATAAATAAGCACACGAGAAATCCAACTGGCATCAAGCTGTGCAGATGTGCGCAAGTGGCTTGGCACTGGCGGGGTCCCCACCTCCTTAACATCGTTGTTCTGACGGTGGCTAACGGTCTCTTCGGTCTTTGCGGGTCGGAGCGCTGGGACGAGCTACTCATCTCTACCATTTCTCCCCCCCCCCCCTCCCCCCCCCCCCCCCTCCCCCCACCCGCCCCTCCCCCCTCTCCTTTCCCCGTCCCTAATAAGCCTTATGGTTTCTGTGGAAGTACAGCACCACAAAAGAAAGAATAAAGAATAGAATTGCTCTTCTAAGGCACTGATTCTAACTATGATTTGTAGACGGCTCCGAGCACCGTACTTACATGCAACCAGTCACTGGAGCAAACGAACGTGAAACAAAATCAACATGGCACAGAATCAACACGGCACAAAATCAACATGGCACAGAATCAACACGGCACAAAACCAGCATGGCACAGAATCAACACGGCACAAAATCAGCATGGCACAGAATCAACACGGCACAAAACCAGCTTGGCACAAAATCAACATGGCACAAAACTAACACGGCATAACATCAGCACGGCACAAAATCAACATAACAAAAATCAGCATGGCACAAAACCATCACGGCACAAAACGAGGCACAAAACCAAAACAAGGCACAAAACAAGGCACAAAATCAACAGGGCACAAAACCAACATGACACAAATCAACATGGCACAAAACCAGTATGGCACAAAATGAACAGGTCAAAAATTCAACATGGCACAAAACAAACGTAGCACACAATCAGCCCGCATGGTGAGGGTGAGTGGTATAAATAGCCCCATAACTGCTGAAAACCGAGCAAAACCTGTTTGCGTTGTATCACCCCAAAACTGCACAAACGCACAAGGGACTGCACTGCACAGACTGCACAGCCTCTGAGGTCACGTGACGTGACGTCCAGCACTGACCTTGTCCTCGGGGTCTTTCAGCATCAGGATTCCAGTCTTGCCGGTGTACTTTTTACCTGCCATCGCCATACAGAAGACGTAAGATTACTGTCAATGGGCAAAGTACTGGCTGCAGATAATTTTCATACAAACACTCTCATGCGATCGCGCCGGCGCTAGCACACACACACACACACACACACACACACACACACACACACACACACACACACACACACACACACACACACGCACGCGCGCGCACGCATGCACACGCACGCACGACGCACGCACGCACTCACGCACGCACGCACGTACCCACACCCACCCACCCACCCAACAACACACACACACATATAAATACACACAAACTCTTA
>JABMCL010000684.1:62500-67500 GCA_018857735.1 Alviniconcha marisindica | reverse complement strand
ACGCACACACGCACGCACGCACGCACGCCACGCACGCACACCCCGCACGCACGCACGCACGCACGCACGCACGCACGCACACACACACACACACACACACACACACACACACACACACACACGAAACACGACCGTTTTCTGTTTGCTTTGATTGGTTTTTGGAAGTGTCGGAATCAAGATAGATAGATAGATAGATAGACTGTTCTGGCCCCACCCCTCTCCCCCCGGCATGGAGTAAGTAAGTTGGTGTTTTACGCCCAGTCAACCGGTACGCCCCGGCATGGAGATGTCGTGCCTTCATACGCAATCTGATAATAATTTTTATTTAAACAGAATCCAAACACAAGGGAGTTAATTAGCGCTCGGAAGACAAAGCAAACAAGGAAAGAAAAAAAAAGCAAGGAAAGCAACAACAACACGAGAACTAATCAAAAAGAGGGCATCCAGCAAATTGTCCGAATGGCTTTCTTCAGAGCAGAAGGAGCAACATAAACAAACAAAAAAAGGTTTAATTCTTTAAAGCATTTATGCTTTTTTTTTTTTTTTTTTTTTTTTTGCACGAGCTGGATTCACTTCAGTTCAGTATGGTGGGCCTATCTATGCTCTCGGGAACTCCGTCTCACAGAAGTTTTTTTCTTTGAAACAGTTCCGATGCTGGTCTAACTGACGGTGGCCCTTTGTCATCCTTTCAAGAAACATCGTCGAGCGCTTCCTCTGTTTATTTATTTATTGATCGCTTTGATATAGCGTTATTCTCAACTCTCGAGCAGACTCACTGCTCTCCTGTCGCGTGTGATTCTGAATCAGTGACCTTATCCTTCCCCCCCCCCCCCCCCCCCCTTCCTTATAGCGTTTTTAAATTATAATTTTTTAGTAAGTACGGCTTATTAGGGACGGGGAGAAGGGGGGGGGGGAAGGGGTTATGGAGGTGGGGGGAGAGGGAGATTATATACCTATGCTACACTGTCACCACCAGAATGACTTCTGCATTAAGATGGGCAGCGATGAGAGCCATTTTAATGTTTCAGTAGGAAGTGATGGACAAAGTCACAAGACCGTGTCCACAAACCACAACCTTTTTGAAAAGAAAGGAGAGCCGAAGCGGTATCGAACCGAGGTCCTTCCGCTTACCAGCCTAACGCCTTACCGCTAGGCCAAACCGGCTCACCAATATTTTTTTTAAATTAAAAATAAATAAATAAATATCCACCGAAGTGGTGTACTGACAGCGCTATTTGGTTGTTACATGGCTGGTGCCGCGTGAAACTGCTGCCGTCTCGGCGCTAGTTCTGTGTACACCATACAACCATGGTGTTCTCTGTCTGCGCCCCTCTTCTCCAGGCGATCGACGGTGCGATGTCCGCAGTGGATCATCAACAATGTGAAATAACGACAATTGATCGACATAATATAAATCACAAAGAACGCAGCAACAACAAGCCCTACACGACTTAATAATAGATAATGAAATAATCTGGTAGTTAGTTAAAGGACAATCAGTTAATTTCATTATCTATTATTAAGTGAAACCATACACGCACGACTTCATAATAGACAATGAAATTAGCTGAGTGTGCCTATCATATCTATACACAGTCAAGCACAGTTTTGCATACAAGGCCACGAAATTTCCAACACGTACGTTCCAGACAGCGACATCCCATTCGGAGACACCTGGCATACATCTCTTCTGAGGACTGGCCTTTCACTTGGTTTCCCACCAGGTACCTGGATTTCAAGACAATGGTCAATACGGTCACTTGAGTCAAAACTCCAAGAGGACATGGATAAAAGGGTAAAAGAATGGAATAAACGCCTCATAGTTCAGGAGCTATGTTAGAGTCGAGGTGGCCGTCCTGGGCTGTCCGTCCTAACGAGCCTTCTGGTTTCCATGCTTCGGCATTGGTCTCAGCTTGTCCCTAATATGTCAACCCACATCCGAGGACATTAAGCAACACAACCTACCAATAAACGCCACTTACTCACTTCTTCAATGCTGCTTTACGTCCACAGAGACAGCACCGACTAGTAAGGACGGGACACTTACTCACTTATTCACTGACTCATTTATACCTTCAGTTAGTCAAAAGTCAACAAACAGACTGAAAATCAAAGGGAACAGACTTGAGGAACCAGCTCGGGCATTAACAAAAACACACGCAGCAGTTGTTGTTTTTAGACGATGTCGTAAATACCGACATTTACAAGCCGCTAAAAACACGACTGTGAGTGCGGCCATTTTGTGCTCAGCAGACTTTATAGCTGACCACACAAACAAGACTGGTATAACTGCGTTAGCAAACGTATCACATACGTCACAAGCCAAACATTTTTCACAGTTCAAGTGTTGTTTTGTGGCTTGAAAAAGGGCTTACCCCGAAAATTCGTGTAAGTATGTGTGTGTGCGTGCGTGCGTGCGTGCGTGCGTGCGCGTAGAGGCAAACTCCAAGCACTGGTTTACGACATCCTTCCTCCAACCGCTGCCATAACTGATTACCCCAGAGGTCTTAAAAAACGGTAAGCTAACGGACAGCTTTTCGTTGGTGCTCAAATGGCAGTATGTTTGTAACAGACAACTCAGATCTGACTAAGTAAGTAAACATGTTGCTTAGCGTCCACAGAAGCGAGATGGCTTATTAGGGACGGGGAAAAAAACTCAGATAATATCAGGCGTTTCTTTCATATCTGCCCACGCAGCATACGCCACAAATAAAACCAAGATCGTCTCAATCGAGACGGACCTCTTTTTCTAACCGGGGCGGACGCGCCTCGTGTTTACGTGCGTGCTTGGACGCTATGTTGCTTCCACAGTCTTAATTATTAGTACCCAAACCTTCCGGAGGGCGCTGATTTAAGCATGGACATTATATATATTATATATATATATGTATGTGTGTGTGTGTGTGTGTGTGTGTGTGTGTGTGTGTGTGTGTGTGTGTGTGTGTGTGTGTGTGTGTGTGTGTGTGTGTGTGTGTGTGTGTCCATGGGTTTAAACGTCGATGGACAGTTGCGCGGAGATTCTCAACAGTGCCCCCTCAGCGGCGTAACCAGTTCAGGCAGAGTTTGGAGGAAGGTGCCGGAAAGCGAGTCCCGGAGTTGTGGGAGAGGGGTGGGGTGGGGTGGGGGGGGGGGGGGGCGAGGGGGGGCGAGGGGGGGGGGGTAGCTAGCGTGGTGGAGGAGAGGGGTAGAATTTTGGAGGCTGTGCTCACGTGTTGTGGGAGGAGGCGATCCAGTAGTCGGTGAGTGGCTGGGTCATGTCTTGGTGCACCCGGCTGCTGTCGGGTCGCCACAGGCTGTTGAACGGCGAGAACAGGAAGTCCTCGAACTGGAACATCAGTCACATCAACAGTAGAGGTAAGGGTAAGGGAACTGTGGGGGTAAGCTCGGTGTGTGCGGTGTGTGTGTGTGTGTGTGTGTGTGTGTGTGTGTGTGTGTGTGTGTGTGTGTGTGTGTGTGTGTCTCTCTCTCTCTCTCTCTCTCTCTCTCTCTCTCTCTCTCTCTCTCTCTCTCTCTCTCTCTCTCTATCTGTGTGCGTTCGTGTGTGCGTGCGTGCGTGAGTGCGTGCGTGCGTGTGCGTGCGTGCGTGCGTGCGTGCGTGCGTGCGTGCGTGCGTGCGTGCGTGCGTGCGTGCGTGCGTGGTGGTGTGGTGTGTGTGTGTGTGTTGTGTGTGTGTGTGTGTGTGTGTGTCTGTGTCTGTGTCTATGTCTGTCTGTGTGTGTCTGTGTGTATGTGTGTGTGTGTGTGTGTGTGTGTGTGTGTGTGTGTGTGTGTGTGTGTGTGTGTGTGTGTGTGTATGTGTATGTGCACTGGTTGGCGTGAGAGAAATCGCAGCCCTACCTCCGTGACATCCATGGCGGTGTTGGAAGAGATGCGGGTACTGCCCTCCCAGTATTGGTCAAGCATCGCTTTGGCCTCAGCCTCCGTCATCGTCACTTCCTGTCCAAACAGACAACTCCCATAATATCAGGTAAGTAAGTACACATGGTGCTTAACGTCCACAGAAACCACAAGGCTTATTAGGGACGGGGAGAAGGGGTGGGGGAGGGGGTATGGAGGTGGGGGAAGAGGGAGATTATATACCTATCGCTACACTGTCACCACCACAATGACTCCTGCATTAAAGATTTGCAGCGATGAGGGCCATCTTAATGTTTCATAAATTGTGAGGGGCAGAGTCACAAGACAGTGTCCACAGACAGCCAACACAAATAAAACCAAAATCGTCGTAACATTAGTAGTAAATTGGTGTTTTGCGCCCAGTCAACCAGTGCGGTTATAATAATTATCAGGGCGATCGTCTTAACAAAAGTAAGCAAACATGGCGCTTAACATCCACAGAAACCACTATGAGGCTTTTAGGGACTGGCTAGTCTTAATCCAGACGGACCTCTCTGTATACCCGGGGCGGACGCGCCTCATGTTTATGTCCGTGCTTGGAAGCTATGCTGCCTCCACAGATGTATTAGCACCAAAACCTTTCGGAAGGCACTGACAGCGTCAGAGGACAGCTACGCGGAGATAAAGAGTGCCCCTTCAGCGGTCAGCAAGCCAAATGTTGATGTTTGTCAACTTACCGAGACTAGGCAAAATGCAGGCTACAGTTAAGTCAAGTCAAGTTAAGTCAAGTTAAGTCAGATCAAGTCAAGTGGGCTAGATTTTTATTTTAATTTTTTAAATTCCATTTTAAGGAAAATGGGGTTGCTACACATAATTAACAATAAAATAAAAATAAAACGTTTATAAACGAATAACAGTCAATAAAGAAGTGCACAACAACAGACAGGCAAGATTCATCCCAGAAACATGATAAAACAGAACATATATATTATTTACGAAAATACACTGTAATATAGCTAGTCTCATCCTATCCATACACACCCACACCCACATCCACATCCATACACCCCCTCACTCACACACACACACACACACACACACACACACACACACACACACACACACACACACACACAACACACTACACACACACACACACACAC
>JABMCL010000684.1:37500-40000 GCA_018857735.1 Alviniconcha marisindica | reverse complement strand
TTTTTTTTTTGTTTGTTTTTGTTTTTCCTCCTCCCCCCCCTTTTTTTCTTTTCCTTCTTTTTTCTTCTTTTTCTTCTTCTCTTTTTCTTTTTCTTCTTCTTCTTCTTCTTCTTCCCTTCCCTTGTGAACCGTGCGGAAAAGGTGCCATTCTGTATTATATCTCTACTAAGCACCACAAAGGGAAAAACCCGGGAACAAACTAAGCAGGTGTGGTGAAAAAGAACAACCTTTGGGCCTGTTTAAGCGAGATTAGTAAGGATCATCTGGCCAGGGAAAAGGGAATTTGTTAACGCGGAAGGACGGCCCCATCTTTACTTGATAATTTCGCCTTGTATTAGAAGGAAGAAGAAGAACAAGAACAAGAAGAACAAGAACAAGAAGAACAAGAAGAACAAGAAGAACAAGAATGGGAATGTTTTGAAAGGAAGGAAGGTAGAGGGGCTAGCAGTCACAAGCAGGCTCGGAAATTCAATAATTTGTTTCAGTCTCAGTTTCCTTTTCACCGTTCTGCCTTCTGTCTTGTTGACAATGCACACAGGCAAACACACAAACATACACACACGTGCGGACACCCACACGCACGCGTGCGCGCCCACGCAGACGGACGTACACACACGCACGTACACACACGCACACGCATACTCAAGCACGTACACACACGTATTAAATAAACGCACACGCACACTCGCACCGCACCACCAACACACACACGCACACACGAACACGCTAAGATACACGCACGCACACCACACACATACACCACACACACACACACACACACACACACACACACACACAGCACGCACGCACGCCACGCACGCACGCACGCACGCACACACCACCACACACCACACACACACACACACACACACACACGCATACACAACACTCACGCACGTCCCCCGCACGCACCACACCGCGCGCGCGCACACACACACAACACACACCACACACACCCCACACACACACACACACACACACACACAAACTCACTCACTCACTCACTCACTCATTCACACGCACGCATACAAAAACACACGAACTCACGCACGCACGCAACGACATACCCCAGTAGCACAACACACAACACAAACACCACACACACAAACAACACACACACCCACCCCACACACACACACACACACACACAGAGAAGAACAGCGAATTGACACTCACCAGAAATTTCCGGCGGGTCCTTGATGGAGCGAACGCACTGCAAAATGGAGAGGTCGGGCAGCGCCATAAGATGCATGTTTTCCGGCTTCCGCTTGAGGGAGTAGACGGTGACCACAACGCCCTGCTGCAGTCTGTGCACGCTGCACTCCTTGGCCCCCGCCGGGCTGCCGTCCATGGGACCAACGGCAGCGAGGGGCGAGGGGTGGGGGGTCGTCGTTGCCGGGTATCGGCGACCGGGTTGCGGTGGTGACTGGGAGGTCACCTCGGGCGTCGGTCTGGGTCCAGTCGGCGGCGGCGGAGATTGCTGGGGATTCACCGTTTGCGCGGATCTAGGTCCAGTCCGCTGGGGGGTCACCATTGGCGGGGATCTAGGTCCAGTCTGCTGGTGGGTCACCATTGGCGGGGATCTAGGTCCAGTCTGCGGCGGAGATGGCGGTGTCACCGTCGGTGGGCCCCGAGGTCGGTGCAGTGGCGGGGACCTGTCTGCAACCTCTGCGCGCATCGTGTCCTTCAAGGACCGAGGAAGGGGGGTTGGAACAGGCGGAGGCAGCGTTGGCGGGGGGTGGTTCGGGAGCCATGACAGGTTCTGGTAGATGTTCTCTTCCTCCATCTCTTCCTCCATCGTGACCAGACGAGCTGGCGACGACGAGGGGCTTCTGACGGCGGTAGCTGGGGTCTTGCTTGACCACACTTGGGTCTTGCTTGACCACACTTGGGCCTTGTTTGGGTCTTGCTTGGGTCTTGCTTGACCACACTTGGGTCTTGCTTGACCACACTTGGGCCTTGCTTGGTTCTTGCTTGACCGCACTTGGGTCTTGCTTGGGTCTTGCTTGACCACACTTGGGTCTTACTTGACCTCACTTGGATCTTCCTTGACCGCACTTGGGTCTTGCTTGACCACACTTGGGTCCTCCTTGACCACACTCGGGTCTTCCTTGACCGCACTTGGGTCTTCCTTGACCACACTTGGGTCTTCCTTGACCACACTTGGATCTTCCTTGACCACACTTGGATCTTCCTTGGCCACACTTGGGTCTTGCCTGACCACACTTGGGTCTTGCTAGACCACACTTTGCAGGCGGTTTTGAGGGTGTTAGCGAATGGCTTTGCTTTCAGGACGTCCGGCGTTTGGACTGCCAGAAACTGGTATCGCCTGGATCGCTGGCTTACTCCCAAACTGTGGTTGGCTAGTATTTCTAGCTACTTTACTGTCCGTGGTGTTATTGCCGATTATATTGCTGGCTTACTCGCAGAGCATTTGCATTTCCATACTGTTGTTGGTTACTTTGTCTGATTATTGCCCGTGATGTTATTGTTGACTGGA
>JABMCL010000684.1:12500-32500 GCA_018857735.1 Alviniconcha marisindica | reverse complement strand
TGGGTATTGATATTAGTTGGGGTGAAAATACTGTGAGAAGAGGAAGGTTTTCAGTTTGGCTTTAAAAGATGACAGGGTTGTTCCAAGAACATGTTGAGCGAAGCCTTTTGGACCCTGAATATATTCTGGACGACGAATACCCCGAACCAGGTTCGCGAAGCGAAAGATCGTCCAGTTAAGAACCAGCTATGTTGGCCTAGGTTCGCCGAATAACCGGAACTATGTTCGCGAAGCAAATGTTCGCCCAATTAAGAACGGACTTTAGGCCGGCTGCACAGTCCTATTTGCACTCCCTGACACATGCCGATTCTTTTCGCTGGCGTTACCGTTTGAAGATAAACGCGATTAAGGGGGCTATATATTCCTCATCCATACGGGCCCTGAACACCTGGAAATATTACTTGTCTCCTCCTGTGATCGACTCTAACGACAAAAGCCCACTGTGAGCAGGTTTGGCCTAGCGGTAAGGCGCTAGGCTGGTAAGCAGAGGGACCTCGGTTCGAATCTGCTTCGGCTCTCCTTTCTCTTCAAACGTTGTGGTCTGTGGACACTGTCTTGTGACTTTGTCCCTCACAATTATGAAACATTAAAAGGGCTCTCATCGCTGCCCACCTTAATGCAGGAATCATTCTGGTGGTGACGGTGTAGCGATAGGTATATACTCTCCCTCTCCCCCCACCTCCATACCCCTTTCACCCCCTTCTTCCCGTCCCTAATAAACCTTATGGTTTCTGTGGGCGTTAAGCACCATGTTTACTTACTTACTTAGCCCCCTGTGTAAGAGTCAGACTTGCTAGTGTAATTTAAATTTAAGTGCAAACTTAAAGGGGAACATGTACGTGTAAACTTAAAGGGGAACATGTAAATGAAACTTAAAAGGGGAACATTTAAGTGTAAACGTAAAGGGGAATATGTAAGTGTAAATTTAAAGGGGAACGTGTAAGCGTAACTTACAGGAAAACCTGTAAATATAACTTACAGGGGAACATGTAGGTGCAAACTTAAAGGGCAGCATGTAAGTGTAACTTAAAGGGGTACATGTAAGTGTAAACGTAAAGGGGAACACGTAGGTGTAAACCTAAATGGAAGAAGTACCACATGCCCCATCGATAAGATTGGAACAAACAAACAAAGTTAAAAAAATATAGATTCAAGGTACACACTTACTGGTAACCGAACGTTACGTTCATTTTTTTGCGGTTGATTTTGCTTTACACGGAAACTGTTGCGAATGGTTTGGGTGATCCGACCGCCAGAGTCGGTAGAGAGGGGGGAGGGCGAGGGAGGGAGAGAGAGGGGGAAGCAAGTGAGACAGAGGGAGGGGGGGGGGAGAGAAAGGGAGAAAGGGGGAGAGAAAGAGGGGGGGGGGAGAGAAAGAGGGTTGGAGAGAGAGGGGGGAGGGAGAGAGGGGGCGAGAGAGAGGAAGGGAGAGAGAGAGGCAGAGAGAGGGGGAAGATGGGGAGATAGAGAGAGGGAGACAGAGAGAGAGAGAGAGACACTTGAGAGAGGGGGAGAGATTTGACACTTCAATGATTTATTGTTGCAGACAATAGTCCATAACAATGGGGTTGGGCCGATTATTTAATAGCCTGTTTGTGCACTTGCCAATAGACACAAATTAAACCAAAATGAAAACGCAGACAATTGAGCTAAAATAATTCATCACAAAGCAACCCAAAAAAACAAAAATCATGCGCGCGTACTCTCTCTCTCTCTCTCTCTCTCTCTCTCTCTCTCTCTCTCTCTCTCTCTCTCTCTCTCTCTCTCTCCTGCCAAATGTACATAGACATACGCAAAATTCGTTTCTAATACTATTATTAGAAACGACAACATAACATGGGGGAAGGTGGGGAGAGAGACAGAGACACAGAGAGAGAGAGAGAGAGAGATGGGTAGGGGAAAGGGGGAAGAGACTGGATGGAGAGAGAAACGAAATGAAGGGAGAAAGAAAAAGGGGGAAAAAAACACAAAGAGAGAGACAGAGGGAGAGATAAGATACTACTTTATTACACAAAGATAAAGATTTAAGCGCAAGTCGGAGAGAGAGAGAGAGAGAGAGAGAGAGAGAGAGAGAGAGAGAGAGAGAGAGAGAGAGAGAGAGAGAGAGAGAGAGAGAACTCGAAAACTTTAACACTCAAGGATAGCAGCGTTAGGTCCATTTGGACCTATCTAACAGCCAGTCACAAACACAAATAAACACAACAATACCACAAACAAATATTATAAGCACGATTAAGCAATTGATTAATGCAGTTTCACAGTTCCTACAAATGTGCAGAAACATCAGAATTAAATTTCTTTCATGGGCATATATGTAGAGGGAGGGAGGGAGGGAGGGAGAGGGAGAGAGGCCGGGAGAGAGAGAAAGACAAACAGAGACAGTCACTAAGACAAGAGAGTGGACAGAGAAAGAAAACAGGTCATGTAAATACCGTGGAAGTCAAGTGTTATTAATCTACACTCTTGTGTTGAGTGTCATCGAGATACAGAACAAAATGTACCATATAGCGAGAGAGAGAGGGGAGAGAGAGAGGGGGGAGACAGAAAGAGAGAGCACTTGAGAGAGGGAGAGAAGGGGAGAGATTTGACTCTTCAATGGTTCATTGTCGCAGACAATAGTCCATAACAATGGGGTTGGGCCGATTATTTAATAGCCGGTTTGTGCACTTGCCAATAGACACAAATTAAACCAAAATGAAAATACAGACAATTGAGCTAAAATAATTCATTACAAAGCAAAAAACAAAAAAACAAAAAAACATGCGCGCGTACTCTCTCTCTCTCTCTCTCTCTCTCTCTCTCTCTCTCTCTCTCTCTCTCTCTCTCTCTCTCTCTCCCTGCCTAATCTACGTAGACATACGCAAAATTCGTTTCTAATACTATTATTAGAAACGACAACATAACATGGGGGAAGGGGAGAGAGAGACAGAGACAGAGAGAGAAATGGTTAGGGGAAAGGGGGAAGAGACTGGATGGAGAGAGAAACGAAATACCGTGGAAGTCGTGTTATTAATCTACACTCTTGTGTTGAGTGTCATCGAGATACAGAACAAAATGTACCATATAGCGACATTCTCCACTGTAGCACGTACTCTTATCACAGCCAAAGCGACGTAAGTCACAAAACCAATGCCGGTTTGCGTCGATCAGTAGGGTAGAATGGGGGTATTTGACTGAGATTGAACAGGTTAGATAGACCAGGCGCTTTGTAAACAAACCCAGCACACGAATAACCCTGATCGAATTTCGCTGACCTGAGCAAACACCTGGACACGCATGCATACAGTGTATATTTGAAATGTGTGTGTTCCAACTAACCCCCCTCTCTCTCTCTCTCTCTCTCTCTCTCTCTCTCTCTCTCTCTCTCTCTCTTCTCTCTCTCTCTCGTTTCTCGGTTTACTGGTGTCCAACATGGTTTGTATGAATGACATGTACTCAACATACTGTAGCTCATTGTATCCTTAGTTTAGTTAATAGTAATTTCACTCATGGGCGAGGGCTGGATGTAAAAAGACCTCGAGTCTTCTCCACTACCCTCGTAAAATAAAGTTGTTATTCATTCATTCATTCTTCTCTCTCTCTCTCTCCCTTCTCTCTCTCTCCATCTCTCTCTTCTCTCTCTCCTCTCTCTCCCCCCCCCCCCCCCCCCCCCCCCCCCCCCCCCCCCCCATCTCCCACCCCCCCCCCCCCCCCCCCCCCCTCTCTCATCGTGTTCTGTGCATGTCTACAGTATTACTAATGTAATGTTTCTAGACATGTATGTCTGCGTGACTCAGCACGGACGCAGTGTCCGAACAGGCTGTTGCTGCCTGACACTCAACACAACTGTCAACAAACACTTGACTTCTGAAGTATCTCCTATGTATACATGTAGTCCTTCTTCAAATGTGCCGAATAAATAGCACATCCAGGAACAAGCATGGGCGACTCTGAAGCGGACAGGAAAACAGACAGCTAGCTTTAACGTTTTATTGTTGAAGGAATTTTGTTTTATTGTAATTTATTGAATGTTTTAAGTTACTGGTGAGCCAGAAGAATAGTGTGTGTGTGTGTGTGTGTGTGTGTGTGTGTGTGTGTGTGTGTGTGTGTGTGTGTGTGTGTGTGTGTGTGTGTGTGTGTGTGTGTGTGTGTGTGTGTGTGTGTGGGTGTGTGTGTGTGAGTGTGTGTGTGTGTGTGTGTAGGTGGGTGCGTGCGTGCGTGCGAGCGTGCGTGCGTGCGTGCGTGCGTGCCTGTGTGTGTGTGTGTGTACATTGTTATTGTTAAGTATTCCTTGTATCTGAGCGGTTTTTAGCTCCGTGTTTTATTGAGTTGTTGATGTTTTATTGTTAACTGTATTGAATGTTTTTTTTAATGTAAATGACGAGCCAGAAAGCAAATTTCTCTACATAGAGACAATAAAGTTGTATTGTATTGTATTGTATTGTGTTGTATTTAGTTGTGATACAATTGGACATTGTCCTTTTGTCATTTGCGAGCGGAGAGTTCCGCAGAATAATGTGTGTTCCCTTTTGGGGGCAGTTCATCGTGCCTCTTGTTGACCGGAGCTGTCGAAAGGGGGACATTTCTCTCTCTCTCTCTCTCTCTCTCTCTCTCTCTCTCTCTCTCTCTCTCTCTCCTTAGTTCAGGAGCTGTGTGAGAGTCGAGGTGGCCGTCCTGGGCTGTCCGTCCTAACGAGCCTTCTGGCTTCCGTGGACGTAAAGCTATATTGAGCCATGCTTCGGCATTGGTCACAGCTTGTCCCTAATATGTCAGCTGACATCTGAGGACATTAAGCAACACTACCTACCTACCTCTCTCTCTCTCTCTCTCTCTCTCTCTTCTCCTCTCTCTCTCTCTCTCTCTCTCTCTTCATATCTTACCCCTCTCCCCCCCCCCTCTCTTTCCTCCCTCTCTCTCTCCCTCTTCTCACGCTCCCCCCCCCCCCCCCCCCCCCCTCTCTCCCCTCCTCTCTCACTTCTCCTCTCTCTCTCCTCTTCTCCCCTCTCTCTCCCCCCCCCTTTATATCTCTCTCACCCCCCCTCTCTCCGCCCCCTCCCCTCCCATCCGCCCCTTCTATCTCTCCTCTCTCTTCCCCCCCTCCTTCTCTCTTCCCCTTCTCCCCCCCCTTTCCTTCTCATGCTTCCCCCTCCTCCCCTTCCCTTCCCCCTCTCTCCCTCCTATATCTCCACCCCCTCGCTCTCTCTCTCTTCCCCCTCTCTTCCCCCCCCTCCCCTATCTTTCCTCATACCCCCCCCCCCCCCTCTCTCCCCCCATCCTCTCCTCTCTGCTCACCCCCTCTCCTCTCATTCCCCTTCTCTCTCTCTCTCTTCTCTCTCTCTCTCTCTCTACTCTCCCCCCCAGTGCCCTTTACGTTTTGACTCGCGTAATCACCGTCACTTACTTACTCTTCCCTCCCCCCTCCCTTCCCCCTCGTTAGTCGCTAGCGCAGTAGTGTATTGTGTTTACGCCCAGTCAGCCGGGCGGTTATATCAGGCGATCGCTAGCGCAGTAGAGTAACGGGTTTTACGCCCAGTCACCGTACGGTTAATCAGGGTGCACAAGAAGTAAGCTGGTGTTTTACGCCCAGTCAGCCGTACGGTTATCAGGCGTCGCCAGCGTAATGCAAGTGGTGTTTTACGCCCAGTCGCCGGTACGGTTATATCAGGGCGTCGCTAGCAGCAAAGCTAGCTCTCTCTCTTACCGCTCCTCCCATTATGAGTCAGGCGTCGCTAGAGCATAATGTAACTGGTTTTACGCCAGTCGCGTACAATAAGGCATCGCAGACACAAGTAACCTTCCTCCGCCTCTTTACCCCTCACCCGTACTGTTATAGGTGATCGCTAGCCAGCAGTAGTAAGTAAGTTGGTGTTTTACGCCCAGTCAGCCGGTACGGTTATATCAGGGCGATGCTAGCAGCAGTAAGTAAGTAAGTTGGTGTTTTACGCCCAGTCAGCCGGTACGGTTATATCAGGGCGATCGCTAGCAGCAGCAAGTAAGTAAGCTGGTGTTTTACGCCCAGTCAGCCGGTACGGTTATATCAGGGCGATCGCTAGCAGCAGTAAGTAAGTAAGTTGGTGTTTTACGCCCAGTCAGCCGGTACGGTTATATCAGGGCGATCGCTAGCAGCAGAGAAGGTTTGGTGGAGAGCAAAATAACTTCCCTCTCTTATCCGCTGCCTCCGCCATTATCGCCAGGTGCAAGGGGTCAGGTGACAATTAGGACCGACATAACCCTGCACAGTCGCGTGCAGCTTTTACGATGAGTTTCGGCAAGTCGACAAAAAAGGTAACGGAGTCACTTCGTCAGTTATTTCCATTCTAAAGTTCAGACCTTCTCTCTCTCTCTCTCTCTCTCTCTCTCTCTCTCTCTCTCTCTCTCTCTCTCTTATCTTCTTTTTTTTTTTTTTTGCCCGAGGGCTGGATGAAAAAAGGTATTGTACTTATTCCATTACCCTCGTTAATAAATAAAAAAATCGTTCGTTCGTTCTCTCTCTCTCTCTCTCTCTCTCTCTCTCTCTCCTCTCTCTCTCTCTCTCTCCTGAAAATTCAGATTTGCATCTGTCTTACTTTGCTGAGTTTGCATGTTGCGATGTTTTAGACGAGAATAGTTTCTTGTTTTCTTCTTAAGATGTATTTTAGTTTGCCGCAATTATTTGTATTTTTGTTTCACGTATTGGGTGTTTGAGTATTTGTCATCAGGGACAGATCTGTAAAAACGCCGACTTGTGCTTAAATCTTTATCCTTGCGCAATAAAGTATTCTCTCTCTCTCTCTCTCTCTCTCTCTCTCTCTCTCTCTCTCTCTCACACACACACACACACACACACACACACACACACACACACACACACACACACACACACACACTACACACACACACACACACTACACACACACACACACACACAACACACACACACACACACACACACACACACACACACACACACACACACACATATACACACACCACGACAACGACCACGACCACGACGACATCTGAAGAGCATCTCAGGGAGACAATGGTGAACACGAAACCTGACCCCAAATGGGCTGGCTGACAGATGAAAGATTTCTCTTTACGACCGAGCAAACCTCCACTTACTGTAAGACCCTGCTCATCAAAAGAGAAATCTTCGCTGTACACTGACGGTCGGGTTTCGGGTCACTTGAAGTGAACGATATCTGACTCAAGAATGCAATGGCTTCGTGGCCGGGTGTCACTGACAGATGGCTTGCATTATATATATCCTGGAAGCCATCTAACTCAAGAACTGATGCAATGGCAGTAAATAAAACATGGTACTTAACGTCCATAGAAACCATAAGGCTTATTAGGGACGGGGCCGAGATGGGGGGGGGGGGGGGAAGGGAGTATGGAGGTAGGGGAAGAGGGAGATTATATACCTATCGCTACACTGTCACCACCAGAATGACTCCTACATGAAGATGGGCAGCGATGAGAGCCATTTTAGTGTTTCGTTAATTGTGAGGGACAAAGTCACAAGACAGTACCCATGCATAGACCACGACTTTTGAAGAGAAAGGACAGCCGAAGCGGATTCGAACCGAGATCCCTCTGCTTACCAGCCTAGCGCCTTACCGCTAGGCCAAACCGGCTCACGAATGCAATGACCGTGGCCGAGTTACTTATTGGCCGGTGTCATTGTCAGATGGCTTGCAAATCTTGCCTTCTGTCGCACACGACAAGATGAAAAGTGTCTGCTACCGCGTTCTGGGCGTGCAGTGTACAGTATCCATTGCAAAGTGGCTACAACTCACGATACACAAAGCTTACACAATGAGTCTGGGCGGGTAACCGAGAAGTAAGAAACACGAGCTGTTTAAGCCTTTACGCCGTAGCCAACGGGCCTTGGTGAGCAGCATAGCTACGACAAAACTTACACTACAGCGAGTGAGTGAACAACTGCTGCTGAGGCTGACAAAACAGAACAGATCTGGGGAAATGTACTCACCTAGACGACGAAATGCAAGGAACAATTAAACACAAGCGCTTTCGACATAAAGTCTTCGTCAGGTGTAAGAAGATAGATGGATAATAATAAAAGAAGAAAGAAGCAAAGAAGAAGACAGACAAGGAGTTAAGGTAAAAACAACAACGATATTTCTTATTTTGCGGTAAACCACGAACAAAACCCCATTGTGTGAGCTATTTATTACACGTACATACAGTAAATCATCCTGGTATGGATCCAGCTTTGAGCGTGAAATGACAACAAAACCTTCAGTTTTCGAGCTGCATGGCTACGACAAAACCTACCACACAACGAATGTTTCTTATTTCGCGGTAAACCACGAACAAAACCCCATTGCGTGAGCTATTTATTACACGTACATACAGTAAATCATCCTGGTATGGATCCAGCTTTGAGCGTAAAATGACAAAATATCGTCAGTCTTTGGTGACAGCCTTTTTATGCCGTGCATCTGAATGCGCACTATCAGAAATTAGTCCCATATGCAGCGCATTCACCGTCATTTGTATCTGTGTGTCTTGTCTTTATACTGGCTCAGGCAAACAAGAGACAAAGAACACACTTACCTAACAGCGGTCACAGAAAGCGAAGGAGAAAGAATTTCATATCATAGTTCTCTGCGATGTATCCGTAGGCCTACTGACAATCAGACACAAGCCCCAAAACACATGCAGTTGAACAGCGAAAGCATCTGAAATGATAGTCTCGTAACAAAATTTGTGCTAATATTCATTAATCTTCAAACGACTTCCGTTTCTTTGATTTCTGTATCTATTCAGTTTTGACAGTAGAACTGAACGTATCTCTCCACAGAGTGAAGAGTGAATCTGGACAGACGACAACTCGAGAAGCCTGTCATGTGACAGTTCGAGCAGACGACACGGTGCGTGTGACTGCAATAGGCATACGGCGTGGAAGTTGTGTCTGCGTGTTATTTGAACGTGTTGTTGTGGCTTATCTGACAACATGGCCTGGATACTGATATACTAAACGTTGCGAAGTTTCTAGAAATCCGCATAATGTGGGTTGGTACATTGTTGTCGACCCCGAAATTTTTACACGAGTTTGTATGAGTGTGTACTTGTTTCATCAGTGACCTCTCTCTCTCTCTCTCTCTCTTCCTCTCTCTCTCTCTCTCTCTCACACTCTCACACACACACACACACACACACACACACACACACAACACACACACATCCAATTTCTGTTTCGATCTCTTCCACTCATACACAGAGTGAGCTTACTACAATGAAAAAAAAGAAAAGTGGAAAGAAAAGCCCAGACTGGAATGTGCCAATGGTCGAAATCCACCTTCGAAAACTCCTGCGGGTAACTGTACTACCCAAACTCCAAGCACTGGTTTACATCCTTCCTTAAACCACTGCCGTATTGTTACGCCATAGGGTCCAGAAAACTGTCAGCTAACGAGCAGTTTTTTGTTGGTGCTCAAACAGTCGTAGGTTTGTTACAAACAACTCAGATTTTATCAGACGTTTGTTTTGTAACTGACCATGTTGCTTACGCCAGCTCAAATAAAACCAAAATCGTTTGAATCGAGACGGAACTCTTCCTTTCTTTCTTTTTTACCCGGGGTGGATGCGTCTCATGTTTACGTGAGTGCTTGGGCGATAGGCTGCTTCCACAGTTTTATCAGTACCCAAACCTCAAACTCCAAGCACTGGTTTACGACATCCTTCCTTCAAGAAGGTGCCGGAAAGCGATGTTCGGAGTGTGGGTAAAAAATACTGGAACTGTTTCAAAGGCAACGTTGGGGAAACGTCTGACGGACAGGACAAAGCGCATAATTATAGGTTTTTCAGAGCGATTATAAATATACCAGCCTGAAGTGAATGTAACCTGATGGACAAAGCATCTTCAGTTTCAGAATTAGGCTGGTCATGTAGTTCCTTTGTTCCTGCTGACCCAGTCTGCAAAGCAAAGCTATGTATAGGCTGACAGACAGACAGCGGTCCGTCACTGAGTCTCTATCACCGAGTTTCCACATCACTGCGTGTCAAGCGAGCTGATGAATATAATCTCCTTCCGCTTTCAATCATACAGCGACCGGCGCCTGGCCTTTGACTACCCCCCCCCCCCCCCCCCCCCCCCCCTTTGTGCACCACGCACAACAACCAGGCCGTGGATATACAACAGACAGGCAGGCATTTCGAGTTCGCAGGTAACAAGACACAATGTTCTAGTTTCGGCCTGTTGCACCTACAAGCACTTCGCGTTTTGCACTAGGTCCCTATGCATTAGCACCTTCGCTGATCATTGCACAGTTATAGCCGTATATTCCCAAAGACACAGTGACACGCAACCCCCCCCCCCCCCCCCCCCCCCCCCCCCCCCCCACACAGACACACACGTGACAGTATTCACACGCACACAGACACACACACGTAAACACACACGAACACATACACACACACGTGACAGTATTCAACACACACACACACACACACACACACACACACACACACACACACACACACACACACACACACACACACGTGACAGTACACACACACACACACACACCACACACACACACACACACACACACACACACACACACACACACGTGAGAGTAATCACACGCACACGTACACACACACGAACACACTCACACACACACACGAACACACACACACACACACACACACACACACACACACCACACGCATGCGCGCGTGACAGTATTCACACACACACACACACACACACACACACACACACACACACACACCCTCACTCACACACACTCACCCAAAACGGAAGCTGAAACCATCCCGAAATCAGCACCGACACTGAATCAAAACTGCCTCCTTCGCTCCCGCCATTGACCGGTTACACCAGCTAAGGCCGCTGTCCTTGTCGGGTACAAGTCTCTAGTAGTGTGCACGCCTGTTGAAGTGTTGCTTTACGTCCACAGAAACCGTAGGTTTATTAGGGACGGGAGCCCAGGACGGCCACATCGACTTTCACACAGCTCCTGAGCTCTATCTGCGTGCCCTCGCTTTGCTCTGCTGTATATCATACCAGAACTCACTAAGTTACACCGTGTGTGCCTTGGCCTGTCCAGCAAGACCGTCACACTCACAGACAGGACCGGGTTTTATAGGCTAACTGTCTCACTGACACTGCTCGGATTTCGCCTGTCGTCATGCCACTTCTTCAGTTCAGTCCTTCAGTTTAGCGAATATCACACGCGCGCGTCTCCTCTGACGAGACAGGGAAGGAAATTAGTGCTCGACAACACACACGCATGGCGACAGTGGCACAGATATACAGCTGGTCCTCCTTGAATATATACAACTTCCTTGCTTGCGCTACTTATGAGCTGAAAGGCTAGCACAACAAGCACTGTGGAAAAAAAGAAAGAAAAAAAAGAAGAAGAAAAAACGCCGTTGAAATTGAAGCGTTGCTTTACGTCCACAAAAACCGTAGGTTTATTAGGGACGGGAGCCCAGGACGGCCACCTCGACTTTCACACTGAGCTCCTGAGCTCCGAGAAAAGAAAGAAAAAAGAAAGAAAAACAAAAGGCCGTTAAAGGAGATCTAGTTTAAAGGTGTCCGGTTGGGAAGTTTTCGCCCCTGTCTCTTTTCACGAGGCTGTGCCATTCGTACAGGTAGGCCTAGCTAGTACCTGGCCACTGTTGAGCTGAAAGGCTAGCACAACACACACACACACACACACACACACACACACACACACACACACACACACACACACACACACACACACAATCGCCGTTAAAGTACTTTGGTTTAATGGTGTCCACTTGGGAGGTGTTCTCTCTCTCTCTCTCTCTCTCTCTCTCTCTCTCTCTCTCTCTCTCTCTCTCTCTCTCTCTCTCTCTCTCTACGCGGCTGTGCCATTCGTAGGACGTAACACTCGCACACACACACACACACACGCACACACACATACAACGCACGCAAACATACACGCGCACTGACACAAACACATTCACACACATAAACACACTGACACACACAAACACTCTCGCACATACACTATACACTACACACACACACACACACACACACACACACACACGCCTTAGTACCTGCGCCGCTGTTGAGCTAAAAAGCTAGCACAACAAACACCGAAAAAGCGCCGTTAAAGTAGTCTAGTTTAACGGTGTCCGCTTGGGAGGTTTTCTCACTCTCTTTTTGCACGAGGCTGTGCCTTTCGTACGGCTAGGCTTAGTCTGGGTGGGTGGGTGGGGAAGGGGACGGGGGTGGAACCGGGGGGGGGGGGGAGAGGGGGGCGGGAAGGGGGGGGGGGTCCGACGCGACTACACGTACAATACAATGATTGCCGGCTAAAGACTGTTGGCCAGCTTTGTGCACTTCTTGCTGGGGCGTGGGGCTTTGGGTGCAGACACACCCGGGACCGATCTCCACCTTGTCTCTTTCTCCTCCACAGGTCCGTGCAAAGCGCCGCTATGTGGTTACTGCGAGGAAACATTCATGATACGCTGTCGTGGGTGACTCCACTACAGGCGCTAGAGTTTAGTTATGAATATATATATATATATATATATATTATAATTTATTTTTTAGCAAAGTCACACATTTTTGGTCTTCTGTTTTTCTGTCTCTGTCTCTCTTTCTGTCTGTCTCTTTGTGTTTCTGTCTCTGTCCCTCTCTCTCTCTCTCTCTCTCTCTCTCTCTCTCTCTCACACACACACACACACACACACACACGCACGCACGCACGCACGCACACACACACACACACACACACACCACACACACACACACACACACACCGCACGCACCCCCACCCCACCCCCACCTCACACACACTGACCCAAGCCCAGTCTGTAACACCCAACCATCCCCAGCACTAGTCAATGCAGTAACAACAATAACAATACAGCCTATACAGCTATAGCCACCACGCTATTAGTTAGTATACCAGCCAGTGCCTGTGGGCGACGAATATAATTTTAGCCTCGTCACGGTCATACGCCGAGCTGCGCTGTCACTTCTGGATTCATTATCACTTGTCTCCAAGCGCGCTCAGCTAAAAACTACACAGCGGAGCCCGAGGCCCGAGGTCAGAGGTATGCAGGGCAACTATCTACCGGTATGCAGGGCAACTATCTACCGGTATGCAGGGCAACTAGCTACCGGTATGCAGGACAACTAGCTACCGGTGTGCGGACAACTAGCTACCGGTGTGCGGACAACTATCTACCGGTGTGCGGACAACTATCTACCGGTGTGCGGACAACTCTCTACCGGTGTGCGGACAACTCTCTACCGGTGTGCAGGGCAACTCTCTACCGGTGTGCGGACAATTATCTACCGGTGTGCGGACAACTGTCTACCGGTGTGCGGACAACTAGCTACCGGTGTGCGGACAACTGTCTACCGGTGTGCGGACAACTAGCTACCGGTGTGCGGACAACTGTCTACCGGTGTGCGGACAACTAGCTGCCGGTGTGCGGACAACTGTCTACCGGTGTGCGGACAACTAGCTACCGGTGTGCGGACAACCGGTGTGCGGACAACTATTTACCGGTGTGCAGACAACTGTCTACCGGGGTGAAGACAACAGTCTACCGGTGTGCGGACAACTGTCTACCGGTGTGCGGACAGCTATCTACCGGTGTGCAGGGCAACTAGCTACCGTGTGCGAACAACTAGCTACCGTGTGCGGACAGAGTGAGAAAGGCCTGACTTGACGGGCAATGCGTTAGTTATGACAGGGAAGGGGGGTATTTGTCATGTACCGCTGTCCAGAACACGTCAGTAATGGGGCATTGAATAAACAATTAGTGTGTTAACCGTGAGGTTTGGTTGGCTGTTATTTTGTGTGTGTGTGTGTGTGTGTGTGTGTGTGTGTGTATGTGTGTGTGTGTGTGTTGTGTGTGCGTTGGAGCAAATATGCATGATCGCCGGTGCTTGCGCGCGTACGCACACGCATACACGCTGACAAGTATATGCGTATAATGCACGTGCGTACACACGCACACCCATACAACGCACGCAAACATACACGCGCACTGACACAAACACATTCACATACACAAACACACAAACACACTGACACACACAAACACACTGACACATACACTACACACACACGCACGCACGCACGCACGCACGCACACACACACACACACATACACACACGCACGCACGCACGCACGCACGCACATACGCACACGCATACCACACACACACACACACACGCGTGCGCGCGCACGCACACCACATACACACGCACGCACACGCACGCACGCACGCCACGCACGCACACACACACACACACACACACACGTCGCTTTTTCAAGCCAATGTCAATAACTGCACCTCGAAACACAATGACTAGGCAATAACAGGCAAGGCCCCGCAAATGACACTGAATTCCAGGGTATCCTCTTCACACTTAGCTGGTCGACAGAGTCTTCATTGCACTGTGCACACCGCCATGACCTGATTTTGGCTGCTACCAGGAAGATGCGAGCAGGTGATGTTTCACCTCGGTTAAACAGGTGCTTTTCTCACCTTGATTAAGCAATACTGGATACTTTATGAATCCCATCACTGGAAATTACAGTGTCAACTCGCGAATAAAAAGAGCACATAAAAACAATAACAATATAAGGCAAACAAACAACAACAACAAAATCATTGGCCTATTCATCTCTCACGTGCCTGTTTCGTCTTTACCAACATACACCTCTCTAGTGTACATGTGCCTGTTTCATTTGCACCTGTGTGTCTCGTATGCAGGTGGTTGTGCTGTGTTGTTGAATCTCGCCTTTTCTACCGTGCACCTGTGTGTCTAGTACCCTGCCACCCAACCTGTCATCGTGTCTCTCTGTATACACTCCTTCTCGCACACTCCGTTCCACTTCAGATGAAAAAAACAACAACTGTTTCTTGTGCTAGATAGAAACTTAAGGGCTTTGGTTATCGGTCTAGTATAGGCTTCGTAGTTGGCAAAATCCAGACACAGGCTTCATAAAGATGGAATTAACAGCTTTAGTTATCGGTCGTTCTCTCCTCAGGCTCTCCTTGTCTGGAACAACCTTCCTGCTCACATCCGACACTGCAGGTCTCTCTCACAGTTCAAAACATCTCTTTAAACTTTTCTCTTTACCGCTACTGGCCTACTCTGAGCTACTCTAACCCTTTCACAGACACTGGATGCTGTACTTGATTTGATCTTGATTTTGCTGCTACGCTGACGTCTTCACTGGCTGACTGATGTGTGTGTGTGTGTGTGTGTGTGTGTGTGTGTGTGTGTGTGGGGGGGGGTGGTGGTGGAGGGGGGGGCGAAGCGGGGTTGCGAGATGTGTGTGTGTGTGTGTGTGTGTGTGTGTGTGTGTGTGTGTGGCGGCGCGGCGGCGTGCGTGTGTGTGTGATGTGTGTGTGGTGTGTGTGTATGTGTGTGTGCGTGTGCGTGCGTGCGTGTCAGTGTGTGTGTGAGTGTGTGTGTGTGTGTGTGTTGGGGAGGGGGGGGGGAACTGGGAGAGAGAGGGGGAAGCGAGGGGGGTTGCGAGAGTGTGTGTATGTGTGTGTGGGTGTGCGTGTGTGCTCGTGTATGGATGCGGGGAGGGGGAGGCGGGGGGGATAGAGTGAGATATGTAGGCTAACGCATTATTAAATTAGTTTGTGTAATTGTTGTAATGGTTCATGTATAGCGCTTTGAGCCTCACACATGTATAGTCATAGAGGGATTCGGCGCGTTAGAAATGCATTTAGTAGTAGTAGTATGCAGGTGTCTGTGTTGTTGAGTTTCACCTTTGCCATCTTTCGCCGGTGTGTCTACTAGGTGTCTGTTGCTGAATCTCACCTTGACCACGTTGCACCTGTGTCGGTGTCTAGTTTGCAGGTGTCTGTTGCTGAATCTCACCTTGGCCACGCTGCACCAGTGTCAGTGTCTAGTCTACAGGTGTCTGTTGCTGAATCTCACCTTGACCACGTTGCACCAGTGTCAGTGTCTAGTCTACAGGTGTCTGTTGCTGAATCTCACCTTGGCCACGTTTCACCTGTGTCAGTGTCAGTGTCTAGTTTGCAGGTGTCTGTTGCTGAATTTCACCTTTGCCACCTTGTATCTGTCTGTCTAGTATGTAATGAAGTGAAACATTAAAAATGTCTCTCACCGCTGCCCATCTTTATACAGAAATCATTATGGTGGTGACATTGCAGCCGTAGGTGTATCCCCCTCCCTCGCCCCCCCCCCCCCTCCGGCCCCTTCCCCCTGGGATCTCACTCCCCCCCACCCCCCATCCCCACCCCCCGCCCCGCAGTACCTCCACGGACACCACTCGGCGATAAACAAGTCTAACAACAAGGACGTGAAGGTCATAGTTCAGGAGCTGTGTGAGAGTCGAGGTGGCCGTCCTGGGCTGTCCGTCCTAACGAGCCTTCTGGTTTCCGTGGACGTAAAGAATTATTGAACCGTGCTTCGGCATTGGTCACAACTTGTCCCTAATATGTCAACTGACATCTGAGGACATTAAGCATCACTTCATCATCGGACGTGAAGGCCAGCCCTAACTATTGCCAAGTCCAGAGTGAACTGTCACTCAGCGCTACGTCTAAACTGGTATCTGTTCCCTGCAGACATCAATAACTTCTTATCAGAGCTTTCCCGGTGAAACAGCAAGAGCGAAACCTTGTCCTATCAGTTGCTCGTCGAGTCTGCGTCACTGTCATTGGCGGGAGCTGCCACAAGTGTTATTTTTGTCGCGACAAAAGTTTTGTCGCGACAAACACGGGTTTGTCGCGACGAAACACGTGTTTGGTCGCGACGAAAGTATGCTTGCTGTTCCGCGACAAAACATTTATCGCGACAAAATTATGTTTGTCGCGACAAATTAATTTTGTTGTGACAAAAATGTTTTGGTCGCGACAAACACGTCAAAAATGTGTTTGTCGCGACAAAAGTAAGCTTGTCGCGACAACAATTTTGTCGCGACAAAATATGTTTGTCTCGACTAAAGTTTTTTCGCTACAAGCATACTTTTGTCGCGACAAACACGTGTTTGTCGCGACAAGCATACTTTTGTCGCGACAAACACATGTTTGTCGCGAGAAGCACGTGTTTGTCGCGACAAGTCGACAAAACATTTGTCGCGACAAAAATGATACTTGTGGCAGCTCCCGCCAATGATACGTTACAGCCTACGGTCCAGCTCACGTCCTCCTATAACCTAGTAAATCCGCCCTTCCCCCCCCCCCCCCCCACCCCCCCATCCCCCCATCCCCCACCCCCTCCTCCCTCCCCACCCCGGCCCCCACTACCCCTATCACACCGCGAACCGCCTTTCTTTGTTGTGAAGAGAGGCCTGAACAAACGAGAAGTTACCGACACGTTCTGAATGGGCAGTTAGCTCATTGACCGCCTTGGACTCCAGTCAAAGGCCGACCTTTCCCATGTAGGTCAGGGAATGCTGTGGAGGCAAACTTGATGTTGTTGTTGAAGTGTTGCTTTACGTCCACAGAAACCGTAGGTTTATTAGGGGCGGGAGCCCAGGGCTTCCACCTCGACTTTCACACACCTCCTGAGCTCTGAGGCAAACTTTGCGTGCCTGTGGTTTATATCAGTATAATCTGGCCAGTTAGACTGGCAAACTTTGTGTGCCAGTGGTTTATATAACATCGTCAGTTAGACAGGCTCTCTTTTCGTGTCCGTGGTTTATATCAGTAATTTCGTCATTTAGACTGGGAGAGAAACTTTGCATGTCAGTGGTTTATATAATCTCGTCAGTTAGACTGGCTCATTTTGCGTGCCAGTGGTTTATATAATCTCGCCGGTTAGACTAGGCTGGCTCATTTTGCGTGCCAGTGGTTTATATCAATAATTTCGCCAGTTAGACTGGCTCACTTTGCGTGCCAGTGGTTTATATAATCTCGCCAGTTATACAGGCTCACTTTGCGTGCCAGTGGTTTATATAATCTCGCCGGTTAGACTGGTCATTTAGCGTGCCAGTGGTTTATATAATCTTGCCAGTTAAACTGAAGTCACTACAGCAAACCGAGTTATTCAAACATTATACAAAAACGCAAGCAAAATTCTGCCATTCATGCAATCTGTATTTCGTTTCTAGGGAATGGTTTCACGGACTAAGTAAACATGGTGCTTAACGTCCACAGAAACCATAAGGCTTATTAGGGACGGGGAGAATGGGGGGAAGGGGGTATGGAGGTGGGAGAAGAGGGAGAGTATATACCTATCGCTACACTGTCACCACCAGAATGACTTCTGCCATTAAGATGGGCAGCGATGAGAGCCATTTTAATGTTTCATTAATTGTGAGGGACGAAGTCACAAGACAGTGTCCACAAACCACAATTTTTGAAGAGAAAGGAGAGCCGAAGCGGTATCGAACCGAGGTCCTTCCGCTTACCAGCCTAACGCCTTACCGCTAGGCCAAACCGTTTCACGGACTTGCTCAGAAAGGGTTTATATATGAGATGAGGTCTGAAATGTGCATTTGCTCATGACGGAGTTTGGTTGTCCTGAGGTGACCCTGTCCGGTTGACAGGACGTTAAAATCCAATTACCAACTAACTAACTAATGCTACTTATGAAGTCTGAATCTGGATTCTGCCATTTGTGAAATCTCTGTTTGGATTCTGCCACTTTTGTAAAGTCTGCATCTTGGTTCTGCCGTTTATGGAGTTTATAATTGTATTCTGCCATTTATTATTATTATCATTATTATTATTATTATCATTATAATTATTATAAATGCATTTCTAATGTACCAGATCCCTGTATGATACGTGTGTAAGGCTCAAAGCTCTATACATGAGTAGCTCAGGTTTTAAGGGAGGCTTTGAAGTGTGAGATAGAACTGCAGCGTCGGATGTGAGCAGGAAGGTTGTTCCAGACAAGAGGAGCTTGAACAGAGAACGACCGTTAACCAAAGCCCTTAAGTTTCCATATTTATGAAGCCTGTGTCTGGATTCTGCCAGCTATGAAGCCTGTACTAGTCCGGATTTTCTGTCACTTATGAAGCCTGCTTTTCGATTCTGCCGCCTTTTAAGCCTTTTGTATTTAACTTATGCCGCTTGTAATTTTGGATTCTGCCCCTTATGAAGACTGGTTTTTGGATTCTGCCACCTTTTAAGTCTGTTGTGTTTAACTAATGCCGCTTGTAATTTTGGATTCTGCCCCTTATGAAGCCTGGTTTTGGATTGTGTGCCATTTATGAAGACTGTATCTTGACTCTGCAGATTGTGAAGCCTGTGTTTGATTCTGTAGCCTTTGGCACAAGCTTAACTGTGTTCTGTCTGCAACCTTTGAAGCCTGTACTAGAATTCCCCAACATTCAGACAATCGATGTAAAGGGGGGGGGGAGGAGGGAGGGGTATGCACTATCACTTGCATGCATCTTCTACACACACACACACACACACACACACACACACACACACACACACACACACACACACACACACACACACACGTGCGCGCGCGCGCGCACACACACACGCACACACACAATCAGATCATAGATAGACAGCCAGCCAGATAGAGAGAGATGTGTGTGTGTGTGTGTGTGTGTGTGTGTGTGTGTGTGTGTGTGTGTGTGTGTGTGTGTGTGTGTGTGTGTGTGTGTGTGTGAATAAAAGGGAGAGAGACAGACAGACAGGGACAGAGACAGAGACAGACACAGAGAGACGGAAGGGCAGTAATCCCTTTTATTCGGTTATTTAAAACGCAACAGAATGGTTTCCCTTCGGCATAAAAGCGTTGCACAAAGTTGGTGAAATCCAATAGGGTTATCTCTCTTACACCTTTGTTTCATTTTCGTTTCACTGTTGCTTTACGTCCACAGAGACCTACGGACTCACACTCCGAACACCGCTTTCCGGCACCTACCTCCAAACTCTGCCAGATTTGGTTACGCCACTGGAGGGGCACTCTTTATCTCCGCGCAGCTGTCCAGCGACGCGGTCAGCGCCCTCCGAAAGGTTCGGGTACTGATAAGACTGTGGAAGCAGCCTAGTGCCCAAGCACGCACGTAAACATGAGACGCACTCA
>JABMCL010000684.1:0-10000 GCA_018857735.1 Alviniconcha marisindica | reverse complement strand
TTTTTCTTCAAAGTCCCCTTCTATTCAATTTACGCTCTCTCAGAGAGATGGGCAAACTGACCCACAGTTTCAATGTACAAAACGACCATGAGAGCATCACGGGCCGACATTTATCACGTGCACAGTGTCCAATATTCTCAACTTTTAAGGTGATTTACTTGGCGGCGCAATCAATCAAATCTGCTCAACATCATCACAAGTGCATGTACAAACATGAGCACACATCACTCGTCCAAATCTGTTATACCAAAACTGTAATGATTACAACATGCTAAAATTATCACCGAGCAGACATTTAGATTGTTTGCCTTCCTGCAATGTTCCCATGAAAATCTCTTTGGGGTGAACACAACGGAACATATTCGAGGACAGTCGAATTTTCTCTGCATCTATCTCCGCACTGACCTGGTTCTGTACATGTTGTTTGCGGTAACCTTTCTTTTTTCATTACATTATTAGTTGGCAATGGACACACGCACGCACACACACAGACACACACACACACACACACACACACACACACACACACACACACACACGCGCGCGCGCGCGCGCGCGCGCGCGTACACACTCTCTCTCTCTCTCTCTCTCTCTCTCTCTCTCTCTCTCTCTCTCTCTCTCTCTCTCTCTCAAACCCCCACACACACACACACACACACACACACACCAACCACACACACACACACACACACACACACACACACACACACACACACACACGCACGCACATGCACACACACGCGCGCACACGCACGTTTATTTTAATTAGAAATACAAAACATGTTTAAGCGGAAATACCTTTCTCAAGCAACGAACAAACGATGGTGTGTAGGACATTTTTTAAGTTAACTTGCAGCAGGATTTCTACCACCAACTGCAGGTAGATCAAATTTCATCCATAACATGGCCAAAAATACACCCACTGCTGTTCTCTAGTCAAGATAGCCACGCCAAAAAATGCACCCATCATTCTTCTCAAGCTAAAGACAACCACGCCAAATATACAACTACCATTGTTCTCAAGCTAAGGACAACCACGCCAAATATACATTCACCATTGTTCTCAAGCTAAGGACAACCACGCCAAAATTACACCCATCATTGTTCTCTAGCTAAATATAGCCACGCCGAAAACATCACGCTATCCATCACTGCATAGCCACAATTAAGTCAGACACTAACATCATGCCGTCCACCACAGATTCTTGTAGCTGAAGATAGCCACGCCAAAAACATCATGCCGTTCACCACTGATCCTTGTAGCTGAAGATAGCCACGCCAAAAACATCATGCCGTTCACCACTGATCCTTGTAGCTGAAGATAGCCACGCCAAAAACATCATGCCGTCCACCACTGATTCTTGTAGCTGAAGATAGCCACGCCAAAAACATCATGCCGTCCACCACTGATTCTTGTAGCTGAAGATAGCCACGCCAAAAACATCATGCCGTCCACCACTGATTCTTGAAGCTGAAGATAGCCACGCCAAAAACATGTCTAATTAAATGTGACGCGGATCACTGCGACCCCCTCTCTCTCTCTCTCTCTCTCTCTCTCTCTCTCTCTCTCTCTCTCTCTCTCTCTCTCTCTCTTTTCTCTATACCTTCCTCTTCGAGATCTATTCCTGATGTTAAACGTTCATTCTTCTAGAACTTTGCCTCTCCTGAGCATCCAAGAACAGTCACAATTGGAGCAGGATCAAGGTCCTAGCTATGACGTCTTTCTGGGACACCCTTTCACAATGGACTACTTTTGATGTCTGTGACGTCTTTTGGGGAAAACTCTTCGCCATGGACTGCGTTCTAAGACGTCTTTCTGGGAAAACTTTGCCATGGACTACATACGATGTCTAAGACGTCTTTCTGGGGAAAATCCTTCGCCATGGACTTCCTACGATGTCACAAAGGGGTCAGAAAGAGGTCTTTCTAGGGGGAAAACCTTTCGCCGTGGACTACGTTCGATGTCTAAGACATCTTTCCGGGAAAGCCCTTCGCCGTGGACTTACTTCCTACGATGTCACAAAGGGGTCAGAAAGAGGGCAGTTCAGTCGTTCATTATTTAATTCATTGATCGATTGATTAGTTAACCAGCCTCGGGTTCACTGGGAGGTCAGCACCTCCGAGGGACGCCTGGGCCTGGGGTCCCCGTACAGGGCGTTCCTGAACACCTGAGCTATGGTGGTGTTGGCGGTCTGGATCTCCTCCTCGCTGCGGGGCACGGGGTTCCCGTTGGTCCACACGTGCACCGCGTAGTTCTGGCTCCAGTCGTAGTCCCCTCGCTTGAACAGCTTGTCGGCCTCGAACCAGTTGGGCTTGTACAGCCGCCCGCTCTCCATGTGCAGGCGGCCCGGGTTCTTGTGCCACATGTCCCTGGGGACGTGCAGGGAGTTGGTGTAGAACTGCGAGGCGTTGTAGACGTTGTAGTGGTCGTACCACTCGCGCACGAAGTCGGAGTTCCTCTTGGCGGCGATGAAGGCGTTGCCCATGCCGGTGCCGTTCTCGATGAGGCCCATGGTGATGTCGTAGGAGAACAGGGGGTCCAGCGGCCGCGTGACCACCATGTCGGCGTCCAGGTAGATGCCCCCGTTGAGGAGGAGGGTCTGCAGGCGCACCAGGTCGGACAGGTGATGCTTGAAGGTCACTTTCTGTCGCCCGATGTCCTTGGGGCGGGCCCTGCGAGAGGAATCGAGATTGATTTGAGGTCGAAATGCAGAAGAAGAAAAAAACAAGTAAGCAATTAATTGTTGAGGCGTGTTAGAGAAAGACACAGAGAGAGAGAGAGAGAGAGAGAGAGAGAGAGAGAGAGAGAGAGAGAGAGAGAGAGAGAGAGAGAGAGAGAGAGAGAGAGAGATCTGGAAGACCTTAAACAGAGTAAATCCAACGGGGAAAGATGGAAAAGAGAGAGAGAGAGCGTCCTAGTTACTCACTTCATAAAGAGCTTATTGGGTGCATCAGTCCATCATTAGAGAAACATCAGAACAGAAGCATCAGAGATTGAAAGGTATTTGCTGATACAGGGCAACACGTGAAATTAACTAAGTGTACTGATGCATATACAAATGTGTGTTTGTTTGTTTTTGCAACAGTAAATAATGGGGTTTCTGTGTGTTTGTGTGTGTGCGTGCGTGCGTGCGTGCGCGCGCGCGTGTGTGTGCGTGTGTGGTGTGTGTGTGTGTGTGTGTGTGTGTGTGTGTGTGTGTGTGTGTGTGTGTGTGTGTGTGTGTGTGTGTGTGTGTGTGTTCGGGGGGGAGGGGGCGCTATGAACGAACACAAAAACAGCGTCACAAACCTGTAGATAAACCGAACCCCTTTACAGTCTCGCATTATGCGCTTCCACCAGTAGCCCAGCGGATGCGCGTCACCGATGACGTACAGCGCTGACGGCGACACGTGACGTTTGGCGGCCATCACGCTGACGTAATGCCAGAACTGGAAGGTGTAGTCCCCGAAGATGACGAAGTAGACGATGCGAGGAACCTTCGTGTCGTCAGTCTTCCTCCTGCAGTCACCGTCGTCAGTCAAGCCGATCTGTTCACAAGAAGCGGGACAGAGAGATCATTAATTTGACGCCAAGTCAAAAAAAAACAATGTGTATTTTACAACTCCCTCTCCCCCCTCCCCCCAAAGCGTGTTTCACCCCCCAAAAAAACAAAGCGTGTTTCATGCCCCTCTCCCCTCACCCCCAACAAAGCTGATTCACCCCCCCCCCCCACCCCCCACTCCCACCCCACCAAGCGTGTTTCACAGCAGCATCCTCCCCAAAACAAGACGTGCTTCACAACGCATGTCCCCGACCCCCCCACAAAGCATGCTCAGAACACCCCTAACAAAGCATGCTTCACAACACCCCCAATAAAGCGTGCTTCATAACCCCCCCCCCCCCCCAACAAAGCGTGCTTCACAGCCCCCCCCCCCCCCCCCAACAAAGCGTGCTTCACAACACCCCCAAACAAAGCGTGCTTCACAACACTCCCAAACAAAGCTTGCTTCACAACCCGCGCCCCCCCCCCCCCCCCCAACAAAGCTTGCTTCACAACACCCCCCCCCCCCCTCCCAAAACAAAGCGTGCTTGACAACGCCCCGCAAACAAAGATGGGTTCACAACACCCCAAACAAAGCGTCTTCACAACGCCCCCAACACAAAGCGCTAGCCGTGACCTGGGCAAGTAAGTAAGTAAACATGGTGCTTAACGTCCACAGAAACCATAAGGCTTATTAGGGACGGGGAGAAGGGGGGAAGGGGGTATGGAGGTGGGGGTAGAGGGAAGAATGTATACCTATCGCTACACTGTCACCACCAGAATGACTTTCGCATTAAGGTGGGCAGCGATTAGAGCCATTTTAATGTTTGATCATTGTGAGGGACAAAGTCACAAGACAGTGTCCACGGACCACAACTTTTGAAGCGGAGAAAAGGAGAGCCGAAGCAGATTCGAACCGAGGTCCCTCTGCTTACCGGTCTAACGCCTTACCGCTAGGCCAAACCGGCTCACTGACCTGGGCGAAGAAGAGGCTGCACATGACGTCCCGGTCCCGAGCCCGCTCCCCGCACACCAGCGACGTGTTGTAGACCGCGCGCGCGCTGGGGTCGGGGCCGGCCAGGAAGTCCACCACGGAGCAGTCCGGGGCGTTGAACCACAGGGCTCCGCCGTTCCCGCTTCCCACACCATCATCACCACCACCACCACCTCCTCCTCTTCCACCAGCCTCCGGCTTCCACGATCCCGAAGAGGCACCGCCCCTGTCGAGTTGATGACCCGCACTGTCGCCCGCAGAACCGGCCGAGCCGAGCAGCCTCAGAAAGGAGAGGTCGAAGCGACGTTGGCGGTGTTGGAAGCGGTCGTTGCTCTTTGGGGCGAGGGTGGAGAACAAGGAGGAGAAGAAGGGCTGAAGCTGCGCCAGGAGCACGACGACGACCAACAGGTAGAGCAGGGCGGAGGGAGGAGAGCGACCCTTCAGACGCCGGTGAAGACGCGACCAGCAGACCTTCATGGCTTCGGTTCCTTCGATCGTCTTCGAGCTTTCCTTTTGACTGCGAGTTAAAAAATATAATGCGTCCGGGGCCGCTTCCAAGGGATGAAAACGCTCACGTCTTTACGGCTCTGCAAAGAGAGAAAAACACGTTTTTATGGCTCTGCAAAGGCAGATGGTAAACACATCCTTATGTCTCTGTAAAGACAAATGGGAAACGTGCCTTTATGGCTCTGCGAAGGCGAAGAAAGCGCGTCTTTATGGCTCTGCAAAGACAGATGGAAAACACGTTTTTATGGCTCTGCAAAGACAGAGGGGAACAAGTCTTTATGGCTCTGCAAAGACAGAGGGGAACAAGTCTTTGTGGCTCTGCAAAGACAAATGGGAACAAGTCTTTATGGCTCTGCGAAGGCGAAGAAAGCGCGTCTTTATGGCTCTGCAAAGACAGAGGGGAACAAGTCTTTATGGCTCTGCAAAGAAAGATGGAAAACACGTTTTTATGGCTCTGCAAAGACAGAAGGGGAAAATGTCTTTATGGCTCTGCAAAGACAGAGGGGAAACACATCTCTTTAAAGACAAATGGGAAACACGTTTTTATTACTCTGAAAAGACAGAGGGAAAAACACGTTTTTATGGCTCTGCAAAGGCAGAGTGGAAACACATCCTTATGTCTCTATAAAGACAAATCGGAAACATGCCTTTATGGCTCTGCAAGGGCGAATAAAAAAGCGCCTTTTTGGTTCTGGTTCTGCAAATACAGAGGGTAAACACGTCGTAGTGTCTCTGCAAAGACAGAAAAGAAAAGAAAAACATTTTTATGGCTCTGCAAAGACAGAGAGGAAACTCGTCTTTATGGCTCGGCAAAGGCGAAGAAAACGCGCCTTTTTGGTTCTGCTTCCGCATATACAGAGGGGAAACACGTCTTTACGTCTCTGCAAAGACAGAGGGGAAACACGTCTTTACGCCTCTGCAAAGACAGAGGCGGAAAACACATTTTTATGGTTCTGCAAAGACAAAGGGGAAATGCGTCTTTACGGCTCCGCAAAGACAGAGGGAGAAAAAACACGTCTTTATGGCTCTGCAAAGACAAAGGGAGAAAAAACACGTCTTTATGGCTCTGCAAAGACCGAGGGAAACTCGTCTTTATGGCTCTGCAAAGACAGAGCGAAACACATCTTTATGGTTCTGCAAAGACAAAGGGAGAAAAAACACGTCTTTATGGCTCTGCAAAGACAGAGGAAACACGTCTTTGTGGCTCTGCAAAGACAGAGGAAACACGTCCTTATGGCTCTGCAAAGACAGAGGGAAACTCGTCTTTATGGCTCTGCAAAGACAGAGGAAACACGTCTTTATGGCTCTGCAAAGACAGAGGAAACACGTCTTTATGGCTCTGCAAAGACAGAGGGAAAACACGTCTTTATGGCTCTGCAAAGACAGAGGGGGAAAAAAAACCGTCTTTATGGCTCTGCAAAGACAGAGAGGAAACACGTCTTTATGGCTCTGCAAAGACAGAGGAAACACGTCTTTATGGCTCTGCAAAGACAGAGGGAAAACACGAATTTATGGATCTCAAACGTCAGACGGGAAACACGTCTTTACGGCTCTGGAAAGACAGAGGGAAAACATGATTTTATGGCTCTGCAAAGACAGAGGAGAAACACGTATTTATGGCTCGGCAAAAGACAGAAGAAGGAAAACGCGTCTCCGTACAAGTTTTCGTTTTCTCCTCAATCGTCATGCCAGTATGGGTAAAGGTCGCATCAGAGCCGCCATTTTCATACGGCGTTCAGGCTGCTTAAACTTAGAAGAAAAAAACTGAACGCGTTTAGCCGTCCGGATCTGCGCTCCACGTATGCCGATTTGTTCAATGTCGTCACCGTTTAAAGATAAACGCGATTAAGGGGGCCGTTTGCTCCTAATGCACAAGGGCCCTTATGTTCTATCTGTGACGTCAACGACACCTTGGTGATGTCAAATAAAAACGCGAGAAAGCGCACACGTGGAAAGCGTCACTGCAGCTGACAACTAATAAATCCATCAACGGTATTTGCAATCCCAATAAAAATAAAAATAAATAAAAAAAAATATATATATATATATATTATACTGTGGGTCGTGTTCCAAGTACTCGAGAAGTTGTGTTAGATTCGAATCTGAGAAGGCTAACTCCGTTAAGAATTGATCACCGGTGCACGCGCCATGCTAAAAGCTGTGTAAATCATGATGGCTGTTCTCTCAAAGCTGTTTATTTGCAAAATGCCACTTGCTGCTTGCACATATGTTCACTGCAAACCCGCAACAGAAAGGGGAGTAGGAGCGCCATCTGTTTCCTGGTCGATGTATTACCCAAGGCTATGCATGCAACAAGAAACGTTTCTGAAGTAGGATATGGCACAGGCAAAGACGCTACATTTCATGCTGGGGGAATGCTTTGTACAATACAATAACCTGAAACAGAATGACTGCTAGCCGACAACAGACCAGCCCAAAAAAGGAAAAGTTTCTTTCTCATTTTTCATCGGTTTTAACCGGTTAACTGTTGTCTAAGTGTTGTTTTGTGGCTTGACGAAAATGTGCATATTGTGTGTCCGTGTCAAATACAGTAATGCAATACAATTTCATTGTCCTGGGGAAATTCACCTGGAAGCAGTAAACACAACATGGAAAATGCCACAGATATATTATTATCAGTTAGGTCATCGCAAACAAAGCAAAGTAATAAATGGAGGGGTGTGTGTGTGTGTGTGTGTGTGTGTGTGTGCGTGCGTGCGTGCGTGTGGGTGTTTGTGTGTTTGTGAGTGTGGGGGTGTGTGTGGTGGTGGTTGTGTGTGTGTGTGTGTGTGGTGTGTGTGTGTGTTTGGTTGGTGTGTGTGTGTGTGTGGTGTGTGTGTGTGTGTGTTGTGTGTGTGGTGTGTGTGGTTGGTGTGCGTGGTGTGTGTGTGGTGGTGTGTGTGTGGGGTGTGTGTGTTTGTGGGGTGTGTGTTGTGTGTGGTATGTTGTGTGTGTGGTGTGTTGTGTGTGTGTGTGGGTGTGTGTGTGTGTGTGGGGTGTGGTGTGTGTTTGTGTGTGTGTGTTTGTGTGTGTGTGTGTGTGTGTTTGTGTGGGTGTGGGTGTGTGTGTGTGTTGTTTGGTGTGTGTTTTGTGTGTGGTGTGGTGTGTGTGTGTGTGTGTGTGTGTGTGTTTTGTGTGTGTGTTGTGGTGTGTGTGTGTTGTGTTGTGTTGTGGTTTGTTGGGTTTGTTTTGTGTTTGTGTTGTGTTTGTTGTTGTTTTTTTGTGTTGGGGTGGTTGTTTTTGTGTGTGGGGGTTTTGTGTGTGTGTGTGGTGGTGTGTTGTGTGTGTGTGTGTGTGTTGGTTGGGTGTGGTGTGTTGTGTGTGTGTGTGTGTGTGTGTGTGTGTGTTGTGGTGTGTGTGTGTTTGTGTGGTGTGTTGTGTTGGGTGTGTGTGGTGTGTGTGTGTGTGTTTTGGGGTGGTGTGTTGTGTGTGTTGTGTGTTGTGTTTTGTGGGGGGTGTGTGTGTGTGTGTTTTGTTGGGGTGTGTGGGGTGTGTGGTGTGTTGTGGTGTGTTTGTGTGTGTGTGTGTGTGAAAGTGTTGTGTGTGTGTGTGTGTGTGTGTGTGTGTTGTGTGTGGGGGGTGTTTTGTTTTGTGTGTTTTTTTGTGTTGTGTTTTGGGTGTGTGTGTGTTTTTGTGGTTTGTGTGTGGTTTTGTGTGGGGTGTGTGTTGTGTGGTGTGTTTGTGTGTGTGTGGTTTTTGGTGTGTGTGGTGTGTATGTGTGTGTGGGTTTTTTGTGTGTGTGGTGTGTGTTTGGGGTGTTTGGGGTTTTGTGTGTGTTTTGTGTGTGTTGTGTTTGTGTGGTGGTTTTTGTGTGGTGTTTGGGGTTGGTGTGGTGTGTGGTGTTTGTGTTGTGTTGGGGTGTTTTGTGTGTGTGTGTGTTTTTGTGTGTTGTGTGGTGTGTGTGGTGTGGGTGGGGGTGGTGTGTGGGTTTTTGTGTTTTTGGGGTGTGTGTTGTGTGTGTGGGGGTGTGTGTGTGTGGTGTTTGTGTGTGTGTGTGTGTGTGGTGTGTGTGTGTGTGTGTGTGTGTGTGTGTGTGTTTTGTGGTGGGTGTGGGTGTGTGTGTGTGTGTGTGTGTGTGGGTTGTGGTGTGTGTGTTGTGTGTGTGTGTGGTGTGTGTGTGTGTGTTTTGTGTGTGTGTGTGTGTGTTGTGTGTGGTGTGGGGTGTTGTGTGGTGTGGTGTGTGTTGTTGTGTGTGGGGGGTGTGGGGTGTTTGTGGTGTTGTGTGTGTGGGGGGTGGGGGGGGGGTTTTTGTGTGTGTGTTGTGTGTGTGTTTGTGTGTTTTGGGTTTGTTTGTTTGGGGGTTTGTTTTTTTTTTTTGTTTTTTTTGTGTTGTGGTGGGGGGGGGGGGGGGTGTGTTTGTGTGGGGTTTTTTTGTGGTGGGTGTGTGGGGTGGTTTTGTGGGGGGGGTTTTGTGGTTTTGTTGGGTTGTGGTGTTGTGGGGTGTTTTTTTGTGTTGGTGTGTGTTGTGTGTGTGTGTGTTTTTTTGTGGGGGGGCGTGTGTGTGTGTGTGTGTGTGTGTGTGTGTGTGTGTGTTTGTGTGTGTGTGTGTGTGTGTGTGTGTTGTGGTTTTTAGTTTTCTTCCCAAAAAGAAGCAGCCCTGAGGAGTTGGGTTTTTTGTACTATAGCCTAAGCACGCCCATTAACCCTTTCAAAGCCACGCTGTCGCATGAAAACAACCAATAAAAGTACGAAATTTGGAATCCTTAAGCCATTTTCTTTTCTTTTCCGCAATTAGTACGGATTAGAAAGGATTTTAATCAAAAAGCGCCATCTGAAAAAAGATTTTTACGGAAAACCCGGAAAACGTGCTGTCTGCACTTTTCATCCCGGGAATTTTGTCGCTGGGGCGTGAAGGGGGTTAAAACCCTTTCGCCAAATAATGCGACGACACTCACTCCCTTCGGGCTGCCGTTCAAAGCTTCTCCCTGATATAAACCCGCACGCTTGCTGACCAAGTCTATCGTAGTCAATCAGCTGT
>JABMCL010000467.1:442500-460000 GCA_018857735.1 Alviniconcha marisindica | reverse complement strand
CTTTCGCTGCCCAGCTCCACCTCCCTACTCATGATCTCTTCTGGGCTAACTTGAAGGTCCAGCTCCACCTCCCTCCTCTAGATCTCTTGATCTTTTGATCTCGCCTGGAACCTTGAGGGTGGGTAGGTGGTAACACATGTATGGGAGGGATGGAAGCAAAATGTACAGGTATGCAAAAGCGTCTGGGAAGTAGGGCGGGGTAAAAGCACTTAAAGACAGCGGGAAATGGTACACATTCTGGGTGGTGGTGGACCGCGACAGGGACGTAGGTAAGGATGGTGGGTAGAAAGAAGTTACATCATAACCCTGGCAAAACACCTAATCATTTGTTGTATGCAGCCTGTGAAATGGACAAATACCTGAACTTTTGTGTCTGCAGATGTTTAGCACCTCATTGAAAACAATTATATACACAAATGTCACTGAGTCTCTCTCTCTCTCTCTCTCTCTCTCTCTCTCTCTCACACACACACACACACACACACACACACACACACACACACACACACACACACATAAACATACGAGTATTATACACATTTACAATGTCCCGTGCCCTCATTTTTAGTGAAATAATTTCCCCTGAATTTCAAATGGCCAGAGTATGACCATAATTTATATGGCTCCACTGTCATGCTTCCGATACGAATTTCTGCTTCACATATGGCCGTAGGTTTTACACATGTAAGTCTTTTACAAGCTCGTCCACGCATTGAAAAGTCAGCCATCCACGCAAATACTCCTCACCCAGTAAACATTCACACAAAATTCACTGAATCGGCGTCACAGTCAAGATCACATATTCCCCGAGTACTCTTCCACGAAGTTCGTTGTAGCCAAAAACGTAGCGATAATTTAGGTTTGCTGATGCATACATAAAATCGACCTCTCGCAGTTTTTACAAGCTTTTATACACTTCAGTCAGTCGCACACGTTTTCTCAAAGTTCGTTCCTACGTCATTTTCACTCTAGTCACTCAACGTTCCACATCATGCAGACCTCGTTCTGATCATTCAAATGTGCACCCCGCATAGCTCGCTAAAATCATTGTCAGCGCTTCATATCGTTTGATTCGGTACCGGCACCTCACGCACGCGCACGCACACAGACCCACAAGACTCGTATGACTTCTGAAGAAACCAAAACCAAAACTGAGGCAGGTACTTCTGGCATAGCTGCATCGCATGTCTTAATCCAGAAATAACCCAAACAGAAACTCCAAGCACTGGTTTACGACATCCTTCATCTTTGGAGCAAGGTGCCGGAAAGCGATGCTCGGAGTGTAACCCAAAATGGCTTAACTGCGTGGGTTCGCCGTCTCTTTTCACCAACGCCATTCACTCAAGTGGTCCCCTAAGATCCGGCACGATCACAGAACGAATGTCAAGAAGGTCAAAGCCGTCAGAGCCACGGCCATGCATGACGTCATAACCACCAGGGTCCGCTGCGACAGTCTCAAGTGCCGTGACGATAAGTGCCCCGCATCCAGCTGAAACACAGCAGCAGTGCAAAGGTCAGTGAGATGAGGTTAAGACCATGAGCGCTTTGTCATAACGTGACGCAAAAAGGAGTGGAAATGGTTTCAAGGGAAGCAACTATGCGAGGCATTCGCCGGGTCGGGAGATAAGATTAAGTGTTTTCGCCCTTTGTGGCAGCCACAGTGGTGCCGTTACTAGGTCATGTACCACTGTGTTGGCCAAGGCAGACAGGAAATTAATGGAATAAAGGCAGCAGTTAACATACTTGCAACAGAAGAAGTGTGTTTGTGTCTTCCGCTCTTTGGGTAGTGCATGAATTAAAACTGATGAAAATACATCAATGCGTTATTACCCCACCCCCAACACTTCTCTCTCTCTCTCTCTCTCTCTCTCTCTCTCTCTCTCTCTCTTCACACACACACACACCACACACAACACATACACACACACACACACACACACATACACGCGCGCGCGCGCGCGCGCGCGCGCGCCACACACACACACACACACACACACACACACACACACACACACACACACACACACACACACACATGCACCTCCCAAATCCGGTGTTGTAAACTATCACGCCACAACAAAATCATCCCAACAAAAGATACACCAGGCGGTGCACAGCTTAGAAAGCCTGGAGGCAGATGTGTTTGTGTGTGCGTGTGTGCGTGCGTGCGTGCGTGCGTGCGTGCGTGCGTGCGTGCGTGCGTGTGTGTGTGTGTGTGTGTGTGTGTGTGTGTGTGTGTGTGTGTGTGTGTGTGTGTGTGTGTGTGCGTGCGTGTGTGTGTGCGTGCGTGTGTGGTGTGAAGAGAGACAGACAGACAGACAGACAGACAGAGATACACAGACAGAGACAGAGAGAAACAGACAGAGAGACAGAGATGAAAGAAAGAAGAAGAAGAAGAAGAAGACCCGACAGGCCTACCTGCACCACAAATGAATTCGTTGCCTGAGTGTGTGAATGTCCATCTGCCGAATCCCCGAGACCAGGAACCGCTCTTTCCGTCGGTAGCGAGACTGGCCGAACACTGGGCTCGTCCTGTAAGCTGATGTCTGCGAACTGCAGAAAGCGGCCCGGGCGCCAGGCTGGGGGATCGAAGACATCGTCACTGCTGTCCAAGTCTGGGTCCAAGAGAAGGAGAGAGCTGAAGGAATTCTCTCGCTTCATCGACATGGTGTAGAGGTCTTTATCTCTTCCTGGTCCTTTGTTTGACTGCTTCTGTCGGTGACTGTATCGGTGAAGCTTTACGTCCCTTTGTACGCTTGGGACTGCGAACCACTGACGGCTGCTTACTGGACTAAGTTAAAACTGTAAATTACTAAAAAGTATAGTTTTCAATGCAGCTCCGTCAGTACACTATATACAGTACATTCCACCGATTTTTTTTTTAAAGAATTTTTTTAAGAGGATTATGATTAAGTTAATTATGATCCTTTCGCGGTGACAACAAAGCACCACTCAGTCAAAACGGTTGCCTCTTACTTGTCGAGATTTTCGTCAAATGTTGTCAGAGTTTGGGCTTTTTCTCTGCTTCTTCTTCCGTTTTTTATTTTATTTTTATTTTTAGGTCAGTGACGCTAGGGAAGCACTGGGTGCAGCCGAGGAGATTTCCGATCGGCTCGTAGTCGTAGTCAGCGCTGGCAGCCGCGGTGCACCATGTGTGTGACACGACAGAAGCGCTGGGTGGTTGGTTGTGGTTTCACTATCAGTCTGGCACCGAGTCCGCTGCAACCCTCTCTGACGTCTGCAGCTGTTACGATGACTCAGCGATGTCAGACCCGTCTCTGCGCGCTAGGAGGTCGGCTGAAAGAACAAAGGCACTCATTAGGCGTGACTGCACTGGCGGCGATAACACTGTGTCATGACTGAGGGAAACTGGAGCACCGGGGTGGGGGAAGGAGGGGTAAATGAATTAAGACCACCGGACCTAGCTCACCCCCACCCAAAATATAAGTGGATTAGCTCTCCGTCTCATTTTTTATCTCTTTTTTTTTTTTTTTTTTTTTTTTTACCGTTTAATTGTTGTTTAAGTGTCGTTTTGTAGCTTGATAAAAGGGATTACCCCGAAAATTCGCATGTTGTGTTTTGTCCTAATAGCGTTATTTTGAACCTTTTATGTGTTTGGATCTTAATTAAGACTCCCCCCCCCCCCCCCCCCCCCACACACACACACACACAAAAAGCGTCCCGACTGAGGCATTTTGCATGGTTGACCACGGTGTGTCCTTTGCAACCTGACACACGCGTTGGTACAACATCATTCTTTGATTTTAACGTCCCGTCACTGAAGAGAACAGGGTGACCCGAGGACACGTTGGTACAAGATCTCCCAAAGTCTACAGGCCAGGTCATAATCATTAATCTTCCGTCAAGCCCAGTTCGATCAAAGTCTGAACACTAAACAGCACCTCCTCTCCCCCCCCCCCCCCCCCCCCCCTTCCCCTCCCCCTCTAAAAAAGGTCGCTATGTTGGTCGCTAATAGTTTTTTACTTATTAGTAAACCATGCAAGGCTCATGTTACCATCGTCATGCATAGTTTGAAATATACCATATTTGTAATGCCCAAGAAAACTCCGTTAACGCCCAAGAGCTCATACACACCTATATGTACTGAGCGAAGATTACTACCACAAAAGCAAACAGTAAGAGAGAGAGAGAGAGAGAGAGAGAGAGAGAGAGAGAGAGAGAGAGAGAGAGAGAAGAGAGAGAGAGAGAGAGAGAGAGAGAGAGAGAGACTTTGGTTTTACGAGTGTCATTTGTTCAAACAGCATATTCTTGTGCAGATCAACACACTGTTCTCAGCTACACAAATCTTGTACTGTTTGAATCTAAGATTACATGTGGTATTCACACACACACACACACACACACACACACACACACACCACACACACACACACACACACACACACAAACACACACATACATACACCCGTGCGCGCGCGGTTCCAAAATCACGCCACATAATCAAAATTTAATACGTAATTATACCCCTACACGCACCCCCCCTCCCCCCCCCCTCCATCGTCTACAATCTAGTCAGATATATACTTATAATACATGCATACGCACCTACCGATATACATACATCCTTCGGGCATTCGACTGGTCGCGAGGGAATAAGAAAGAAAGGAATAAATGGAAGGAGGGAGGGTGTAGAGAACAAAGAAACGTAAGTGGAGACTGAAACAACGGCAATTCAAAAGTCGACGAAGATTTTCGTCAGTGGTGACAGGCGATTAAAGGGATACTGTTCAACATAAAAATGGTACTAAAAATAACCTAGTCGGCGATGAAGCTGCCTCATCCCCTGTCAGTGTTTTTTCTTTTCTTTTCCCCTTTTTTTCCCCTTTTTCTTTTTCTTCTTATTTTGCTCTCTCCTTCATGAAACTGAAGCATCAAATTCAGATATCAACACCACAATCTCTATGTAAACAATATGCGAAGGAACTTAGTCGTTCCAAACGACCTACAAATGAATGTCACAGTCTATGCACACATCAGTTTGAAAGCAATGTCTGTGCACTGGCGGTCATTGTATCCAACAGTTCAAGTTCGAGTTCAATGTTGCTTCACGTCCACAGAGACCCTACTGAGTATTAGAGACGGGGAATCCAGGACGGCCCACTCGACTTTCACACAGCACCCGAGCTTCGATTTTCCAACATTGATACATACCGCATTTATACGGACAGGGACTGGGCAACCACTGATCCAAATGTATTTCTGATCGAATCAATTCAGTCTTAACTGGGTCTTACTCCCGTGGATTTTTGTGCGTGAAGTTACACACCATCAAGGTGGTTATGGCACATGTACAACCCAAACAGCAACGAGCCACGCACGCAACATACCGTCATGGCTGACAGTGAGTTCAAAGCCAATTGTCTATTAACCAGGATGACCCGAGGCAGTGTAAATTTACATCCTAAAAATAAAAGAAGCAAAAAAGAAAAAGAAAAAGAAAAAAGAAAAGAAAACGGTTTCCCAGTCTTACCTTTTTTTCACACCTACGCACTTGCGGATGTTTTGAACTAAACCGTTTCCTTCGGAAGGCTAAACCGTGATGAAGGCTGACATCCGACCGCACGCACCGGCATCGCTCCATGAAATGAACGAACTTCACTCCTCAGCCGCTTGCTCTATCCACATTCAAACCAGCCACTTTGCACGAGGGACTGAAAGGTCCCATTTTGTGCCTCCCCCCCCCCCCCCCCCCCCCCCGAGTTGTGTGCTTTCGGTGTTTGCAGTCCGCCATTGCCAAACCAACGCGTGACGTCACGGCGTTGCATTCCCTCCCCTTGTTGCCATCAGAGGGTGTGTGGGGCACAAACGTCGCACCACAAGTCCACATTCCCCGCTTTGAAGGTTAGACCACACTCAATTATTTCTCTGTTGCATTTTCTCTGCTTTTTTTCTGTCTATTCTTCGGGTTCAAGATTGAATTCTCGCAAACGCATGTAGCCACTGCAAGTATGCACTATTTTGTTTCTCTTTTCTGACCTTAACCTTCTGCTCAATTCCTTCTGTTTCTGCAAAGAATTCGTTTTTGTCTTCATGAAAAAAGTTCCTGACTATAGACATATGGCAAGTGAACGATTCTCTTCATCACACCCACTCCCAAATCTTTGTCGCTGTCTGTCTGTGTGCCTGCCTGCCTGCATATCTCTCTCTCTCTCTCTCTCTCTCTCTTCTCTCTCTCTCTCTCTCTCTCTCTCTCTCTCTCTCTCTCATGCATGTATAAGTGACTGATGAATGCATGTATGCACGATGTGAATCTGGCTTTGTAAACACGTTAAGTTTTTGTGTGGAAGTTCTTACACTCCATGTTCGTATACATTTTTCATGTACAAAACTTCACTTACTTATTCATACTTAAAGTTTTAAACAATGTGCCCTGTAATTTTATTTTTACTCTTCAGTAGCTTGGCAAGGACTACAAACAGTAGACATGTTTTGACTGAATCTAATAGTCATACAAAGCTGAAACCCGACCGGATATGACGAAACTTGTCAAAAGAATACAAGTTTAATACTCAGCCACTAATATCTTCTGCCACGGTGACCTGGATATTATATCTGGGTCGCTAACATTGCTGTGACGTATGGTGTAAAGTTCAGTCGTGCTATCCTCGTGCAAAGTTTAAAACCTCTCGTATAAAAGGTCAGGCCCACAGAAGACGGATTTTTTCTTCTTCTTCCCTCTCTTCTTTTTACAAAGAAACACTTAGTCACTATTACTACTCCAGCGTGACATTGAAACAAAAGTAGTCACCCAATTAAACGGGCGCATCTCAACAGAGTCAACAGTAATCACGCAAAGTTTGAAGGCCTCGTTTATCTCCCTAAACCATTCACAACCAGTACCAAAATTAGGCTAGCTTTTATGTGTAAATAAATAAATAAAAATAAGCATGATGTACCCGATCTAATTTCATAATGGTACAAACTAACGTACATGCTCGGATAAGAATTGCCGCAGTGAGATACAACTGTTACTTTCCGTTTCAACCGTTTGATGCCGTTGTGAAGCGCGAGGTTACTGAAAGTGATATGAACGGGTAGACAATACTGATAAGGTCACAACCACTACAACAACCAGAGGTTAAAATTTTCTTACGTTAGGAGGTTACTATCACACTACTACTACTACTGTTACTACTACTACTACTACTACTGGGCATTTAGTGCTCCTAACCGCTCGAAATTGCCCTAAGCAATTAGAAACGCTTTTAAAGACATATTTTGACAACGGACATTCAGACCCACAGACACATGCACCCCCCACTCCCACACACACTCCCACACCACACGCACCCACAAAAGCACCCACCTACACATACACACACACACACACACACACACACACACACACACACACACACACACACACACACACCACACACACACACACACACACACACACACACACACCACACCACGCCAACACCACACACACACACACACAACACACACACACACACACACACACACACACACACACACACCCACACACACCACACACACACACACACACACAAAACACACACACATACACAACACACACACACACACACACACACACACACACACACACACACACACACACACACACACACCACACACACACACACACACCCCACACACCACACACCCCACACACCACACACACACACACACCACACCCCACACACACACACACACACACACACACACACACACACACACACACACACACACACACACACACCACCACCACAACACCACACACACACACACACACACACACACACACACACACACACACACACACACACACACACCCAACACACACACACACACACACACACACACATACTACACCACCACCACACACACACACACACACACAGCGCCACACACACACACACACACACACACACACACACACACACACACACACACACACACACAACCCCACCACTATCACACCCACCCCCCTCCCACACACACACACACACACCACACACACACACACACACACACACACACACACACACACACACACACACACACACACACACACACACACACACACACACACACACACACACAGACACACACACACACACACACACACACACACACACACACACACACACACACCACACAACACAGCGCCACACACACACACACACACACACACACACACACACACACACACACACGTACATATGCGGCAAAACCAGGAAAGCACAAAAGCCCAGTAATAGGGCGAGCCTCAGCTCAATGTGCCAAACTCGCAACGCTGGAGTTTTGAGACGCCCGGCCGCCCTAACTTTGCTCAACAATACACACCCTCATTTTTTCCCCTGCGAGTCAAAAATGAACCAGCTTGGGAACGAAGGAGTTCGGAATGAGGAGAGCGAGGATCCCGTGGCCTTAACCTGTGCTGGAAATTCTAGGAATATTATTGATTGGGCAGCATGAGCACGCCCCAGATAACGAATGCGGAAAGAGCTGTAGAGAGTGGTCAGGCAAATAGTATGAAGGCTATCGTCATTTTGATCTGTAGCAAACAATAATCACCTCCCCCTGCCCCCCCCCCCCCCCCCCCCACACACACGCCAGGCACACACACACACTGACACACACACACACACACACACACACACACACACACACACACACACACACACACGCGCGCGCGCGCGCGCTAGGCACACACACACACACACACACACACACACACACACACACACACACACACAACACACACACGCCAGCACGCACACACACACACACATTGACACACACACGGCGCGCGCGCTAGGCACGCACACACACACACACACACACACACACACACACACACACACACACACACACACACGCCAGGCACACACACACACACACACACACACACACACACACACACACACACACACACACACGCACGCACGCATACACGTACTCACGCATGCACTTAACACGTTGTGGATTGATGAAAGTATTCTTGAGTGAAACTAGGTGAATGGACTGAACTTATCTGAATTATGAAACCAACATACTCACAGGTTTATTGGTCAACGAGCACGTCTGTATCAGTGCGACCCGCTTGTCACGTGCAAGAAACACAATTTATCCTACACGTTTCGACGACCAGCGTATGGGACTGGTTTACATAAATTACATCAGAGGCGCCTGCTAAAAATAATATACAGCACACGCATGACGATATTATATACGCACGCAAGAGTGCAACATTAGAACGAAACAAGTTATCAGCCGTTGAGTCAGGCAATACGGCACCTCATATCTAACTGGAGATTTCCGTGCAGAGTCTATGTCATTCTGTGTAGGCCTGCGACCTTCAGCCGAAACGGAAGAGCACACAGCATTCCGACAGCAATGCAATTTGAATCACGAAGTTATCCGCGGGAGATTCACGGTGAGGGTGTGGGGACATGCTTTCACCCGCAACCCTTTCTGGTGCGCGCAGCAGACGAGCAGAAAGGACTCCAAGAATGAAGCAAAACACACAAAAGAACAACGGAAATAAATGCTAAGCCAAACAGTAATGCTGGAAATCAAGCCAAACACACAGAAGACAAACAAGAAATAAAACAGCATTTCTTTTGAACATAAACAGTGATACCCCCCGCCCCAATTCCCCCCGCCCCAATTCCCCCCGCCCTCCCCCCCAAAAAAAATAAAAAAATAATAAAAATAATAATAATAAAAAAATACTGCAGGAGCGGGGATGCATCTCAGTTAGTGGTTGTGCGCCTGGCCACGCAGTCTCGTGCCTAGCTGATAAAGGTTCAATTTCCTGGTGCCGCAAGGCTGGAATTTTTCTGTCAGAACCAGCTTTCAGTGCAGACTCTCTCACAATGGAGTTCCTGCAGCTGAAGACGGAATGGCATGCCACAGGACAATTACAGCCGCAGACATCAGGTCTAACCTGAAGACGGAATGGCATGCCACAGGACAATTACAGCCGCAGACATCAGGTCTAACCTGGAGACGGAATGGCATGCCACAGGACAATTACAGCCGCAGACATCAGGTCTAACCTGAAGACGGAATGGCATGCCACAGGACAATCAGAGCCGCAGACATCAGGTGTAACTGACCTGAAGACGGAAAGACAGCTGCCCAAGTCCAGTCACGCCAAATTGGCAATCGAAGTGGAACAAGGGTACGTACGCCTGAAGCCTATGTAGTCTTTGGATATGTATCTACCTTTCGTTTCCCGGTATGTTCACTGAGTCATTCCTTGTTTATATGACTTATGAAATGTTGACTGTATCAATGACGCATTTCGTCCAATGCCCAATGTATGTTTTTTGTTTTTGTTTTTGTTTTTAACAAAGACATATTTAAAAAAAATGTCCATAAAAAAATAATACATACGCAGTATGTCTCGAGGGAAAACGACAATAACAACTAACAAACAAGACAAAAGAAACACAACAACAACGAAAATGGGCGTACACTACCCCGGGAAACGAGGAACCCCCGAGAAGAGGACGCAGTTTAAAAGAGATACAATCAACAATGGAGGAATGGTTCCCAAAAGACACACCGATTGGCGTAGCGAAACCAAAGCAAATCCGAGTCGGCCAGGCAAGACAAACGAAGCCAAGACAAGGCACAATGATACAGCGAGGGGCGAAGTACAGCAAGGAATTAAACACTTCGGGAAACCACGCAGAAGTGTGACGCAACTAGGGGTTCAACAGGAAATACGGTCTTACGGACCGGAATCCGTGATCAAGCAGACGCACGCTTACTTACACCGGGATTTCGGGGAGCTGGCGAGCGGCGGAGGCTCGCAAACAGCGCCGTTGGACGAGGGATAATGGGGTTATCTGCCTGCTCCGTCTGCGGCTTCAACTGATCCAGAAGTGACTCAAGCACGCAGTCACCTCCGGTCTAAGCGAGACTTTGTTTCGTCTTCTGTGCTTGCGGGGCGGTCGTCTTGGTTGGCGAGTCCAGCAAGCACACACAGTCTTTTGTTCACACACACACACACACACACACACACGCGCGCGCGCGCGCGCGCGGTAGATTGCAGGGGGTGAGGGGGGGAGGGGGGGGAGAAGCAGGAGAAGAAGAGAGAGAGAGAGAGAGAGAGGGAGAGAGAAAGAGAGAGAGAGAGAGAGAGAGAGAGCAAACAAAAACACACACACACACACACACACACACACACACACACACACACACACACACACACACACACACACACACACACTGAACCACCGCCACCACCACCACAAATACCACCACCACACCACAAAGCAGTAAACACCAACAGCCTACACTTGCCATTAACTGACACGAGCCAACCTCATACAATTTTAAGACTACTGAACTTCACTGATGTCGTATCAGTATTTACGACATCAATGATAACTGAAATGTCCATTCGTATATGTAATTATAGCCACGGCAGTTGTTATGACGACTTGTTCCTAATAATTATGCCAGCATGACATCTGAGGACATTAAGCACCACATCATCATCTAGTGACGACAGCCACCGACACTGACGATGACACACTGGCAAATACAATGCACAGTACAGGTGACAGTGAGTACTGCCTGATGCTAATTCCGACAGTAAAAACGAACCGAGAAATAAGCCACAAACCGACGGTGCGCCTCTTTCGGTGAAAATGAATCGCCAGTGATTGATAATATGAGAACAATGGTGACAAAAAACAAAACACCAAAACAAACAAACAAAAAACACAGGCGGTGTGTACGAAACATGGGGACACGGAAGAACAAATCAACTGAAGACGGGCATAAAGCATAAATTTATATATATATATTTTTTTTAAAGCCATCATCCATACATATTATACACTAACTAATACGCGAGAATAATTGACTGTAGCTCGCGAAGTCAAAATTAGCCGACATGAAGTCCATTTTAAAGCAAATCAATTCCCCCCCACTCTCACTACATGTATAGCGGAAAAGGAGAGAGAGAGAGAGAGACAGAGACAGAGACAGAGAGACAGAGACAGAGAGACAGAGAGAGACAGAGACAGAGAGACAGAGACAGAGAGACGTATGGACCAAACGAACTCACCTAGACACGGTAGGTAAATGGGAGCGCCCACTTCACTCGGCAGCCAGCTGGAAAAGATGAAGAATGGACGGAATGGCCGAGTTTCCACTCCTTGTCCCAACTCTTCTGTTGTATCACCCTCCGACTGACCCCCTTGTCAGCGATTTTCTCTCCCTCCACAAAGACAGCGCAAATTCTTTATCCCTTGAAATCGTCGTCTGCTGAAACACTGACCGTCTGTCGAACAGCTTGGCGAGTTTACAGTGTTCGACTGACTCGATGCCCCAAACGGCTTTCAACTCACTAGCTTCCGCTTTCCAAAACCGTGGTCTACACGCTATTTTTAAACTTGACGAAAAGTTCTTGTAAGTTTTCGACGAGTTGGAAGTTTTCGATCTACTTCACGGCGGAAAAACCAGTGACACCAGATTGAGGGCTGCGGTGTCGTCTGCTCGGGTTTCTTCCCGGTGAACAAGGCGTGCAGGGAATCACCGCCTGCCTAAATTTAGTTTCCCTTCCTGCGTTCCCATTGGAGAGAAAAATCGTGCGTCATATTGTGACGTCATGACCTAGTTGGCAAAACTGCCAGCGCGAGTCCATCATCTCTCGAACAACAAGACGGTTTGCACGTAACATTGAACAAGCAGGGTTTGTGTTTCGTTGTGTTGTGTGTGTGTGTGTGTGTGTGTGTGTGTGTGTGTGTGTGTGTGTTGGCTAGACAATAAAGAGAAGGCTAGTTACGTCACTTTCATAACTATAAAGCAGCGCACCTGGAATGCGTGGGATAGCTCAGTGTTGGGTAATGTTTGCGATAAACAGGCGTAATCTTTTGATGTACCGAGTAAAAAAATCAAAAAATCATCGACTGATAAAAAATCGCGGCAAAATTCTAAGTAACTCCTAAAAGAGAGAGAGAGAGAGGGGAGAAGAGAGAGAGAGGAAAAGAGAGAGAGAGGAGAGAGGGGAGAGAGACAGAGACAGAGACAAGACAGGGGGACAGAGAGAAAAGAGAAAAACGAGAGAGACACAGAGAGAGACAAGAGACGAAAACCCGAGACAGAGAGACAGAGACAAGACAGAGAACCCCCAGAGAAAAGAGACAAGACGACAGAGACGACAAAACAGACAAAACAGCAAGAGAAGACAGACAGAAAAACCAAAAAGACAGACAGAGAGAGGGGAGAAAAAAAGAAGTAGAAAGAGAGAAGAGAGGAGAGGGGGAGAGAGGGGGAGAGAGGAAAGGGAAAGAACGAACAATTTTTTTTTTACGAGGGTAAAGGAAAAAAGTAAATATACTTTTTTTCATCCCGCCCTCGGGGAAAAAACAAAAAAACAAAAACAAAAAAAACAAATATTTCCCCAAAAAACCTTTAACCCATTGAAAAAGAGAGAGAGAAGGGAGAGAAAGGGGAGAGAGGAGAGAGTGAGAGAGGGGAGAGAGAGAGAAGAGAGAAGAACAGAGACAAAAGAGAGACAAAGAGAGAAAACAGAGAAAACAGGACAAAAGCCAGACAAAAAAACAGACAGACAAAAAGACAGACAGAGAGTAAAATGAAGAGCATGCATGTATGCAAAATATACATATCTAACATCACAAATACTGACAATATAAATGTTCAAATCATGATCAAAATCAAAGAAATAGTGCACATATCCTTAATCAACGTTTGTTGTGATTTTTTCCATTAAGTACTGTTTAAATTTTTTTTTAAAAATGCTTTGTGTTTCTGAAAAAATTTTTTAATTGAAAAAGGGGTAAATTGTTCCATAGGTTTCCCCCGGAATACATAAAGTTACATTTAAATAAATCTAATCTGGGACGGGGTATATAATTTGGGGGGAATGTTTGTTCTGATTTGAATGAAATTTTAATTTTGGATTTGTTTGGTGCAAAACCAGTTACTATTTTATGCATAATAATGCCTTTAAAAAATTTCCCAATTTTTTTTTTTAGCGGAAGAACATCTAAAATTTTAAAGTCTGACTGTCAAAGATGTGGATTTTAAAAGGGTTTAAATTTTAAAAGGGTCCTTGGGGGGTATTTCAAGATTTTTTTAATTTTTTTTGCCTAGCAAGCCCAGGGGTTTTTAAAATTTCCGGGTTTTTGGGGAAAAATGTAATGAAAAATTTTTTTCGAGCATAAACATTTAAAAAGTGTTTAATTTTTGCGAGTTGATATAGCTTTTGAAAAACACGTTTGGTTATTTCTTTTAATATTTTTTTTAAGAAATTATTATCAATAGTTACTCCTAAAACTTTATGTGTTGCTACTTCGACAATTTTTTTCATTTCCAATATAAAGTGGTGCGAGAAAATTGTTCTGGCGTTTTTGTTTTGTTGTTTGGTTTTTTGTATTTGGTTTTGTACGAGTTTAGGACATATGATTTAGTTTAGTCCATTGAAGAAAATTATTTTATACTTTTTTTTGTAAACTAAGCAAAAAATTATTTAGGTTTGAGTGACTGGGAAAGGATATTTGGGGTCCCTCACAAATAGTTCCCCAAAAACTTTTATGAATAAAGGGTTTGTCGTTTTTGTAAGGAAGAGAATGGGCCTAACATGAACCCTTTTGGAATAACCCTATTTTAAAGGGAAAAAATCGGGTTTTTAAATTTTGTTTTTTACAAAAAAGCTGTTCTCCCATTTGACAGAAATGAAAAAATTAAATGGAAAAATGTCATTGGATAATCCATAAAGAGCAATTTCCCTCAAAAGTAGATCATGATCAATGACATCAAAAGCCTTTGCAAAATCCACAAAAAGGGACTCCTGTAAATTCATTGTTGTTTATGTTCTTATAAAAAGTATCTACTAATTTTTGTAAGTGCGGTATGGCATGAGTGGTGTTCCCTAAATCCAGTTTTGGTTTTGGGGGGTATAAGTTCATTTGTTTTTAAATAGGAAAAAAAGGGTTTGTTAATATGTTTTTTTTAGAGGTTTTGAAAGAACAAACGGAAAGATAGAGGGGAGAGAGAGAGAGAGAGAGGAGAGAGAGGGGAGAGAGAGAGAGAGAGAAGAGAGAGAGGAGAGAGAGAGAGAGAGAGAGGGAAAGAAAAGAGACAAGGGGAAAATAAAGACAGACAGACAGACAGACAGACAAAGACAGCAGGGAGACAGAAAGAGACAGAACAGAGACAGAGAGACAGAGACAGAGACAGAGAGACAGAGACAGACAGAGACACAGACAGACAGACAGAGACAGAGACAGACAAACAAACAAACAAACAGACAGACAGACAGACACAGACACAGAATAAATGTTTGATGTTTTAGGTCAAACATTGTAATAGTCGAATAACTGGGTCAGTTATCTTTCTATATGCATCTGAATGTGGGTCGAACAAAGGACGATGTACCCATGGACTATAATTATTAACAAAAAGAATCGGAAGAACGGAAGAAGAAGACGAAACGAAACAAACCGGGTTATCAAGAGTGGGTGCAAAATTCAGACGTGTGTAACATGTCCTCAGCTCATTTCAATGAATCGGAACTCGTTGGTGTCAGCGGACATTTTTTGTATGCCACATCCCAAATTTTTGGTTTAGGGGGGCCACCAGTGACATCAACCCTCAACAGACACCTTTGTTTTTTGGCCTGCCCTTTTGGCATCCAGCAGGCCAACCTGGTCGTCCAATAGTCAGCCTGTGGGTGTATTGTACTTGCTTCAGTGGGTGTATGTACAGTTCGGGACAGGTCAAGGGTTTTTTCTTTCTGTTTAAAAGACCACAATAGATACGTGAATTCATAAAAGGAAGATCATGAGTCGCGGTTATTTTAAAACAAGAGTCCAGCTACATTTGTGTACACCAAACTTTTACGGCAGCAAGGAGGAACTGGAGAAACCGACGGCCATTTATCCCAACTGGGACTCGGGAGAACGGGAGAAGAAAACCTTCAGTTAGGGTTTACTGATATCAGGCAAGCAAGCTAGCAAGCGGCCAGGGACCGATCGATTAAATCACTCATTTAATCACTTTGTCACCAGTCACTCCCTTTTTTGCCCCAAGGGACTTTAGTGCCACCGCCGGCGCCCCCCCCGGGCAAACACACAAAAAACACACACACAACACAACACACACACACACACACATATGGAGACCCCCCCCCCCCATCACAAAAACCACCACACACTGACATCACACACCAAGCCCCCCCCCACAAACACACACACACACACACACACTGACATCACACCCACAAACCCCCCCCCACACACACACACACACACACACACACACACACACACACACACACACACACACACTGGCATCACACACGCCCCCCCATACACTGACCCCCCCCCAAAAACCCCCCTCCAACCTTTCTCTCTCTCCTTCTCCCTTCCTCCTTTCCCCCAAAACCCACCACCACCACCACCACCACCACCACCCACACACACACAAACGACCCCGACCACCACCACCACCCCCAAACACACCCACACAACACACCCCAAAACCCTCCCCCCGCCCCCCCCCCCCACAATACCCCCCCCCCCCCCAGCACCCCACAAAAAAACACACAAAAAACCCCCCCCACACACCCCCACACACACACACCCACCCCCCGTTACCCATAAGCCAAAGATTCCCGGTTCCCCACCCCGTGGGCAGGTTGGAGCCCGAGGCACCCGCGGGCAGCCGACAATTCAATTCTTTTTTCACGGCGGAAGGGGGGGGGCGGGGGGGGGTTGGGGGGGGGGGAGGGGCAGATAGTGGGGGTTTTAGCCGGGGGCGCTTCTCCTCCGCCGTCCCCTTCCCAGACTGTGCTGTAACACGGACGCAGGGGGAATTTCCCACCGGGCTTGGCTCCCCGTTTGCCTGGGGAGAAGAGCGAGAACTTTGGGGGTTTGGGAGAGGCTTGCTGAGAGAAGGGGTGGGGGGGGGGGGGTGGGGGGGGGGGGGAGAGAGAGAAAAGAGAGAGAAAAGAAAAGAGAGAAAAGAGAGAGAGAGAGAGGGAGAGAGAGCCCACATGTTTTTTAGATCCCACCCAACCACCCCGCCAAAAGAGAGAAGATCCCTTTTTCTCCTCTCTCTCTCTCCTCTCTCTTTCTCCCCTCTCTCTCTCTCCCCTTCTTTCCCCCAGAGAGAGAGAGAGAGAGGGGGAGAGAGAAAAGAGAGAGAGGAGAGAGAGAGAGAGTCCACATTTTTTACTTTCCCCCACCCAACCACCCCGCCAAAAAGAGAGAAAATACTCTCTCTCTCCCCTCTCTTTTTTTTACATCCCCTTTTTCCCCCCCCCTTCCCCCCCCCCCCCCAACCACCCGGTACCACGGGAGCCATTTTTATGTTTTTTATTTACAAAAAATTGCGAGATATGTCAACACCATTTTTGCTTTTGTATACTTCTTTTTTTTTATTCATTGTCTTTTCAAAGTTTTTCAAATGATTTTGCTTTTCCCTTTGTATGTTTATTACATTAATAGGGGTTTTAGTATTATTT
>JABMCL010000467.1:405000-435000 GCA_018857735.1 Alviniconcha marisindica | reverse complement strand
AAGTGACAGAGAGAAACGTTCAAACTACGATGCTGCATTATGTGAAACATGTGTCAGCTAGTCTATGCACACCACAGGAAAGTGACAGAGAGAAACGTTCAAACTACGATGCTGCATTATGTGAAACATGTGTCAGCTAGTCTATGCACACCACAGGAAAGTGACAGAGAGAAACGTTCAAACTACGATGCTGCATTATGTGAAACATGTGTCAGCTAGTCTATGCACACTACAGGAAAGTGACAGAGAGAAACGTTCAAACTACGATGCTGCATTATGTGAAACATGTGTCCATGCGCAGGCGATCCGCACTGGATTCTGTCTCCTTCCTTTCTCAACTCCCCCCCCCCCCCCCCCCTTCACACTCCCACAGTACCCCCCGCCCCACCCCAGTTACTGACATTCCTTATGTGCGCGTCCCCAAAAGCTAAGAGAAGGGAGATAATTCATTAGTTGAGTTTCTCGGTTCGTTTTCTGTTTCTGTTGGTTGGAAATGTAAAACGGTTTACACCTTGCACTTCTTAAAGTGCCGTACGTAACATCTGGGCTAGAATATATATTATTCTGTCAATTTGGCTGTGTGAGGACAATGTTAGCCGTACACGGCTGGCTGTTACAACCATGCCTTTGGCTTTAGTTATCAACACGGCCACGGAGGGCTCAGTCTGATATTTAGGGAAAACATGAGCTAGAGCTAGATTTCCCCAAAACAACTTGGTTGTGTAATTCATTCCGACGACTCTCTTAAAACAGATGTAACTGAGACAACTCTCTCTCTCTCTCTCTCTCTCTCTCTCTCTCTCTCTCTCTCTCTCTCTCTCTCTCTCTGTTTTTTTCTGCCTCACTCTCTCTGTTTGTCTGTCTGTCTCTGTCTCTGTCTCTGTCTCTGTCTCTGTCTCTGTCTCTCTCTCTCTCTCTCTCTCTCTCTCTCTCTCTCTCTCTCTCTCTCTCTCTCTCTCTGTAAATGTATCTAACGCATAACTGAGTGAGTGAGATGAAACAATTAGAAAATGCGCTCTAGCTGTTACACAGACACAAACACAGACACACACGCCACGCACGACACACGACACAGCACCACGACATGCACACAACGCACATGCCACACACACACACACACACCACACACACAACACAACACACACACACACACACACACACACACACACACACACACACACACACACATACACACACACACACACACACACACACACACACACACACACACACACACACACACACACACACACACACACACACACACACACACACAGTCACCTTAATGGTGTGACCTGCATGATTAGGCGTGTGTGTGTCTGCGTGTGTGCGTGCGACTGTGTGTGTGTGTGTGTGCATGTGTGTGTGCGTGCGTGCGAGTGTGTGTGTGTGTGTGTGTGTGTGTGTGTGTGTGTGTGTGTGTGTGTGTGTGTGTGTGTGTGTGTGTGTGTGTGTGTGTGTGTGTGTGTGTGTGTGTGTGTGTGTGTGTGTGTGTGTGTGTGTGTGTGTGTGTGTAAAAGACAGAATATATCTGATTTCTGCCTTCCCCGTTCATGTATCCACTCCGGCCCACTACCCCCACCCCTGGTGTTATCAAATCGTCGGAACTGAGAAGCTGGCATGCGCCACCAGCCCATAGTCACTGAGACAGATCTTCCCTTGTGACATGATGACCTGTCAATGTTTCTACCTCAAATGCCTCGGCGCTTGACCCGGTGTATACATTTGCACAATCAGCCAGTCAGTCCGAAGTACACAAGCCAACTCCTCCACAGGCTACGGTCTTCCTCTTCGTCATCACTTGAACTTCGCGCATTATGAATCCTTTTAGATCTCATTCCATGACCAATTCCAGTTTTGAAATACTAACTCTTCGAAAACTTGTGTTTGAAATTTTGTATTAAAATGTATTTCAGTGGTGTTTGTGTATGTATATGTTGCTTTATGTTTTGTTTAATATTTATATTTGTGTAGGGGTTGATTTTTGTGTATTTATTTAACTTGAGAAACTGGTTTACATACATGAGAAAATGTTTGAAATACACATTTCCGAATGGCAAAGTTAACTGATCGTCCTGAGGTAACCCTGTGCGGTCGACGGGACGTAAAAATCCAGTCACTAACTAACTAGCATGAAATGTACGCGCACAGAGTTCATTTTACAAAGGGCGCTCTAGGACCCCACTAGCATTGATATTATTTAACTAAGACCCCACTAGCATTGATATTATTTAACTAAGACCCCACTAGCATTGATATTATTTAACCAAGACCCCACTAGCATTGATATTATTTAACTAAGACCCCACTAGCATTGATATTATTTAACTAAGACCCCACTAGCATTGATATTATTTAACTAAGACCCCACTAGCATTGATATTATTTAACTAAGACCCCACTAGCATTGATATTATTTAACTAAGACCCCACTAGCATTGATATTATTTAACTAAGACCCCACTAGCATTGATATTATTTAACTAAGACCCCACTAGCATTGATATTATTTAACTAAGACCCCACTAGCATTGATATTATTTAACTAAGACCCCACTAGTATTGATATTATTTAACTAAGACCCCACTAGCATTGATATTATTTAACTAAGACCCCACTAGCATTGATATTATTTAACTAAGACCCCACTAGCATTGATATTATTTAACTAAGACCCCACTAGTATTGATATTATTTAACTAAGACCCCACTAGCATTGATATTATTTAACTAAGACCCCACTAGTATTGATATTATTTAACTAAGACCCCACTAGGATTGATATTATTTAACTAAGACCCCACTAGCATTGATATTATTTAACTAAGACCCCACTAGGATTGATATTATTTAACTAAGACCACACTAGGATTGATATTATTTAACTAAGACCACACTAGCATTGATATTATTTAACTAACCAGGGAGAACCAGCGGCACAGAGTAAGAGTACTCGCTCTCGAAAGCCAAAGCTAAGTACGATGGAGATGGCCACCAAATGGATGGGTAACCGTTATGACGTGTTGCTGTTAGGCTTTGCGCACACCGTGAGACTTGTCCGAAGTCAAATTATGTGCAGACTCTACTAAAGTCCTTTCGGATGAGACTATAAACCGAGGTGTGAACTATAAACTGTAGATTGTGAACCGTGTGTATAGGCATGCAAAAAAGATTACATTCGCACGTTAAAGATCCTGTAGTCCATGTCAGTTCGGTGGATTAAGGAAACACCAGCATAACCCAGCATGCACTAAAAGTGTCAGAGCCGTCTTCATCATGTTGAAGTTGGGCACAATGCGAAAGAAGAAGAAGAAGAACCCCGAAGTCCGAGCTGGGAAACGGCTGCACACGCTACGGCTTTCCACCCAACATTGGGTGAACCTCAACAAAAATAAAGCGCCTCCCTTTTCCTGTGGTTTTCTTGAAGAGGTCATTGCGGTCACTGCGTAATACTCGCACTATGCTTACACAGATATTCGCCTGGTTTTTGTGAAGCAGTAGGTCTGCTACCTGAAGACTGTAGCTGAAATCTGTCCACACCAGACTCTTTTCATCCTAGCCAGTCTGGCTTACAAGTGTAGGCCTAAACATTTACGGACCTGCGTGAATTCTATCCCTCTGTGTTATTTGCGTAGGATCATATTATTGTAACATTGTGTGAACGCTTTCGCAACCATAGACGCCCCCCCCACCCCACCCCACCCCGAACCCCCCTTTTCCATGCACCACCCCCCATACCCCCCGAACCCCCCCTTTGCCATGCACCCCCCCCCCCCCCGCCGCTTCCCCCCCCCACCCCCCCTCCAAGCCTGCATTTCCTGCAGTTGCTTCACGTGTCCAAATTTATATCTTTCAACAAGCGGTTCTGTGGACCCAGACAGATTTATCTCACTTCTTTCGCCGCCTTATATGCAACCCAACACCCCAATCTATGGCTGGACTGATAACTCGTGCGACTGCGCACGTGACCCGATTTTTCCACCATCCGGCCCAAACCCGAGCGAGCGTGCGCAACGTTTGTGTGGGGTGTGTGGGTGTATGTGCAAGGCATTGTTCAGTTGCACGTGCTGCTTGAGAAAGAGGCTCTGTCCCCCTTCAGACGTCAGATCGGAGTGGAAAGAAAAACAAGCAGGTGGTGTGGGTGTCTGGCTCAAAGCGCGAGAGTGCGGCTGCCGCCTTGATGTTGCCATTCCAGAACCAGTGTTTTCCTGAACAGGAAAATTAGATCGTCTGTGGTGTTGCCGCTAACACGTCAATCCGGTTTCAGTCAGTGAAGATTGTGGTTTTAGGAGTGCTGGACTCCATGACCAGGGAGGCACTTGGTCTGTTTACTTTGTAACGGAGGGGACAGTGGGAACGATTTGATTAACTTTCTAAAGGTACGTCGGAAGATTACTGTCTTTTCTTCTTCTTCTTCCCCCTCTTCGTCTTCTTCTTCCTCCCATTTCATCTCCTTTTTTCCTTTTTTTTTCTTCTTTTTTTTCGAAGTTATTTTATAACTGGACTGTAGTCTCCGCATAGATCAAGATGAATGTCTCTTTTCCCCACTGACGAATGACTTGAAGTGATCGCCGGTTATTACTGTGAGCTCTTGGTTTAAACAAAGTTTATTTACGTTCTTGTAAATATGGACAAATGTAATTAGTAGGTACGTAACCAGTAAACAAGCTGGGCTGATTGTAAACGTTCATAAAGGTAATTAACTGAATCATTTTGCAACAACGGGCACTTTTTAACACTTACCAAAATCAACACGAGAGAAGAGCAGACAAAAATTAAGGCCGTTGAATGTGTGTGTGTGTGTGTGTGTGTGTGTGTGTGTGTGTGTGTGTGTGTGTGTGTAGTGAGAGAGAGAGAGAGAGAGAGAGAGAGAGAGAGAGAGAGAGAGAGAGAGAGAGAGATTTTGGCGTACCGTCCCGTTTTGTGGTCGCCAGGTAATTCCTACGACAGTGGCGTAAAGTCCAGAATTACTGATTAAGCCGCTGGTGCTTTCAAGTTCGGAAGAACAGTTGCAATACGTGCTCATCACAACAACAACAACAACAACAACAACGACAACAACAAAATGGCCATGAAATTTCTGGATTTTTCTCCACTGGCCCAGCGGCATCATATTTGAAGTTTAACCGATTGCATAATTTGAGCTACGGAGAGGATTTTATTTTCATTAATTAGCTGACCAATTCAGTCTCTGCCCAAAGGACTTACCAAAGTGCCTTCCACTGGTTAACACTGAAAGACGCGCCGGCCGTGTCATGTCACGTCGGTCTTGCCTGAACTCGCCAACCGCATTCCACGCTGCCTCCCTATTATTGCGGGACACATTTATGAAAATAGACGTTGTTGATAGCTTATGCTGTCTCTTTAGAGAAAATGCATCGCCGCTATTTACTATTCTGTGGCAGGAAAAGGGCTAATCTGCTTATTTGGTTTCACGGTTGTGCGCGATAAAGGAAACACAGGAAAAACATTTCCACGGCTACACTGGTTAAAGACAGATCCGACACTCCGTGTGTGTGTGTGTGTGTGTGTGTGTGTGTGTGTGTGTGTGTGTGTGTGTGTGTGTGTGTGTGTGTGTTTTCTGCTTTTTCTGTTGAGGTGTAATGTTCTATCATTTAATTCAGTCACAATTTTGTTTGATACGGTCTTGTCTACCCATTCTATTGTCACTTTCCTTTCAGTATTTGTTTACGATTCTCTCTCTCTCTCTCTCTCTCTCTCTCTCTCTCTCTCTCTCTCTCTCTCTCTCTCTCTCTCTCTCTCTCTCTCTCTCTCTCTCTCTCTCTCTCTCTCTCTACTGAGACTTCAGGTTAACACTTGTCTTACTTTGCTTTATTTTAGCCCTATTTGTATATTCGCGAAGTTTTAGACAGACATTTCTCTTTGTTTGTTTGTTTGTTTACAATTGTATTTGATGTTGCCATAATTGTTTGTATCCCCGTTTGCTATATTGTCGGAGTTTTGTTGTGTTTGTCTCCAGGCACAGATATGTAGAAAAGCCGTCTTAATTGTGCATCAACCTTTATCCTTGTGTGATAAAGTATTGTCTTATTATCTCTGTGACTGGAGTCTTGTACTGTGTGTCTGTCTCGTGTCTGTGTGTCTCTCTGCCCCCTGATCCTGTCTCTGTGTGTCTCTGTGTCTGTCCGTGTGTCTCTGTCACTCTGTTTGTCTCTCTGTGTCTCTGCCACTGTCTCTCTAGCCGCCCTCTTACGAACGCCTTGACCATGTACCTCCGTCCCCCCCATTGAAAGGGGCTGTGGCCTTATATCAGTAAAACTGTCAGTGTCTCCCCGCTCCCTCCCTCCTGTCACCCACCACTCCCGGCGCGACACCTCTCTGTCTCTTCCAAGAGCGTCGCACGGGTGTATGTCTGGGCAGGAAGCCGGGGCGTGTGAGAGAGGGGGTGAATGTTAGCGTGAGACAAAAATAATGTCTTTACGTATTCATTTTATTTATTTGTTTATTTTAAACTGATGTAGCTTCTTGAGCTCACGTGTCAAAGAGTTTTTTTTTTTCTTTTTTCTTTTCTTTTCATTTTTATGCTTTGTATACTGATGAACAATTAAGATTTATTTGATTATTTGATTTGATTTGATTTCAGTCACTCCCCCAGTCTCCGACACACACACACACACACACACACACACACACACACACACACACACACACACACACACACACACACACACACACACACACACACACACACAACACACACACGTGTATTAGCAGTCAGCTTTCATACCTTTGGAACCAGGCCGGTAGCGCGCCCACTTTAAGGTCGTTATTTATTTATCTTTCTATGTGCGTGCTTACAGATACGACACTGACCACACATGGCTGCCAAGAACCGTCTGCTGCTGCTGCTGCTGCTGTTGCTGCTCAGGGCAGCCGCAGTGGAGGTAGGTGAAGAAAAGCAGAGGGGACCCTTATCCCCGGGCCGCGGCTCGAAGAATATATCACTGTACTCTGGCGCTAATATGTGTCCAGGAGATAAGCATTTATCGCCGATGCGCATTCGTCCCTATCTTGTAAATGTCTGTCCATATCTGCGTCCCGTTGGGTGGGTTGAAAGGGTCGTGGGTTCAAAACCGTAGTTAGTGATACAAACATGAATGTTGTCTCGTCTGAGTAATTGGGTGTCAAGAGTAATGTGCCGTGTCCGTGAGTGAAAATAGCTGGTACTATCTAGAAAGGAAGTGAGACGAGAGATAATGAATGTTATTATTGGTGAAAAAAAAGAAAAAGAAAAAGAAAGCCGGTTTAATGACAATAAGAAGAGCAAGCAGAAGGGTGTACTGTCAAACATGCATCACTGAGTTATCTCGGCACTTCATTTGTTAAGAGTTAACACAGAATAGATTCGGTTGTTCGAGCAGTGAATGATTTCCCTTGGTTGCAGCCCGGTGACGCGGCAGGATCTAGAAGAGAACTGCAGAAGCCTACACGTAAGTCTTTACTGAGGCTGAGTCAGTACTGGTGATGCATTTTTATTTTTATTACCTATCCTCATCTCCATGGCGTGGATTAGCCTGTTGCGCTCCGCCTGTTGCAGTCACACGTGAAGATACCTTGTCTCTTTGACGGCAATGCATGAATTTTCATGGGAAGATGAAAAAGAAGAACTTAGAGAAGAAGAAGAAGAAGAAAGAAAAAAACTAGCAAAATACGAAGAGAAGAAGGAGGAAGAGGATGAGAAGAAGAAGAAGAAGAAGAAGAAGAAGAAGAAGAAGAAGAAGAAGAAGAAGAAGAAGAAGAAGAAGAAGGAGGAGGAGGAGGAGGAGAACATTACTAGAAAAAAGAAAGGTTACATCCATCTAAGTACTTGATTCGACTTGGGTAACCACGGCATCGGCCATCCCCAAACTTATATAATAATAAAATAATACTTTATTGTCCCGTAAAAGGAAATTTGCTTTGCCGAAAAGTACCATCAGTGTAACATGTAAAATAAATAAAATTCAAATTAGGCACATGATAATTCAACGCAAAATACTGACATACAAAAATGTAACCAAATTAGAATTATAGCTAAAAACAAATTAATAACAACATAAAATAACACATAATTATTAACATGTTTCTTTGACGTATGATTTTTATGTTGTTTTAATTCTTTGTTTGGTTATTGCTATTGTTGTTGGGCCTTGCATGCATGATCACCCACCATCGCTGTCAGCCACGGGTTGCTAGTTGACATCTTCATGCGATTTATTGACCAAACTACAAATCGTTCGAGCACCAGTGTGTGTATTCATACATCCAGTTAGCTCATCAGTCCACACACATACCCATCATTTTTCATTTATTTATTTATTTTACCTCATAAAGGCGCTGATTTATATGCAAGACTCTGTTTCGTGTGCAAATGGCTTCTGGAGCAGGAAATTTGCATCCTTTATTTCTTTGTTTTAGTTTTCATAGAGTGCGGATCGGCGCCAGATACCCCTTCCAACATCACCCACATCGGCGACCATGCCCTTGGGCTTTACACGAAGGGTAGACAACTCCAGTGCCGCTCGCACTTGCAACGGAGAGGCCAGAGTTACGCGCACGTGATAACCGACGTCTTCGCTCGAGACTGCGGTGGCAAGGTTAAAAGCTTTCTGCGTGTTTGATGGACTGATGACGAGTTTCAGACAATGGAGAGCATTGTCCGTAAGGTGTGCTGACTTTATCTCGGGACTGCTCAGAGCTTAAGGAGAACAGAGCTATAGCAGCAAAAGTCGGTTGCTATGCGGCGATCACCTGTTCTCCATCACGGCTCCAGGCTATCCAGGCTAAGGACTTTATTTTATGAATCTATTTTTATCTTTTTTTCTTCTTCTATGACTGCTTGTCTCTGTTTCGATCTGTCTGTATGTCTGGTTATCTCTGTCTCAATCTGTGTATGTCTGGTTGTCTCTTTGGTTGTCTCTATCTTTATTTTGTGAATCTTTTGTAGTCTGTATCCGGTCCGTCCGTGTCTGACAGTTTCCAGGTCGGTGTCGATGCCTTGGCCGCTCCTTGTATCTGTCATCACGCGCCCTTGTCTATATCTGTCTGTCTGGTTGTCATTGTCTCATTCTGTCTGTATGTCTGGTTGTCTCTGTCTAAATCTGTCTGCGATGCTTGGGCTCAGTTTTGTCAGTATGTATGGCTTTTCTTTTTCTTTCAAGTCTGTATGTCTGGAATGTCTCTGTCTCTTCTGTCTGTTGTCTGGTTCTCTGTCTAAATCTGTCTGCATGCTTGGTCTCAGTCTGTCAGTATGTATGCTGTCTCTCTTCATGTACTGTTTTTCTGGTCTCTGTCTCTGTCTTCTGTTCTGCTGTCTGTCGTCTGTCTGTCTTCTGTCTGTCTTCTGTCTGTCTGTCTGTCTGTCTGTCTGTCTGTCTGTCTGTCTGTCTGTCTGTCTGTCTGTCTGTCTCTCTCTCTCTCTCTCTCTCTCTCTCTCTCTCTCTCTCTCTCTCTCTCTCTCTCTCTCTCTCATCATACCAGCGAGGGCACAGCATTAATTTATTTGAATCGTAGCTGTCCTATTCAGGATTTTGGTCGAAACTGCTTCGAACACAAACACAATACTGACAGCCACAACTACATGCACTGGCACACCTCTACCGCTTTAGCTGCCACTGGGTCACTGCTACTGACCATGATGACTTAATTATGATTCCTATGCTGCTGCTGCTGCTGCTGCTATAGCCGTGACAACGACGACAACGATGATGATTTTAAAGATGATCATTATATCTGACTCTGAGACAGATGATGATTGTGGTTAATGGCAATAGTGATGATGATGATGTTGAACTTGTTTTCATGAAATGTCTTGTTGGTATTTTCTATATACGTATTAATACCTCTCCCCACCTTGTGTGTGTGTGTGTGTGTGTGTGTGTGTGTGTGTGTGTGTGTGTGTGTGTGTGCGTGCGTGCGTGCTGCGTGCGTGTGTGTGGTGTGTGTGTGTGTGTGTGTGTGGTGTGTGTGTGGTGTGTGTGTGTGTGTGTGTGTGTGTGTGTGTGTGTGTGTGTGTGTAGTGTGTGTGTGCGTGTGTGTGTGTGTGTGTGTGTGTGTGTGTGTGTGTGTGTGTGTGTGTGTGTGTGTGTGTGTGTGTGTGTGTGTGTGTTTTAGCCTTCGGGAAGGAGAGGCTACAGCATTGTGGTCCATCTTCAAACTCACGGGGAAAACCACACGAAAGAGGAATCGCTACATGCACTCTCGTGCTATTACGACACCGTCGACAGCACGCTGCGTCAGCCTGTCCAACTGACGGATCAGACTGACCTTCCTGAGGGCACGCCTCTAGAAATCGAAGCACGTCCTGCTACCAGAAACCGGAGAGACAAAAGATCGTCAAACATGAAAGACGACATGACGTCGTCAACTCAGACAGGTGTTGCTGTCCCAAAAGAACACTACAAAGAAGACCTCAGTCTTGACGTCATCACTATGACGTCGGCTCCCTCTGTGCTCCAGCTGAACGTCATCGACAGAGACGGAAGTATGACAACGTTTGTGTACCCTGGGAAGCAAGTGGCGCTGGAACTACATACGGCCCACCACAGTAAGTATATACAGCACAATTACGTACAACGTAACGATACTGTCAATAGTATCTTATAAATAAAGAACAATACTTCTTACAGGGATACAGGGATTATATTTATTCGCCATTGACATTAAAATGTACACAAGAATTTGTCTTGGTGACGTTCCAGTCATGCAGTGCATTAACAAATAGACAAAACATTACAATTAGCCATATATAAAAGTTTAAAATTTAAGTTAAGAAAAAAATATTTTTCATGAAATGTAAACTGCCACACCATCACACACACACACACACACACGCGCGCGCGCGCGCACGCACGCACGCACGCACGCACACATACACACACGAGCGCGCGCAAACACACATGCGCACACACACTCACACAGACACTGACTCACAGACAGACAGACAAACAAACACACACACACACACACACACACACACACACACACACACACACACACACACACACACACACACACACACACAACACACACCACACACACACACACACACACACACACACACACACACACACACACACACACACACACACATGCGGGTGTGGGTGTGGGTGAGTGTCTGTGTGAACGTGCGATTTGGCGCTCACCCGATGAACCTATTGAGATGAGAGGTCATGTGAAGATCTGGACAGGCCCTAAAAAACTCCTCTCTTTCACAAATGTTTCTAATCTAACCCAGGCCCTACCCCTAATTATGAAATTAAAATAATTCATCTCAATGCAAGAAGTATACCAAACACATATCGGACATTAAAACCCGAATGCAATAAATATGATATTATTCATGTTCTGAGACGTGGCTAGCTCCGCATCATACTAGAGCTCAAACAGACCTACTCCTTTCCACCGATTAGACTAGACCGCCCGTTAAACCACAGTGGTGGTGGAGTAGCCATATACGTGAAACGACACTTATTCTGTAAGCACAGACCCGATCTTCATTACCCGGTCTTGAAGCTATTTGGTTGAAACCAAAATTAACAAGGAAACCATGCTAATAGGTTCATTCTACCGACAACCGAGTGCCACAGTTGACTATTGGGTTTAATCAGACAAAGTTTTTGGGGAATGTAAATAACACTGGTTTAAAATTTATTCCCTTTGGGGACTTCATTCCGACTTTAACTTCCCAAGCAAGCACTTAGTTGATATACTCCACATGTTTCAGTTGCACCAGCTTACTAATTCTGACACTAGAATAATTCCGACAAGTAGTACATGTATTGATCTTATCATAACCCAGACGCCCAAGTTATTAAAAGTATAGAGGTTTTGCCGGAAATATGTAGTGACCACTGTGTGCCATGTGCAACAGTGATCAATAACACCAATACTAATTATAGTTTCAAAAGAACATTGTACAATTATGACAAATTAATGCCACTAAATTCTGCAATATGCTGTCTCGTATAGACTGGGCCGATGCTATGCAAAATGGATCCATTGACGACTGTGCTGAACATTTTAATACTATATTTTTCGAAGCCCCCTTGCAATTGCATGCCTGTAAAAACCTTTACAATTCGCTCTAAAGATGCTGCTTGGATAAATGCAGACATTCGCTGGGCTATAAAACAGAGATATAGGTTGTTTAAAAAAGCAAAACGCAGCAATAAAGACAAAGACTGGCGAGTTATCGGACTTATAGAAACTTAGTAACCTCAAAGATTAGAGACAGAAAACGGGAAATATTTAAATGAACTTGATTTAAAGGCATCTGACCCAAAACAGTTCGGTACTAAGGAATGGTGGAAACTGGTAAAACAATTTATGAAAAAAAAAAGGCATATCCGACGACATTCCTCCCATCTTCTTAAATGGTACTTTGTATTCTTCCAGCGAAGACAAGGCCAATGCATTGAATGATTATTTTATTCAACAATCGACTTTAGACAATCCAAACGAAAATACTCCAAATGTAGAGTACACCAACTCTGAAATTACTGATATTATACTTACGCACGCTGACATACATAGTGTAATAAATTTTTCAAATCAAAGGCAACAGGGCCCGATATGATTCATAACAAATTGCTGATAGCTACAGTTGACATTATTACAGAACCCTTAACCATCCTGTTTAACCGCTGTTTGAATGAAGGTATTTTCCCAAACATTTGGAAGATTGCTCATGTAACGCCACTACATAAAAAAGGACCCGAAAATCTGTGTAATAATTATCGTCCTATTTCGCTGTTAAGTTGTGTAGGCAAGGTCTTAGAACGATGTGTTCACAGCCGTGTGTTGAATTATTTAAAAGGGTTTAAAAATATTATTACTCCATCCCAGTCAGGATTTATGCCAGGAGACTCAACAATTAACCAGCTCACATCAATATATCATGACCTATGTACATCATTCGATCAAGGAATAACTACACAATCCATTTTTTCGACATTTCCAAAGCCTTCGATCAGTGTGGCCAGGGGTTATGAAAAAAAAAGAAGCTGTTGGTATAAGAGGCAATTTGGCATTATGGTTTCAAAACTATTTACAAAATCGCAAACAAGACGTTGTTATAAAAGGTAAAAAATCTGAATACAAAAGAATACCTTCTGGAGTTCCACAGGGGTCTGTGTTAGGCCCCTTGTTATTTCTCATATATATGAACGACATAACCAAAACTATTGAATCTGTTATAAACCTTTTTGCGGATGACACAAGTGTGTCACTTGCATTGAAAGACCCCGACAGAAGAGCAAAAATTTTAAATTCTGACTTGGAAAAAATTAACAGCTGGGCGAAACGATGGAAAGTTAGTTTTAATGAAGAAAAAAATGAATTGTTTAAAATTTAAGAAAAACAACCTCCAGTTTACCCACTGTCATTTGGAAATATTGTTCTCGAAGACAAGGAATGCCCCAAACACTTAGGTCTGATTTTTTAAAGTAACTGCAAATGGGAAAAACATATAAACAGTATTATTAGAAAAGTAACCCTTCTTATTTCATGTTTACGTTCCTTTAAGTACAAGCTATGCCGAAAAGCCTTGGATAATATGTACAAATCCTTATATTCCACAGTTTGACTACGCCGACATTGTTTGGGATAATTGTTCTGGAACACTTTCAAACATGCTCGAAAACCTGCATTTGGAAGCTATAAGAATTATTTTAGGAGCTGTTAGAGGAACAAGCCACGAAAGTTTATAAAGAATCTGGATTTTGCACCTAAAAGAAAGACGAAAACGTCACAAGCTGTTAATGTTTCACAAAATGATTAATCACCCCATACCTATCGAACTAAATACCACCTCTAGTTTCAAAACAAACCCGTATCATCGAAGACGACCAATGAAAGAGTCATTCCCGCTCATAAAACAGAACTGTATGCAAATTCATTCATTCCGTCAACTACCCAACTGTGGAACACATTACCTCAAACTATACAAACAAATCCTTCAATTAGCCTGCTGAAAAAATATTTGTCAACGAATGACACTATGGTTCCTATATATTATTATTTTGGTGCTAGAAAGGAACAAGTTAAGCACTGTAGACTTCGACTTGCTATTAGCGATTTAAATTATGACTTATTCAGACGCCACCTTTAGAAGACCCTATATGTTCATGCGGATATACAGCAGAAACATCAGAGCATTTCTCTACTACATTGTCCCCTTTATAATAGTATTAGAAATAAAACCATTAATAAACTAGATGAGAACGAAAGAAATATCAATACACTTCTGTTTGGAAACGACCAGCTATATTTAGAACGAGGCATAGTTCGTCGAACTGTCTGAACCATGTTCGGCGAACTAAAAATTGAATTAAGAAGCGAATTATAGTTCGTCGAACTGTCGGAAGTATGTTCGGAGAACAAACAGTTCGCCCTATTATGATCGTTGTAACTGTTATGATGTCTTTCTCTTCACAGCCCCCCCCCCCCCCCCCCCCCCACCCACACACACACACCAACCCCGCCCTCCGCCCCCATTTGGAGTCACACTTCCACATATGCATCGCTGTCCTGGATCCACCCGTAACTGTTATGATGTCATTCTCTTCACAGCCACCAACCCCGCCCCCACCCACTTGGAGTCACACTGCCACCCATGCACCCCTGTACTGGATCCACTCGTACCAGTTATGATGTCGTTCATTTTCCTTTGCATGGTCAGCTCCCTTTGGCGTTCCTCTGGTGCGGGAGTGCAGCGTCAGCAATCCGTTGGAGGACACAGGCAACGATGACGACGACGACCAACTGAAACCCTTCTCTGCCACCATCATACAGCATGGGTGGGCATGTGTGTGTTTGTGTGTGTGTGTGTGTGTGTGTGTGTTGTGTGTTTGTGTGTGTTTGTGTTTGTGTGTGTGTGTGTGTGTGTGCGTGCGTGCGTGCGTGCGTGCGTGCGTGCGTGCGTGCGTGCGTGCGTGCGTGCGTGCGTGCGTGTGTGTGTGTGTGTGTGTGTGTGTTGTTTGTTTCTTGTTGTTTTGTTTCTTTGTCGTTGTTTTGTTTTGGTTTTGTTTGTTTGTTGGGGTGGGGTAGGGAGGATTGTATAATTATATGCTTTGAGTGTATGACTGTGTATGTGTTAGAGGGCGGGATGGGGAATGGAAGTATGTGTGGTCGCTTTTTTAAGCGCGAGAGTTTCTGTATGGTGACTTTTGGGTGTCATCGTGAGAGTACATGACATTAAGTGTATTCGAATGTGTTAACATAACTATGCGCGTGCATGTATTTCTGTATGTGTGAGATATAGATCAGATGAAAATAACTATGCGCATGGACCATATGCAAATGCGTGTTTGTTTTTGCGATTGCAAAACAAGCGCATAGTACCCCCCTTTTTTTTTTTTTTTTTTTGAAGTCTGTTGTTGTTTGGGTGTAATTTGCTGACGCATGTTTTTATCTTGATAATCGTAAGATCAGTCTAATATAATTTATAGGGGGTGGTGTGGGGGGGGGGGGGAAAAAAATAATAGGAGGAAAAAGAAGAACCTATCTTCGCACAGTGTTTTTTTCCCCCCCTTCCACTAGGCTAGCCATAGTTCCACAGGTCTTGCTGACACACAGCTGTATGTCGTGTGAATAATCACCAACCTAATTCTTTTGCAGCTGCGGCCTTGGTGACGTATTACCCATATCAAGCAGATTTGCTAAAGGCAAGCAGGGCTACACGACGCCATTTTTCTCTATAACTCCTGCCTGGGCAATGCAGACGGCGCTGCTGTTCTCCTGTGACGTCATTATATGTGCTGACGTCAGACATTGCCACCAGGTCGGTACAAAAGTCAACGCAGCAGCTCAATGACGGAAACGTTAAATATTTTGAGCTACAGGCGTCTGCAGCTGCTGCACATTCATATAGAAAATTGTCAGAGAAGGGGGTAGCATAATTATTTTTGGAGTTAAACTTTTTTGTTTCCGGGTCGGATTTCGAAGCAGAAGAATTTCTTTGTATAATTATGGTATACGATCATGGTATAAGAATCATCCAATCTGAGCGCACCCTTTTTTTTTTACCCCCCAGTTATTCGAAAGCAAGGTCCACCCGTATCGTTATCTGCGCTTTCTAATCAAGAAAGCGTCTAAGCAGCTACATAATTATGTGTCGTCTACGTCTGACCGAAACAAACCTATTTTTGGTCTTTTCCATAGTCGTGTCCAATACGACGCAAAACGACGACAACGCCAAGGCTTCATGACGTCACAGTTGTCTTGGAAAGTCAGGTGGTGACTCATGCCCTTCAGTCGATAGCGCACAAGAACCTAGTGACCTGCACTGGAGTGACTCGCTTCTACCGGAATGTCTTCCCGGAGGACACCGACTTGAGCAGCCTCTACTGCCATTAGGTAAGTGTCTGTTGAAGATTTATTTATTGCTGGCTTAAGGAGGACAAGTATTTCATCTCTTCCTCTGCACAGTCGTATATTTCCGTCTCTGCCGCGTGTAGGTAAGTGATTATTGAATATTTTGTATTAGTGATGCCTGGTCAAGGATACGTACTTCATTAATTTGATCATCTGTACAATCATATTTCTGCCGCTGCCTCACTTATTAGGTAAGTGACTACTGAAGACTGTTCTTAATAGTAAAGCCGTCTAGGAATAAAACGCAAAGTTAGTTAGTTCTTGGATTTTCACGTCCCGTTAACAGCACAGGGCTGCCTCAGGACAAAGACCAAAATGGAAGCGAAAAAAGAAAGAATAGAAAACAACAACAAAGAAAAGAAAGGGAAAAAAGAAGAAGAAGAAGAAGAGGGGGAAAAAAGGCTCGAACTCGAAAAATTTATTTTACAAGGATTTAGTTTAGGTTAAATCAAAAACCTGTCTAACAAATAGTCCTTGCTAAATGATAAAAGAAACAAAATTTCAGGCATTTCTTATATACATAATAAGGATGAATAGTGATTTAAACGTTTTACATGAAATTTCCACACAAAACATAGCGTGCTCACAGCGCCAATGAAAACGCAACATCATCAGTTACTATTTGAGCATACGGTGAGCAATTTTAAAACAAATAAACCGAGAACAGAAGTTTTAAAAATGATTTAGACGAAAAAAAAACCCGGGGGGGTCGGAAAGGATCGGAAGGACTGGGGGGAGTTGTATGGGTGTATAAAAAAGGTCTCAAATGACCGTTTGAAAGGCAACCCCTCGAAAACCTCAGTTCTCTTCTGTTGAAAGAGACAGAGAACTGGAAGGGCTCTAAAAAATTTATTTTTCAAGGATTGTAGTTTAGGTTCAGTCAAAAACCCTTAACAACTAGTCCTTGCAAGTACTGATGAGTAAATATAAAATTACAGGCATAAATTTTATACATACAGGCATGAATGAGTGAGTGAAATTTGATACATGAGAATTTCCACACAAAACATACCCCGTTCACAGCGCCAGATGTACAATGATACATCACTCAGTTATACATTTTGACATACAACCCGTAAATAAGGCACAAAACAAAAAAACAAAATAAAAAAAGGAGAGAAAAAAAGCATCCCATTTTTTTAAAAAAATAGGGGAGGGGGGGTGGGGGGGGGGTGGTAATATCAAAGCTCGGAAATTTGGGGGGAAAGCAACCCCCATTAAACCCAAAACAAGGTTTTCGTTGGGGGCTGGTACTCAAGAACTTCAAGGGGGGCCAAGATAAACCAGAGAAGGATAACTTGTTTTGAATAGTCTATCCTTGGCCCAGGCAAACTAAGGTGATAGTTCTAGAATTTGAATAGCGGAGGGAGTGGTTGAAGGGTTTGATAGTACTCTGGGGCCTATTTCAAGGACCCTGTACATGAACAAACCTTTGTTATATTCAAGTTTTTTTTTTGTAGGCTATTATTCTCATCTCTTTTTAAATTTTTGGTCTTGTTAGAGTTGTATCTGGAAGGATTAAATTTACAGTCTTCTGTGCAAGAAAATTTTTTGAGAACATCACTACATCCGTCCCACCGACTGACGCATAATCAATTGAGGTTTTTGGGGCTTGAAGAACAGTTTTCTTTGTGTCGAAAACACAGAAAGGAAAGACTCTCTTGAAACTGTTTTTAAAAAACATTATTAATATGTGAGTCCAGCGAAGTTTATTGCTATGGGGTTTTACCAAAGAGGGGTTTTTGACACTTGATCAATTTTCGCCCCGTTTAGAACAAGATCGAGTGGTAAGGGTGAAAATATGTTTCTGTCTGGAGCGATTGTCACAGACTTGGTCTTTATCGGATTGATGACCTATGATTTTTTCACACCAAAAGGATACCTGATCTAACTGTCTTGCATATTTTTTGTTTTTTAAAAATCTTTTCCCGATGTTGCAGGTTGTGTCATCTGCCGCTGTCACAATCAACAGATATAGCTTTCACGTGTAATGGAAGTCATTTTATAAAGAGACTAAAAGAATAGGTCCAAAAAAAAGAACCCTTTTGGGGGAACCAATTTTATGATTTTTTGGAGGAGTAAAAGCCGGAGTAAGACGCATTGCTTTTTATGAAGATTGATTTAAAAAAAGGTAAGAATTTTTTTTTTAGAAAAAGGCGAGCTTCTTTAATAGAATATCTGATCAACCCGGTCCAAACCTTCTTTAGGTCTAGGAATACTACTCCAGACACCTCAGATTTATTCATGGCTGTTAGCCAAGAATTTGTGAGACGTGCCAATGCAGTGTTGCAGGAGTATTTACGTCTAAATCCAGACTGAAAGGGGTGAAGGAGTTGCCGCTTTTCTAAGTAATTATTTAAATAAATGTGCACATGCTTTTCGAGAAGCTTTGACAAAACAGACAGAAGTGATATTGGTCTGTAATTGGTTGGATTTGTTTTATCCGTAGATTTTGGAAGCGGAACCACTTTTGCCTTTTTAAGCTCAGACGGAAAAACGTTTTTCTCAATGCATAAGTTAAAAACATATGTAAGCGAATCTATTATGTATGCAATGACAATTTTTGTAGCTGGTTGCTTATACCATCCAGACCAGACGATCTTTTGTTTTCCAGCCTCGATATGTATTTGCCTATTCCGAAACGGAGAGATATGGGATAACAAATGGGTCTTGCCGCTAGTTTTTTGTTTGCAGAAATCATGTAGAGGATTTGAGCACTCATATACATTTGTTCTTGGTTCTATAAATGACTCTGACACAGACAGGAAATGATTATTGAAAACATTTGCAGTTAGATTTTTCGGGATGTCGGCAGAAGTAGAACGATGTCCTAGAGAGAGAGAGAGAGAGAGAGAGAGAGAGAGAGAGAGAGAGAGAGAGAGAGAGAGAGAGAGAGAGAGAGAGAGAGAACAGCAACTCAAAGACAAAGAAGAGTTATATTATGCTTGGATTTTAACGTCCCGTCAACCGCATAGTACGAATCACACATTCACAATTATTTTACATCAGTATACACACACACACACACACACACACACACACACACACACACACACACACACACACACACACCAAAAAAAAAAAGGAGGGGAAAAAAGGGGGGGGGAGGACGAAAAAAAAAAAAAGAAAATAGAAGAGAAAAAAAAAGAGAGAAAAAAAAGGCAGAGGTAGAAAAAATAGACTGCATGCATGTACTTGATTCCAAAGCTTGAAGAGTCTTCCGTTATATATGAATCTTCTTCGGCGTTCCAGGATTGTCCTCAGCCGTTTAGATGGATATTTGGTTGTCTTCAGCAGGTCTTCTGTGCAGCTACAAAGCTTTTCTGCAGGCGGTGATTTCTTCGGGACAATGCCGTGTCCGTGCTTCCTTGTATAGGGGCCAGAACTAGAGAACATGTTCTTTGCTTTGTGGTACTGTCTCACACGAATCTCATTTGAAGCTAGCAAACTGTGCGTGCCCGTCACTTTTGTTGTTGTTTGCTTTGATACCTTGTGAAAAGATCATGTTTAGACCGTTCTAATTTTCTTTTCAGAACCTGATCAGAACTTCACCGCGGAGGCCTTACCGGAAAATGACGTCAGCAAAAGCTCTTCGTCGTCCTCCTGGCTCGCCGGACACTTGCACTACGTCATCATCATCGTCCTTCTCGCCCTGCTCATCGTCGTCTTCATGTTCGCCACCTTCTGCAAGATGGTGGCTATGCAGCGGCAAGTCGAGCGCAGCAGCAAGACGGCGGGGAGCGAGCAAAGGGAGAGAACCGCCAGCGAGCAGCACGACCAGACGACACAGACGCCGAGGCCGTTACCCAGAATTCCCAACGGCCGGGCCCAGACCGCGCACCGCCTCAGCCGTCAGGGCGGCGATGGGGCACCAACGACCGTCGTTCACGTCGACGATGGTGGACCAGGGTCGCGTCCCCTGAGCGGGGCAGCGGAGTTGCCTCCCTTTGACGATCCCGCTCACCCCCCGACAGTTCCTCAGGCGGCGAAGAGTTCCGGTCGGCCCCGTCCCAAACCCTACGACGTGCCGCCCTCTCACGACCGACAGGTGGACATGGCAAGTTCTGTGGAGCCAGTGTCCCCTCTCGGACCGTTCCTGGTCGAGAGCTCCCTGCGGTCCTCTGAAGTCAAAAGTTTCCAGACGTCCACGACCGTTGAAGAAAAGAATTCAGAGCGACACACGACCATTATAGAGATCAAGAACCCCTGTAAGCAAGACTCGAGCGAACCCAGTGTTTTATGGAAGCCCCACGACCATCTGGGGTCGTTCACGGGAAACAACTCCAACAGCGGGAGTAGCACGCCCGAGAGAGGCGTGGTGCTTGGAGTTAACTCCCTTAGAAGACATCTGGATCGGGAGCACCAGCCAATCCCTGCACAGGCTCGAGATCGCCGTCCAATCTCAGCTCAGCACCATGAGACAATGGCAGCTCAGGTTTACTACAATACTCCCGCCCCGTGCAGCGAAGACTCTGCCCCCAAAGACCAGTTCAAACTTCCATCACGTGATGGGGGTATCCCAGAGCACACCCCGCTGGCCGGAATACGGACTTCGACGCGAGGCAGCAGGAAGGGCGTAACTCCGGTTGCCGTCAACATGGCGGAGGAGACAACTCGTCTTTGATTTACAGTGTTACAGGAACTGTGCCTTCGGTCTTGGATAACAACAGCTTGTAAATAACGCGAAGCTTTTCCGTAGTGTCATTGGTTCAGTTCAGTTCAGTTCAGTTCAAGCTGGTATCTCTCCGCTCGGAAAGGTCCATATGCGCTCCTCCACGTCTCTGAAACTGTTCCCCAGCGTTGCCTTTGAAACACTTCCGATGTTCATCTGACTGACGATGGCCTTTCTCGCCCTTTCAAGGACGATCTTCGAGCGCTGTTTTACATGTTTCTCTGTCTGTCTATCTCCCTCCCTCCCCTCCCCCCCCTCTCCTTCTCCCTCTCTCCATCCCTCTCTCTCTGATTGACTGTATGTCTGTCTGTCTGTGTGTCTCTCTGTGTCTGTGTCTGTGTCTGTCTGTGTCTCTCGCTGTCCCTGTCCCTGTCTCGCAGTCTCAGTCTCTGTCTGTCTTTCTGTCTGTCTGTCTGTCTGTCTGTCTGTCTCTGTCTGTGTGTCTCTCTCTCTCTCTCTCTCTCTCTCTCTCCTCTCTCTCTCTCTCTCTCTCTCTCTCTCTCTCTCTCTCTCAGTGACATGTTTTGATTTGAGTTGATATTTTGTTTTGGATTGTTTGCCCGAGGGCTGGATGTAAAGTATTGCTTTGATTACTTATCCCATTACCCTTGTAAATAAAAAACATTCTCTCTCTGTCTCTCTGTCTCTGTCTCTGTCTCTGTCTCTGTCTCTGTCTCTGTCTCTGTCTCTCTCTCTCTCTCTCTCTCTCTCTCTCCTCTCTCTCTCTCTCTTCTTCTTCTTCTTCTTCTTCTTCTTCTTCTTCTTCTTCTTCTTCTCAGGACACCGTTATACATTATAACAAGTCGGGAGAGACAAGATATGTCTAGCTATAGATATGGATTTGTACATAGAGCGGAATGCCAGCTGATGGAGTATCTGGCCTGGAAAGACACTATGGCGACACATGCAATACTGCACAGTGGGAATAGACGATTTCAGGAAATAACAGGCGAAGATAATTTGACAGTGTTTTCTTACTCCGGGAGAATGAAGTCCCTGAATGGAGGTGGCAGCGGAGAAGAGCCGATCTGCGACAGTTTTAGATCTTCAGGCATGGACCTATTATAATTTATACTAGACTACCAGCTGGAGGAACTACTATCCGATCTGCATGTTCCCCACGAACAGTGAATGTTTGATCGGCATTTCTGATGCTTTTTCTGCCTTTTGTTTACGCGGGATATCCGTCATCTTCCCAACGTGCTCACTGTACCCCCCCAAAAAGCGTGCCTACTCTGTGCTACACCCGGTGAGGTGATGCTTAATGTCCTCGTATGTCAGTTGACATATTAGGGACAAGCTGTGACCAATGCCGAAGCATGGTTCAATATAGCTTTACGTCCACGGAAACCAGAAGGCTCGTTAGGCCGGACAACTCAGGATGGCCACCTCGACTCTCACACAGCTCCTGAACTATGAGCTACACCCGCAGGCATGGATCTATATATATACTGGTCCATGCTCGAAGGCTCTTACCAAGTGCAGTCCCCTGGATTTCCGAAGATCGTCTATTACAGCCCAGGCAAACACTATAGTATGCTACATTACATCGAACCAACCTTCACTGCGGGTAACACGGTGTACAAGTGCATTCTACTAGTTATATATACGTTTCTGAATCTGTTGGATTTTTGTTTCTGTGGTTTTTGTTTTTGCCTAAAGCTATATTTTGTATTGTATATAATTATACACGATTGTGCCTTGCCGGGACTTGATTTGCTTTCCCAAGGAAAGCGATCAGCCACTACGCAGCGCTACCCTGTCCTAAACCGAACGCAAGACTGTGTTATCGTCTGAGAGTTTTACGACACCACTTGAAAAACCGGATACAAGACTGCTTGCTGTTTGATAGCCTTAGTTAGGACAATAAATTATTTCTGAAACTGGTCCTAAGATCGTGTTGCCACGGTACTCCACGCTGACAGGTTTGTTTCCAAAAGCTGGACAAGAGTTTGATTAACGGTCCCACAGTGGGGAACTGTGGAGGCAGAAATTAATGTCCTCTTCTCAGAATCCCGAGCTTGCCAATGTTCTCATTTCAAAGGCTGGTGTAGGTCAGAATAAAGCCACGCATGCTTCCCTCACTTCCAGGAATGTCTTCCTTGTCCTGATTTCTACCTTCACGGTCCATTCACCTTCATTTTCCCCTGGAAATCCTGTCCCTACTTTTCAACTGCGTAAGTTTTTACTAACACAGCTTCCCGTGTGTGCACGCGGAATAAAGCAGGTCACCCTGCTAGTAAGTAAACATGGTGCTTAACGTCCACAGAAACTATGAGGCTTATTAGGGACGGGAAGAAGGGGGGGCGGAAGGGGGTATGGAGGTGGGGGGAGAGGGAGATTATATACCTATCGCCACACTGTCGCCACCACAATGATTTCTGCATTAAGGTGGGCAGCGATGAGAGCCATTTTTAATGTTTCACTAATTGTGAGGGACAAAGTCACAAGACAGTGTCCACAGACCACAACCTTTTTGAAGAGAAAGGAGAGCCAAAGCGGTATCGAACCGCTTACCAGCCTAACGCCTTACCGCTATGCCAAACCGGCTTACAAGCGATTTAAGCAGGTAGCCTGCCTGCCGTGGCTGATTGCCTACGGAATATAAATAGGTATAAAACATGTGTTATTGTGCATTGATAGATAGACAGCTGGCTGGACTTTGACAGTGTAACAATGAACTGACATTGTAACAGTGAATTAGACAAACTTGTGATACACAGACTTGTGTTTTGAACTGGTGTAAAAGAAGTTTGAATATGTGATTTGTTTAATTTTTTGTTTGTTTAAACAAAATGTTATTTATTCATCGTAATCATAAGTTCAACAACAACAAAAAATACCGGAAACACAAAAGCAATGTAGTGCTTATCTGAGCGCTACCTATGGACAAAACAGACATTTACGATGGCAAGATGGCAAATTGTTGTCAAAATGTCTATGTGCTTCGTCCTGAGGTGACCCTGTGCGGCTGATGGGAGATTAAAATCCAAGAAGTAACTAACTCGACTAAACGTTTTCAACCTTTATTTCAAAACTAGTATAACTTATTAACTATAACAATGTTTGTTTGTTTTTCATCAGCACCCACGATGACATGAAGTCGCTACAATCGAGATTCAAGGACATTGAACTTACTGCAATATTTACTAATTTCCTGGATGTAAAAGTAAACTACGCACATCTGTTATGTACTATATAATATCATAGGGTTATGTAGGGGTCGTTAGCATGACATATATATATCGCACAAGTCTATTTTTTCAATAGATTTTAAATATTATTAATAGAGACTTCCCGTCAAAGCGCTTAAACTGTTTTATATATATATATATCTAAAGTGATGGTGCAACACTTGATACACTGATTAGACAAGTTCGCAACAGATTTTCTTCAATACAGAGCGAAATTTTGCAATGGGATGTGGCTTTTCTTGCGTTCTGTGTGCAATCTAATCTGAACACACACAAAAAAGCCCCAAAATGATGTGCTGGGCAGCAGCAGCAACAACAACAACAACAACAACAAACACACACACAGACACACACACACACACACACACACACACACACACACACACACACACACACACACACACACACACACACACACACACAACACACACACACACACACACACAACACACACACACCACACACCACCACACACACACACACCCACACACACCACACACCACACACACACACACACACACACACACACACACACACACACACACACACACACACACACACACACACACACACACACACACATCAAACTACAAAAGCTACCGCGAATGCCTTACCAGCGGATAAACGGACACCACATCTATGGAATCATACAAGCATTGCAACGACATAAAGAAATAATAATAAAAATCACAAATGAAAGTGGAATATATATTATAGCGATATAAAATCAAGAGCAAAAAATGTATAATCCCTTTTACCGCAAAATATTTCCTAACTAACCCTTTCTCTACCCTGAGGACGTAGTGTGACTTCATTGTCAAAGCTTTTATAAATTTTGTTTATATGAAGTCTTATGACATTTTATTGGAGTTTCAATAGTTTGTACTATGCGGAACCAACGTCTTAAACGATGATTTTGTTGTTTAATTACTTGTTTATTTATGATCGAAACCACACCATTTTCGGAAAACATATGCCCGAATCCTTTGCCGACAACGTCGTGAAAGCTGGTTGAGATTGTGCGAAAACTGAACTTTTTTTTTTTTTTTTTTCTCTCTCTCTCTCTCTCTCTCTCTCTCTCTCTCTCTCTCTCTCTCTCTCTCTCTCTCTATATATAATATATATATATATATATATATATATATAACACAATATATATAAAAATGAAGGTATGGGTGGTTTGTAGGGCGAATGTCCAACTTAATGTTTCTGTTTTGCTAAGATTCTTGATGCCATTCTTGGTAGGAATTGCAGCATCGGCACCACAAATTCCCCGGGAGGGAAAGGTTAACTGAATAACAGATTAAAAAACTAAATCCCTTACCTTTCATTCCATCATGCTAATCCACTGGAAATGAAACCTGGTACACTTGCAGCAACAACCAGAAAAAACAAACAAGCCAACGCCCCAAAGCCGAAAAAATATCAATACGGAAGACACGGGCATTATGGAAGAAGACAAAAGTAAAACAATCAGAAGAAAGCTAACCAATATTTTTCATAGTCAAATTTCATCTTTCCTCCTTTTTTGCGTTCGAACATGGTTCAAATGGTCATTCCGGCAGTGTGTATGAAGGTTGTGGTCTTCAGAAGGTACTCCATGTTGCCCCACAGCTGTTGTTGTGGCGTTGCTCCATGGGGCCACTGCTCCTGCGTTCCTCCTTCTCGGAAGAGGGGACAGAACTGTACAACGTGTTCTGTGGACTGTGGTCCCGTCTGGCATGGGCAGTCTTCAGTGTGTGCCAGCACTAGCCGAAACATGTGTTGGAGTAGATGTGATCAACTGTCCATTTATAAATGATGTACAGTGTATAATGAACAAGTAGGACAAAACGCGATCCTCTGAATCGTAAAAACGTTAAATCTGGTCCTTCGATTAAAAGTTTGCTTTGGGGTTCCTGAGAAAGACACGCAAAACATTCACTCGCGTTTCCGAAAACCCACTGGAGTGTTCTTCCCTGTGTGTTCGTAGAGCAGGATGTTTCAGGAATGTGTGCTTTGTGACGGCCAGCTGCAGGAAGTCGGGGCTACACAGCCGATGGCAGACAGCTGCAGGAAATCGGGACTACACAGCTGCGGGAAATCGGGACTGTACAGCTGCAGGAAGTCGGGACTACACAACTGGAAGTCGGGGCTATACAGCTGCGGGAAGTGGGGCTACACAGCTGCAGGAAGTCGGGACTATACAGCTGCAGGAAGTCGGGACTGTACAGCTGCAGGAAGTCAGGGCTACAAGCTGAGACGTCAGGACTACAGCTGCAGGAAGTCAGGGCTATACAGCTGCAGGACGTCGGGACTACACAGCTGCAGGAAGTCTGGGCTATACAGCTGCAGGACTTCGGGACTAACAGCTGCAGGAAGTCAGGGCTACACAGCTGCAGGACGTCAGGGACGTACACAGCTCAGGAAGTCAGGCTAAGCTGCAGGAAGTCGGCTAACAGCTGCAGAAGTCGGGCTACACGCGAGGAAGTCGGGGCTACATAGACACACAGCTGATGACGGCCAGCAAAGATGCCGCCAACAGAGTAAGCAGAGAACCTGAAAATAGAATTGTGAAATTTTGTGAAGCGAACTTTCCTGAAAAAGAAGAAGTGTATACAGGTGTGTGTGTGCGTGCGTGCGTGTGTGTGTGTGTGTGTGTGTGTGTGTGTGTGTGTGTGTGTGTGTGTGTGTGGTGTGTGTGTGTGTGTGTGAGAGTGTGTTTCTCTGTGTCTCTCTCTGTCTTTGTCTTTCTGTGTGTGTGTGTGTGTGTGTGTGTGTGTGTGTGTGTGTGTGTGTGTGTGTGTGTGTGTGTGTGTGTGTGTGTGTGTCTCTCTCTCTCTTCTCTCTTCTCTCTCTCTCTCTCTCTCCTCTCTCTCTCTCTCTCTCTCTCTTATATATATATATATATATATGTGTGTGTGTGTGTGTGTGTGTGTGTGTGTGTTGTGTGTGTGTGTGTGTGTTGTCTGTGTGTGTGTGTGTGTGTGTGTGTTGGTGTCTCTCTCTCTCTTCTCTCTCTCTCTCTCTCTCTCTCTCTCTCTCTCTCTCTCTCTCTCTCTCTCTCTCTCTCTTCTTATTTTGATATTGGGTGTTGCTTGTCCGTGTGTGTGTGTGTGTGTGTTGTTGTGTGTGTGTGTGTTGTGTTGTGTTGTGTTGTGTTGTGTTGTGTTGTGTGTGTGTGTGTGTGTGTGTGTGTGTGTGTGTGTGTGTGTGTGTGTGTGTGTGTGTGTGTGTGTGGTGAGAGAGAGAGAGAGAGAGACAGAGAGAGAAGAGACAGAGAGAGAGAAGAGAGAGAGATTGATTGATTGATTGATTAGATAGTTAATGCTGGTACTGAGACTTTATCTAACAAGGATAAGAAGATTTTAATGCCAATACATAGTCGTTAACCTGTCTTTGGATAATTACATATATATATATATATGATCATAGTGGGAAAATCAATGCCAATCGATAATTATGAACAATACAAAAGAGTAATAAATCAAATCACTGGGAGACTATACATGCATGTATATATATATATATGTTTGATTTTGTTGTTGTTGTGTGTGGTTATTATAACAATCTGCTTCTGATCCATTTATAAAGTTGTGTTTTGAAGCTGGTTAGTGAATTGCATGATTTTATTTGATTTGGGATGGTATTCCACAAGATGCGCCTGAAAATGAGAAACTAGTTTTAAAAAGGTCTGTTCTTGGTTTGGGCAGAGTTATGTATCTTGATGTGGCGCGAATGTTGGAACAGATAAAAAGCTGTTTAAGGTACGGAGGTGCAAGATTTCTGTATGCTTTGAAGACTAACACTGCCTTATTGAACATAAGCTTTTCTTTGAGTGGAAGTATTCCCAAGTACCGTAGCTTTGTATCGGTTGATAAAGAGGAATCAGATATTATCCATTTTGCAGCTCGTCTGTGAAGAGAATGAAATTTGTTAAATAAGATATCACTACAGCCGTCCCAGACAGTTGATGCATAAGTTAAGTGAGAGGAAATATGAGCATGGTAAAACAAATTGCGCTTAGGAGTGTCCACAAAGTGTCTGAGTTGTGACAACAGATAAAGATTTTTTGAAACTGTTTTACATGTGCCAATAATGTGTGGTGCCAGCTAAATTCATCATCAATAATAACACCAAGGTGCCGGTGCTCATGAACTTGTTCAATATGACTGTCTTTAAGACTAAGATTAAGGTGAATCGGGCGAAGCTGATGTTTTTACCTAGTAGCAAGTAGCATAATTTCTGTGTGTTTTTCAGGTTGTAAAATCATAGCATTATTGTGTCACCAGTCAGATGCTTTATTTATGCTTCCATGTAGTTCTTTTTGAACCGTGTCTGTATCTTTATCAGATGTATTCAGTAAAGTATCATCCGCAAACATGTTACAGTTAACTTTATTGCTAGTAATATGCAGGGGAAGATCATTGATAAAAATTGAAAATAGAAGCGGTCCTAAAATAGATCCTTGAGGAATTCCACAACGAACAATGCCTTCATTAGAGTATTCACCGTTAACATAAACACTTTGTGATCTTAGCTCCAGATAAGATTTAAATAACGAGACAAATGGGGAGTTTGCTGTATATAAGGATAATTTCTTAAGTAGAATATTATGATTAACAAGATCAAAAGCTTTTTTTAGGTCAAGAAAAACAGCACCAACAACCTCAGAGTTGTTGATGGCAGAAAGCCAGTTATCACACAGTTTGGCTAATGCTGTGTGGCATGAGTGTTGAGGACGAAAACCTGACTGTGACTGGCATAATAGATTGTGATCAGTAAGGAAATTCAGTAAGTGTTTATGTATATGTTTTTCTATCGGTTTTGAAAGCAGGGGAAGTATGGAGATGGGACGAAAGATGTTTGGTTCACTTAAATCATTGGTTTTAGAGACAGACACACAGACAGACAGACAGACAGACAGAAAGACAGACACAGAGACAGAGAGACAGAGACACAGAGAGAGAGGTGTATACACATATATAGCCTAGAACTGTGTGTGCGCGTATGGAAAAATGTGTCTCAAAACGATGCCGAATCGCACATAGCCTACCTTCGACGGTTGGGCATCCGCTGGTTACACCTGAAACCAAAATAGCAATATGAACTTTCGTATTATATACACGATGTGTTCCATCAGGATCCACACCACATACTGTTGTAACAAAACTACAAATAACTCAACGAAACCAAACACTAACCAACAACAACAAAAACCAACCATAATAATGTTATTATTTTCTAGACTGACTAGACAGACACAGGTGTTCATCAGGGATTAACTCGTGTCGCAAAATAAATCTTTTGCATATTCTTAACTCGTTGGATATCAAAATAATGTTTACTACCTTACACCCTACACATCTGCAAGTGCTTCTTGGCCATTAGCAGTCGGTGATAAACTAAACTTTGAAAAAAGAAGAAGAAAAAAAAGCCTTGAAAAGGAAAGAAGGAATGTTTATAACAATGATCTTAAAGCACGTTGTCAAAAGACCAAACCAAGTTGCATATGACGATGTAGTAATCAAGCTGGTTCCTGCAATGGCGCGTACCCCCATTTATGAATATACAGAAAAGGATCACTACCACATCACCAACAACGACAACGACTCAACGGCACGTTCGTGGCTTCTTGGTGAGACATGACAACAAAAGCGATGACAACATAACAAACAGCAATAAAAAAACAAAACAACAAAAACAACAAAAACACAAAAATGCATCGAAAACGACAACATCAACAACAAAGAAAGAAACAAAACAACAACAAAAACAAC
>JABMCL010000467.1:390000-395000 GCA_018857735.1 Alviniconcha marisindica | reverse complement strand
CAGTACGGTTATATCAGGGCGGTATGGTTACGGAGTAAGTAAGTAACTTGGTGTTTTACGCCCAGTCAACCAGTACGGTTATATCAGGGCGGTATGGTTACGGTAAGTAAGTAACTTGGTATTTTACGCCCAGTCAACCAATACGGTTATATCAGGGCGTATGGTTACGGAGAAGTAAGTAACTTGGTGTTTTACGCCCAGTCAACCAGTACGGTTATATGAGGACGGTATGGTTACGGGAAGTAAGTAACTTGGTTTTACGCCCAGTCAACCAGTACGGTTATATCAGGGCGGTATGGTTACGGAGTAAGTAAGTAACTTGGTGTTTTACGCCCAGTCAACCAGTACGGTTATATCAGGGCAGTATGGTTACGGAATAAGTAAGTAACTTGGTGTTTTACGCCCAGTCAACCAGTACGGTTATATCAGGGCGGTATGGTTACGGAGTAAGTAAGTAACTTGGTGTTTTACGCCCAGTCAACCAGTACGGTTATATCAGGGCAGTATGGTTACGGAGTAAGTAAGTAACTTGGTGTTTTACGCCCAGTATGGTTATATCAGGGCTAAATTATTACGGAGTAAGTAAGTAACTTGTGTTTTACACCCAGTCAACCAGTACGCTTATATCAGGGCGGTATGGTTACGGAGTAAGTATCTTGGTGTTTTACGCTCTGTGAACCAGTACGCCTATATCAGGGCGACCAAACTAGGACAGAGCAAACGTTATAGTAATAAAACTTGAATGACTACATGAGTAACTTCATCAACGCATGAATAATGAATAACTGAATAATGTGTGGATCAATCAATACAAATAGACCGACCAAGAAAGCTAGAGTAACTGAGTGACTGACATTAGATATCACAAGGAAGGAGAGAGCAAACGTTATAGTAAGAACACTTGAATGACTACATGAGTAACTTCATCAACGCACGAAGCATAAATAACTGAATAATGTGTGGATTATTCAATACAAATTGACTGACGAAGGATTAAGCTAGGTTGGCTGAGTGACCGTGACATTAGAGCGAATAACAGACTGAATGCACAAATAACAAACGTATTTCGACGAGATGATAATGAAGGAATATGCGAACGAGTGATAGAAGGAAGGAATGAACGAATGAAACCTACTCTTAATGTCCCTCTTGTACGTGACGGTACCAGACTGCTGCGAGTACAGCTGATACTGGAGAACGCCGCCCTGAAGGAGGTTCGTCAGGTCAATGTAGGTCACGAAGATGGCGGTTCCACACACTGCCACATCCGTCAGCTCCTTGTTGACAAGGGCCACGTGATTCAGGTAGGTCAAGTTCGTGGGGTTGCTTGCATCAATGATGTGTATAATCCCATTCCCTGGAAAGCAGCAGCAACAACACAGTTAATGTTGAATGTTTCCGTTCTCGGTTGAGTTCAGTTCAAGATGATACCTAGGCGCTCGGAAAAGCCCACATGCGCTCCACCCCGTCTCGCAGACGTTTTCCCCAACCTCGTCTTCGAAACGGTTCCAATGTTCGTCTGAGTGACGATGGCCCTCTCTCGTCCTTTCAAGGAAGATCGTTTAGTGCTTCCTCTCTCCTCTTCCTCGAGTTCGAGTCCGAGTTCTTTGCACACTTCTCTCCTACAGGCGATCGACGGTGTGAATTAAATTCTCCTTCTTCTTTCCCAAGCATATCACTGTGGGGCTTTTATTCAGTAACATGCATCCATCCACCGCAGTACAGTTTCTATCATTCATATACCCAAAGCAAATTACGCAGGAAAAAGCATGCACGGCCGATAATTAATTTTGTATTCGCTAGCAGCAACACTAGACTAACAACAACGACAACAACAAGAACATCAGTAATGAAAACAGCAAAAAGAACAACTTACCAACAGCATAGATGACTTTGCCCGTGGGTTCGAAAACGGCCTTTTCCACTGCACCAGTGTCAAAGCCGTACTGAGGAGTATTTCCACTGAAACTGTGCGGTAGGTAGGCAGTAGACAAAAGGCTCAGTTTCACCTCGTAGCAACTGGCAAGGGAAGCAACCAGAATGAGTGGTGTCAACCCTAATACGGAGTTGTGGCCCATCGTGGTCATTCGAGTCTGAGATCTGTAAGACTAAATCAAAATAAAGAAACAAGTCGCATGAACTAAACGAAACAGAATATATCAGCCACCCTCCCCCCCCCACCCCCCCCACCCCACACACACACATTAATGTTTAATGTTCTTAGTATTGGCTGATACTAAGAGAATGTTGCTGATGACATTTAAAAAAAAAAAAAAAAAAAAAAAAAAAATGTTGCTAAAATGTAAACGACACCACACAAATCGCACTCTTTCGTTTCTAACAAATTAATCATCAGTGACAATAAGATCAATCCAAATGTCTAGAGTAATCAAAACATATAGTTCTGTGTGCTTCCAAAATGTCAGAACACTTGGGGCATCGAAAACGAAACGCTCAGTGTAGTCTGCAACATTACTGCAATAATTATGAGCACATTAAAAAAATTATCATCTCTCGATTTCATATCGCGAAGTAACGTGCAAAAAACCCAGTAGCCACATCTCTTTCGCAACTTAGGATGTCAGTGGCCTTGTGGTTGACAGGACATTAAAATCCAATTACTACTACTAAACTACTACTACTACTACTACTACTACTACCTGTTTCCTCTCTCCTCTTTAACACAGGACTTTTCACAGTCCCAGGCAGACCATGTATTCCTGTAGCAATTAATGGACTGTGTGTATGTCGGCGAGTATGTATGGCGTGAATGGTGAAGTTTGCAGAAATGCGTGTAAATGTGTTTTTTGTCAAGTTGTGTGTACAGCCACTGAGTTTCACTTGTGCTAGAGAATAGCGCTTTGTCCATTATTACCATTATTTTTCTTCTTCTCTTCAACAAAGGGAGCTAATCAGCTGAAGACGTCACACAAACACAGCAAAAAGACCTGAGCCGCCTACTGTAAGTCTCACCTGCCAGACGAGTAAATACAAGGTACATAAACTCCACCACAGGTACATCCTCTAATGTTTATCCAGGTACATAAACTCCACCACAGGTACATCCTCTAATGTTTATCCAGGTACATGAATCCCCCTTTCTAATGCCGGGCAAAAACCCCAAAGGGAATCATCAATGTTTCCATACAAAAATTTCCCAGGCGCAACTCTTTAAATTGTTTCGGGTCATAAACTCGCCCACGGTAATCATCTTTTTTCCAGGTACAAAAACCCCACCACGGGTTTATGGTTCAAAAATTCCACCTGTCCCTCTCAGTTTATGGAAAAAATTTATCACAGGTTTTTCCTCCTCGTTTAATCCGGGGTACATAAATTCGCCGGTACATCATAAGCGTTTATGGTCTTTATCTTCCCCCAAAACTTCCAACGTTATCCGGTCCCCCCGGGTACTCCTCTCAACGTTTATCCAGGTACATAAACTCCACCACAGGTACATCATCTAACGTGTATCCAGGTACATAAACTCCACCACAGGTACATCATCTAACATGTATCCAGGTACATAAACTCCACCACAGGTACATCCTCTAATGTTTATCTTGAAGCCTTTCTGTGCAGCAGCTCAAAGAATGGCAAAATAATTCGCATAAAAAGCATTCAGGCGCAACTGATTATTGCTTCGTGGGCATGTTTAGCCCAGCGGTAAGGCGTCAGGCTGATAAGCAGAGGGGCTTGGGTTCGATTCCGTCTGTCCCTCTCAGTTAATGAAACAGTATCAGGGCTCTTATCGCTGCCCGTCTTAATGCCGAGTCACTTTTTCTGGTGGTGACAGTGTAGCGTTAGGTATGGTCTTTATCTTCCCCCACTTCCTGGGATCGCGGTCCCCGCCAGTACTCCTCTTCGGAGACAGCTCGGCGTTAAACCACTTTAACCAAACCAAAGACGCACCCACCTTCTAGAAAGTAAGGCTGCCGACACTCCAAAATGCAGAAGGCCACCATTGCGTCTTTTCGGTGGGAGTTGACATCGTAATAATTAATTTGTTTCCAACTCCTTGGTCACCTACCGCCCTCCGCATCGCCCTCAACGGATCTGCTTCCTCACAGTCCCTTCTGCGTCCCCCCCCTCCCCCTCCTTTCCCCCTCCCCCCTTTCTCCGCCATCTTAACCCAACGCAACGAGCCCGTGGCTGCGTCAGTGTCTGCGTGGAGTCAAACTGCGCTACACAAGCGGACACTGACACTGACGAAGATAAAGACGTGACTCAAGACGTCAACGGCTTACCTTAAGCCTTGCTGCGCTCGTTTCACAGGCTGTTACAAACACTAACAGAAAGCCGCACGACCCTTCAAACGTACAGAGCGGGGCCTGTTTGGTTCTTCCCTTCCAAGGTCGTCAGCGCGCACTGACGTACACACCGTCATGATGAAGTGATGCTTAATGTCCTCAGATGTCAGTTGACATATTAGGGACAAGTTGTGACCAATGCCGAAGCACGGTGTAACTAATTCTTTACGTCCACGGAAACCAGAAGGCTCGTTAGGACGGACAGCTCAGGACGGCCACCTCGACTCTCACACAGCTCCTGGACTATGACGTACCCACCATAAGCACACCGTATATTATACAAGCGCTGCGTCCCAAGCACTGGACGACAGCATTTTCTTGACAGAAGCAACTAGTCGAGCCGTTTTCCCCGTCCTTTTTAACACGTGTCATTGAGTCGAGCAACTATTTTGTTATTGCTATTTCACCTTTTCAGTGCGTAGGCTACCAGTTTCCGAACGGTGTCAGCTAGTGTTGTCACGCTTCAGTGAAGCTCCGCTGCTGAATTCGTGGTTCGCTGGAGAAGCAGCCCAGATGTGTATAGCCACTCTTTAGACTGAAATTAGCAAACACCGATTGCAGGTCAGTCGCTCTCACTCTGGACCAGTCTGCTGACACTGACTCGGTGACATACTGCAGATTAGAAGAAAAAAAACTGAGAGTGTGCGTGCGTGCGTGCGTGCGTGCGTGAGTGTGCGTGCGTGCGTGGTGAGT
>JABMCL010000467.1:382500-385000 GCA_018857735.1 Alviniconcha marisindica | reverse complement strand
TGCTAAAGAGTCCGTATGCATGAAGAGCAAATAAAGTTAAATGCTGACAGCCCTAATCCTGATTTGCTAAAGAGTCCGTATGCATGAAGAGCAAATAAAGTTAAATGCTGATAGCCCCTAATCCCGATTTGCTAAAGAGTCTGTATGCATGAAGAGCAAATAAAGTTAAATGCTGATAGCCCCTAATCCCGATTTGCTAAAGAGTCCGTATGCATGAAGAGCAAATAAAGTTAAATGCTGATAGCCCCTAATCCCGATTTGCTAAAGAGTCCGTATGCATAACAGCAAATAAAGTTAAATGCTGATAGCCCCTAATCCCGATTTGCTAAAGAGTCCGTAAGCCCGGCCCTCCTTCTCCATACACTGGCGGTCAAAAGGCTACAAAGTAGCTACCTGTTTGTGTTTAATTTGAGATCTGGAAAGCCCCTCGTTTTACCAACGTACAAAGCACTTGACGACGAAAACTCGAAACTGATTCGACTACACCGCCTGACAACATGACTGTCAGTTTTAAGTTCAAATATCAAAGTTCACTATGATTGTAGCAGAAGTCAGTCTCCTTTCAGCCTTCTGCGTTGGTTATGGCGTACGTTGATGCATGAATCCAAATTTTCCTGAATAAATGGTGGTCTTCAGTTGTACATGGGATGGCATCAGTGCGCACGTGTTCCTTTTTTTTCTTCCACGACAGCAGCTTCTGTCGTAACGGCAGCACCAAAGCAGCCATTTTCATACAGCGTCTAGGCTGCTAAAGAAACGGGTCTATAACATTGAACGCGTCAGGCCGGCTGGCTGGTTAGTATTGGTTGTGCTGCACACTGTCTATTGTCATCGTCGTCACCATTGAGAAGACATGCACGACGGAAGGGCTGTTTGCTCCTCAATCACGTCAGTCCAGGTGTTTGCACGAGAAAGGAATTAGTAACGTTGTTGGGTCGAGGTTGGCTTCTGCAGTAAGTAAGTAAACATGGTGCTTAACGTCCACAGAAACCGTAAGGCTTATTAGGGACGGGGAGAAGGGGGGAAGGGGGTACGGAGGTGGGGGGGGGGGGGGGGGGGGGAGAGGAGATTATATACCTATCGCTACGCTGTCACCATCAGAATGACTCCTGCATTAAGATGGGCAGTGATGACAGCCATTTTAATGTTTCATTGATTGTGAGGGACAAAATCACAAGACAGTGTCCACAGACTACAATTTTTTGAAGAGGAAGCAGAGCCGAAGCGGAATCGAACCGAGGTCTCTCTGCTTACCAGCCTAACGCCTTACCGCTAGGCCAAACCGGCTCACGTTAGCTTCTGCAATCATTCATACCACTTTTATACCAAATACAAAACAGATACCACCCCCTTCCCCCCCCCTCCCCCCCACCACCCCGCCCCAAGTACCACCACATCCGACATCAAATAAACCCGTGAATGTCTCCGTGAAATTTGATGATTTTGTAAAAAAAAATTACTACAGCAATAACATTTCGCAGATGGAGAAAAAAAAAGGGGGGGGGGAGAGAGAGAGAAAAAAAAGGGGGGGGGGAAGAGAGAGAAAAAAAAGGGGGGGGAGAGAGAAAAAAAGGGGGGGAGAGAGAGAGAAAAAAAGGGGGGGGGAGGAAAAGAGAAGGAAAAAAAAAAGGGGGGGGGGGGGAGAGAGAGAAAAAAAAGAAGGCGAAAGATGTAAATAAACGTGTTTCAGGAGAGTGCAACAACAACCGTCATAATTAGGCCTCTCACCTGTTTTCATCTCCACCTTGAGCAAGGACACGGTGCCAGACTTGATTCCTGTCACAAGCAGCATTGGGTAATCAGCCATCCCACTGCCCGCCTCGATGAACCTGTCAGACGGACACCAGGTAGTTAAGCGTTCTACACAAACATAAAGATATGAACATTCTACACAAACATAAAGATATGAACATTCTACACAAACATAAAGGTATAAAAAGAAACATTTTTACACAAACATAAAGATATGAACATTCTAAAAAACAAAAACCATAAAAAAAAATATGAACATTCTACACAAACATGAAGATCTATGCGTTCTATACAAACATAAAGATGTGAACATTCTACACAAACATAAAGATATGAACATTCTACACAAACATAAATATATGAACATTCTACACAAACATGAAGATCTATGCGTTCTATACAAACATAAAGATATGAACATTCTACACAAACATAAAGAAAAAATTTAAAAAATTTTTTTCTTTCAAAAAAAAAGCCCCCTAAAGGAAAAAAAATAAACATTCTACACAAACATAAAGGTTTTTAAACATTATAAATTTAAAAAACATAAAGAAAAAATTTAAAAAACATTCTTGGCAAAAAACATAAAAAGGTTTTTTTAAAAACAAAAAATTAAATTTTCACAAACATAAAGGATTCTGAAAAAAAAGGTATAAGCATTATACACAAACATAAAGATGATGTAAACATTCTAAACAAACATAAAGATATAAGCATTCTACACACACATAAAGATATGAACATTCTA
>JABMCL010000467.1:367500-372500 GCA_018857735.1 Alviniconcha marisindica | reverse complement strand
ATAAATAGCTTGAAAAGGGAGCTTATCCCGGGGTATTGTGACATAATAAATAGCTTTCTTTCTAACCTTTTATATGTTTTGATACTGACCTACTGTCTGATTGATTATTGATCCAATAGCTGGCAAATGGAGTTCGACGAGAGAAGGAGTAAAAACACTAACGAATGACTACAGCTTAGTATGTGAGTAATCATGGTACACAGAAACCATAAGGCTTATTAGGGACGGGCAAATAAAGCTTACCTTTTATGTCCCTCTTAAACGTGATGGTTCCTAACTCCTGGGAGTTCAGTTGATACTGGAGAATACCACCCTGAAGGAGATTCGTCAGATCAATGTAGGTCACAAAGATGGCGTCTGCACACAATTCCACGTCCGTCAGCTTCTTGTTGATCGTTTTCACGTGATTCAAATAGGTCAGGTCCTCGGGGTCGCTTGCGTCAATGATGTGTATAATTCCTCCCCCTTTTGGAGCAAAAAGAGTGTGACAAAAACAGAGCTATTAGTGAGAAAAAGAAGAAGGAGGCTTGTAACGCAACGATTCCCACCCGAACGAAACATTTCCAGGCGTAGGGGAAATGTGGGGAAGGGGAAGAAATACGATAGGAATAAGTTATACGTTGGCACACAAAACGAAGGAAGCAAGAAATGCAATAGAGAATAAGTTATACGTTGGCACACAAAGCGAAGGAAGCAAGAAATGCAATAGAAAATAAGTTATACATTGGCACACAAAACGAAGGAAGCAAGAAATGCAATAGAGAATAAGTTATACATTGGCACACAAAACGAAGGAAGCAAGAAATGCAATAGAGAATAAGTTATACATTGGCACACAAAACGAAGGAAGCCCGGCGACCTGATGTTTGAAACTATCTATCAGTTTCATGCTGAAGTAATCCAGCCAGAGGCATCAGTGTAATTACTCCTGAACGTAAAATGCTTCACCCGTAGGCCAAGTAAGTAAGTAAACATGGTGCTTAACGTCCACAGAAACCACAACGCTTATTAAGGACGGGGAGAAGGGGGCAGGGGGTATGGAGGTTGGGGAAGAGGGAGATTATATACCTATCGCTACACTGTCACCACCAGAATGACTCCTGCATGAAGATGGACAGCGATGAGAGCCATTTTAATGTTTCACAACTGTGAAGGACAAAGACACAAGACTGTCCATAGACCACAACTTTTGAAGAGAAAGGAGAGTCGAAGTGGATTCGAACCGAGGTCCCTCTGCTTACCAGCCTAACGCCTTACCGCTAGGCCAAACCGGCTCACAAGGCCAGGCAATACTAGCGAAACGGCTAATTAAACACTCATTGGGCAATTTTCGCGGGCATCCTCTAGGTAGCGTACTGCAGAGTGCGTGTGAAACTGTTGAATGCGGAAAGACCTGTGAATAACCCTTCCATCGCTAGAGGTTTTGTAGATGCAGTTTATTGGTTTAAGCAAAGTTTATTTACATTCATGAAAATATGGACAATCAAAATCATTGTATGAGCATTAAACAAGCTAGGCTTATAGTAAATGCTCACAAACATAATTTACTAATTAATTCATTTTGCAACAACGGGTATGTATGTTTATATTAAACAACATGAAAACAACAACAAAAATCAATGCAGTTTATAGAGATTTGAACATCTGTCCATTCTTGTGAAATGCTGCTTAACCTTTGAGCTTCAGCATAGTAAGGTCTATTGTATACTGTGCTAAATGTATTGCGTAATATTTGTGCTGCGCTATGTGGCACTAAAGACAACGGCAAACAAACAACGAAGGCGACAATGGAAACAACAGCAACAACAACAACGCACCGACGGCATAGATGATCTTATCTGTGACGTCGAAAGCGGCCTTTGTCACAGCACCGGCGTCAAATTCGTATTGTGGCGTATTTCCACTGAAATTGTAGGGGACGTAGACTGTGGACAAATGCGTCAGACGCACATGGTAGCAACTAGCAGGGGAAGTAACCAGCATGAGTAGTGTCAACCCTAAGATGGAGTTGTGCCCCATTATGCTCCTTTCCTTGCGAGACCTGAAAAAGTGATTAGAAACAGGAAGTCAGTTAAATTTACAAGCAAATTTCCATTTGTGTAGATGGACCTACGGTGTAGTGGAGTTTATGTACCTTGTGTTTACTCTGATGTCAGGTGAGAGTTACCGTAGGCCACTCAGGCCTGCTGTGTTTGTGTGTGACGTCTTTCGAGCCGCTAATTAACTCCCTTGTGTGTTGATTCAAAGACAGGTTAGGATGTGGCAGAAGAAGCCGGCACTCCTCAGAAATGTTCTGCCAAACGCTACCAAGGACTGGAATGAGTTGTCAGAGCACAATGTTCGCCAGCACTCTTGCTCGCTTTGCTTCAAGAGTGCGTTAGCAGTTCGCTAACCCCCCCGTCCTCAGAACGCCAGAAAACAGGAAGAACTAGTCAGAGAATTTAGAACACCAGTGGGGATTTGCAATCGTTGATGTTTTTTTTTGAGGTGTGTGTGGTTTTTTTGTGTTGGTTTGTGTGTGTGTTGTGGTGGTGTGTTGTTAGCAGTTGTACGGTGTGGTGCGGCGGGTGTGTCTGCGTGTGTGAAGAATGTGAGTTGAGCAGTGGGGATGTTGTGTTGTGTTTTTTTGTGGGGTGTGTGTGGTTTTTGTGTTGTTGTGTATGTTTGTGTGTGTGTGTGTATGTGTTGTGTTGTGTGTGTGTGTGTGTGTGTGTGTGTGTGTGTGTGTGTGTGTGTGTGTGTGTGTGTGTGTGTGTGTGTGTGTGTGTGTGTGTGTGTGTGTGTGTGTGTGTGTGTGTGTGTGTGTGTGTGTGTGTGTGTGTGTGGTGTGTGTGTTGTGTGTGTGTTGTGGTTTGTTGTCTTTTTTGTTATTTTGTTTGTTTTTCGTTTTTGTCTTTTATGTCTTTGAGGCTGACTTTTTACCTTTTGTTTTTCTGTACAATGGTGGTCAACTTTGTCACAGATTATTCCTTTTGTATCTAGGTCAATGCGAGTGCGTGGTAAGACATATTTATTTAATCTATATCAAACAGATGTTGGGCTGACAGGCTCACACACATATGGTGTTTGTCTGCGCATAATTATGCAGGTTTAACAGCTGCATCTGAAGCAAATTACTTCAACTGTGGAATAATTTATTGTTCTTCTTTTTCTTCTTCTTCGTTGACTTACGAAGCGAACATATAAAACTTTTTTGCTCGTCTGTGTGTGTGTGTGTGCGTGCGTGGTGGGGCGTGTGTTGTGGTGTGTGCGTGTGTGTGTGTGTGTGTGTGTGTGTGTGTGTGTGTGTGTGTGTGTGTGTGTGTGTGTGTGTGTGTGTGTGTGTGTGTGTGTGTGTGTGTGTTTTGTGTGTGTGTGTGTGTGTGTGTGTGTGGTGTGTGTGTGTGTGTGTGTGTGTGTGTGTGTGTGTGTGTGTGTGTGTGTAGCGTGTGTGTGTGTGTGTGTGAGCGTGTGTGTGTGGTGTGTGTGTGTGAGCGTGTGTGTGTGTGTGTGTGGGGGGGGGGGGTCTTTATTATAATCATTTTTAGGTTATCTTTGCTAGCATGATTCCTGCACACAATAGCTGCATACTTTATGAGGGCTGGTACAGGTATACCGTAACTTTTCAGATCACTTAAATGTTTATCAAATACTTATAGCCTATTAAAGTAAGGCTCAAATTTTGTGAATTAAGCAGATTTTCAAGCTAAAGCGAACAGCAAACAGTAGAGTTATGATGTCATTCGTTACCCGATAGTTTTAATGTGTGCTTAAAAAACTGGAATCAAGAAAACAAACAGAATCATTTCTACATTCTTGCGAGGATCAATCTTGGAGACGATTTTATCAAAATTCATGCGGATTTGACAGATGGCTACGGAGAATCGTTTATTTTTATTTTTTTACCTCGCCTGGTTCGTTTATGGCTTCAACGCTTTAACTATGGGAATATCATGCTTATTTACAAAAGAGGAGCATAGATTTTTGTCGTCCAGTAAGTCTCTGGAATGATCAATAATGTTGATCTGGTCAAACGTTAGCTGCTAAGTAATTGGATTTGAACGTCCCCTCATTAGCACAAGGTCACCTCAGGGTAATCAAACGCAGCTCAAACAAAGGGATATTGATTTTTGTCTATCTCCTCTTGTCTTCACGTTGTTTGATATAAATTGCCTGTTGCTGCAAAATAGGTTTTTGTTGTTGTTTTTAAATTTATTATTATGTTTCTGAGCGTTAACAATAAAATCCAAACACAAAAAGGTTCAAACGAATGCTTATTTATTTCAACACGGACACACAGTATGCAAACTGTCGGGGAAATCCTCTTTATCAAGCCAGAAAACGACACTTAAACAACAGACAATCGGTTAAAAACGATGAAAAATGAAAGATGTTGTTTTTTTACAATAAAGCTTAGCTTGCTTAGGTCTCATGCATTGATTACGTTTATCTATATTATTTGCATGGGCATGAATAAAGTTGGTTAAATTCAAACTACTAAGCTGTAATGTATGACACCATCTCGCTTCCCCCCCCACCCCTTGGATTCGTTGTTTTTGTAAAGCGTTCACGGGCCCCAATACCTCAACAAATTGTCTTCAGTATCATCATTAGTCAGTGTTACATAACAGAAACAGATAATTATATGCCCCATAAAATAATGTGCATGAGAGGATGTATGCTGATTGCGGTTAGTTAGCTCTTTGATTTTAGCCGCCAACCGCATGGGGTAAAAGAATTTTGTACGTGTGATTCATCTTGAGATGACCTGTAAGAGAATTTTGTACGTGTGATTCATCTTGAGATGACATGTAAAAGAATTGTGTACGTGTGATTCATTTTGAGATGACTTGTAAGAGAATTTTGAATATCTAATTCCTCTTGAGATGACATTAAAAGAATTTTGAATGTGTGATTCATCTTGACATGACCTGTAAGAGAATTTTGAATGTGTGATTCATCTTTAGATGACCTGTAAGAGAATTGTGAATGCGTGATTCGTCTTGAGATGACCAGTAAGA
>JABMCL010000467.1:352500-355000 GCA_018857735.1 Alviniconcha marisindica | reverse complement strand
TTTTGTGGAAATAGTTTACTGAGGCTTGAACATCACTGCAATGTTGTAACAAGTTGCTTCACTTTTTGTGGAAATAGTTTATTGAGGCTTGAACATCATTGTGAATGTTGTAACAAGTTGCTTCACTTTTTGTGGAAATAGTTTACTGAGGCTTGAACATCATTGTGAATGTTGTAACAAGTTGCTTCACTTTTTGTGGAAATAGTTTATTGAGGCTTGAACATCATTGTGAATGTTGTAACAAGTTGCTTCACTTTTTGTGGAAATAGTTTATTGAGGCTTGAACATCACTGCATTGTTGTAACAAGTTGCTTAACTTTGAATAGTTTATTAGGCTTGAACAACATATTGTGAATGTTGTGACAAGTGCTTTTCACTTGTTTGTTTTTTTGGTAAAAAAAAAAAAAAAAAATTTTGTAATATTATTTTGGATAACACAGTGGGGTTTGTGGGGGCAGTGATTGTGTCGGGGCTGGAGGGGGGTGGGGGGGTGGGGGTGGGGGGCGTTTTTGGATTCCACATGCTGTTTGGTTGCTTGCGCCCGTATTGTGTGTTTTTAGCCTGGGTGCATAAATGAATGAGAAACCAGAGCTTCCATATTTAATCGTATCCCTTGTGGTAAAATAATTTTGCGTTTTTTGTTTGTTTGTTTGTTTGTTTGTTTGTTTGCACGCAACAACAGTACAAGACAACAGTCATGGTGTGGATTTGAATTATTCTTTTTATCTGACTTTTTTTTTTAAAGTGGTGTAGCATATTGTTTGCGCTGTCTGTGTGGTTGCGAACGTTATGCCATTTGAGCACGATCAAAAATGTCACTTAATAATAATAATAATGTACAATTATCATGCGCTCATCAACGCCCTGAGCGCTCACATGATACATATTAACCTAAATATGATATTCTACACACATGTAGAGCATAGTCCCACCAAAACAATGTACATAAAGTATTATACGCACTTAGATTACTATTATTATTATTATCATATTATTACCACTTAGATGACAGTTCTTGGATATCTGTGAATGGCAGTGGTTGCGGGGAGGATGTCGGAAATCGATGCTTGGAGTCTGGTTGTCGTCGTCGTGACCCCGGTGTACTTGCGAAACGTCGACGTCGGTCTGTTTCCGTACGTCCGTCATTAGGCCTTGTGTCAGACAAGACCTCGGCCCCAGAACCGGTCACAGGACTCTAGACACAGGGAGTGGAAAGTCTGTTAAAGACGGATAAAAAACCGGACGACAACAGTCGATAAAAACGTTAGCATGCGCGATATGCCGGGTTTTGCATCGTTTTCATCTATAGATGTCCTTCATAAGCCCCTTGATTGATGTGCGTTTGTCAGCGATCCAGTGAAAAACCAAATATGCCCCCCCCCTCCCCCCCCTAAATCCCTTCCCCCCCCCCACCCCCTACCCCCCCCCCCCAACCCCCCCCCCCTACCCCCTCCCCTCACCCCCCCCCCAATGCACTTGTTTTCTTGCCGAATATAATTCGTTCAGATTGTAACTTTTTATGCGGGTCAAAAAACCCTTCTGTTGACGATTGTGACGACGTTTTTGTTTCTGAGATTCTCTGATTTTTCTTCATTCCCCAAAGCTTCCGGGGGGCCCGTTTTCCTCTTTGCTGTGCCGTGGGAAAAATCGGAGAGACAAAATTATGAAGGCCCTTTTTTTTTTTTTTTTTTTTTTTTTTTTTTGCGCACCGTGACGGGGAAAATTTTAAAAACCATTTTTTTGTCATCTTTGTAGAGCATTATGACTCGTGCGCTCTTATGGACAAATTTAAGAACCAAGGATGTCTTTTTAAAAAATAATTAAATTAAAAGGAATGTTTTGTGGAAAAAAAAAATAGAATGGTTACAGAACTATGAAAACGACGGAAGGTCGTGATTTTTTTATACGACACGGCAATGACGCACGGGTGGGGAGGTGGTGAGGGGAGGGGGTGGTGGTGAGAGGGGAGTGCCGGAGGCGAAAGGGTGGATGGTGGGGGTGGGGGGGTTGCCGTGTGGGATGGAGGCTAAAAAGAAATATTTATTTAAAAAAAGAAGGAAGTCGAAATGGATGTTCGGTCCCCAGGTATGAATGCGTCATTACTGTAGTACTGAAGTAAACATGGTGCTTGACGTCCACAGAAACCATAAGGCTTATTAAGGACGTGGGGGGGGGGGGGGGGGGGGGGGGGGGGGGGGGGGGGGGGGGTATGGGGTGGGGGGGAGATTATGTACCTATCGCTACACTGTCACCACCAGAATGATTCCTGCATTAAGGTGGGCGAGCGATGAGAGCCATTTTAATGTTTCATAATTGTGAGGGACAAAGTCACAAGACAGTGTCCACAGACCACAACTTTTGAAGAGAAAGGAGAGCCGAAGCGGATTCGAATCGAGGTCCTTCCGCTTACCAGCCTAACGCCTTACCGCTAGGCCAAACCGGCTCACGTGTAGTACTTCCCTTCTTGGCGAGAATTAACGTGGCACCGGTGCCAGAACGG
>JABMCL010000467.1:332500-337500 GCA_018857735.1 Alviniconcha marisindica | reverse complement strand
GGTGTGTACTGAGGTGCTTTGTTGTGTGTGTGTGGTGTGGTGGTGTGTGTGTGTGTGTGTGTGTGTGTGTGTGTGTGTGTGTGTGGGGTTTTTGTATACATGATGCGTGTGTGTGTGGGGTGTGTTGTGTGGGGTGTGTGTGTTGTGGGGGTTTGTAAGAGGGGTCCCCCCTGTGTGTGTGTGTGTGGTTTTGGGGGTTTTGTGTGTGGGGGTTTCATTATGGTGTGTGTGTGGTGTGTGTGTGCGTGCGTGCGGTGCGTGCGTGCGTGCGTTCGTGCGTGCGTGTGTGCGTGCGTTCGTGCATGCGTGCGTGCATGCGTCCGTGCGTTTGTTTTGTTATGAGCGTGTGTGTACGTATGTCTGTGCATTCGTACGCGTGTGCGTGCGTTTTGTCCGAAGCTGACTGCTTTCAAACTCGCACTGAGAAACGGAGGAACTGTGCGGTAGCGAGCGTAATCAGCGGAAACATCAGCCCGGCAACAAAAATGTCTCCACGTTAAAATACGACAACGGTGACTAGTGGGCGTGGCCTCGCCGTCATTAGACATAGTGCATTCGCCGTCATTAGACATAGTGCATTCGCCGTCATTAGACATAGTGCATTCGCCGTCGAGCGAGCGTTGTCACGCACGGTGTCGGAGGACGGTAATGACAAGTAATAGTCCTCGGCGGCATGTGTCAGTGTCGCTGCTGTTTAAAGAAGCGGTGTTCCTGGGGAAACTGACTGAAGCAGAGGAGACAAACACTGTGTTTGTCGGCCCCCTTCCCTCCATCTGTTTGTCTGTGTTTGTGATCAGGAACATATTTATAAAAGGAGTCTACTTGTCTACTTGTGTCTACTTGTGCCTAATTCTTTATCCTCAGGTATTATTTCTCTCTCTCTCTCTCTCTCTCTCTCCTCTCTCTTTTTTCCTCTCTCTTCTCTCTCTCCTCCCTCTCTCTCTCTCTCCTCTCCTTTTTCCCCTCTACCCCCCCGTCTCTTCTTCTCTCTGTCTGTGTTTTCTTCTCTCTCTCTTTTCTCTCTTCTCGCTTTCTTCTCTCTCTCTCTCCTCTCTCTCTCTCTCTCTCTCTCTCTCTCTCCATTCACCCCCCCCCCCCCTCCGCCCTCTCGTCTCATCCGCTTGAAAGAACACTATACAAAGACTTTTATACTGTGTATTTATGTGTGTGCGCTGCCGGGGTTACATGCGTGTGTGCGTGTGTGTGCGTGCTGTGTGTGTGTGTGTGTGTGTGTGTGTGTGCGTTGGGTGTGGGTGGGGTGGGGTGTGGGTGGGGTGGGGTGGGGGGGGTGTTGTGTGTGTGGGGGGGGGGTGACTTAATGATTCATACTTCCCCGTGATAATTATAGTAGTCTCATTACTAAGCATTTATCAGCCAAAATCAACCAACCTTGACTGGTAGTAAAACAACAAACCCACTTTATTCTTGTGTTCTTTTTTTCTTTCTTTTTTCTGCTTGTTTGTTTGTTTGTTTGTTTGTTTGTTTGTTTGTTTGTTTGTTTGCTTACTTGTTGTTGTTCCTCTGCGTTTGTCATGTAGTTCATTTTATCCGTTTGGTGTACATGTCCCTGCCTAGTTTAAAATGTATTTCACAAAATATGAAGTATATTAAGGTAATGTTTGTGTATTTTTTAAAAAGTTGTACAAATCTTTCACATAGAACGTTCTACAATTTCCTTTATAAATAACCAGGAGATAAACCTAAATTTGTTGTTAGCCCTGATATAACCCTTTGCGGTTGACTGGGCTCAAAGCACCAACTAACTAACTGACTAATCCCTGCCTAGTTTCCACGCTGTCTGCGAAAACGCACGGCACATTATAGTGCATCAATTTGGAAACTTCACGGAACCGCGCAGTTCTCCGGCCCTGCCACGAACGGTTGTAACCCTTTAAGGACACTTTACACCCCTTCTTGCCACCCTTTCCATCCCGCCACGTCTCGCTCTCATTATAGCCACGTTAAGCACCCTTCACATGCTCGGATTTCCCATCATTATGTCAATGTGTGACATTGTAAACGAAGACCTAAAGTGCTATGCAAATGAATTCTTTGGAGGCATGGAAGAAGAAATCGGGAGGAGAGAGAGAGACAGACAGACAGACAGATAGAGAGTGAGCGAGAGAGAGAGAGAGAGACAGAGACACAGAGAGAGAGAGAGTGTGTGTGTGAGCGAGAGAGAGAGAGAGGAGGAGGAGGAGGAGAAGCAGAAGAAGAAGAAGAAGAAGAAATGAAACAGAAACAGCCATCGAAGCCTTTCAGACACACGAGATGGTGGAACAGAATGATGTGACAACGCAGATTTCTTTTTAAATCGCCCTTAAGTCTCTCGAAAGAATTAAAGGATGTCTTTGATTCGAGATGCAGCGTTACAACAGAAACAGATTTGTTTCACAAAAGTGTCTTGGCTTGCTGTGAGTCAGAAAGCTGCAGTGGTTTAAAATGTCCAGAATAATGGAAGATGTAATGCACCTTTGCGCGTGCTCACCTCGGATGCCAGTTGAACCAAATTAACATATAAAGATGCAAAAGCAATTCGATCTGTTTCCCACCTTAGAAGGAGCGGCTGCGTCCCTTGCCTGAATTTCACACAGATGGACATTGAACAATGGCCGTCATTGTTTGGTCACCCATGCTGATTTGCAAGTTATTTTAATGTTGCGAGTTTTAAAGGGAAAAGGTGCGGAAAAGACGAGTGGTGAAAAAGAAACCGAATGAATTAAAATGCCAGAGTGGAGACAGAGACGGGGATACAAGGACTTACGAGAAAGACCCGAGATGCGTTGTGTCTAATTCTTTGTCTGCAACTGTTCTTACCACTTGGTTTCATTCCTCTTTCTGATTAAGAGTGTATCAACTTTCCTCCCTTTACATACTCACGCCCCGCCCCCTCCCCAGAAAGAAAGTGGGGGGACGTGGGGGGAGGGAGGGGGGGGGGGGGATAAAATAATACTTTATAACACAAGGATAAAGATTTAAGCACAAGTCGGCTTTTTGACAAATCTGTCCCTGATGACAAACGCAGCAACACTCAATACGTGAGAGAGAGAGCTGCCGAAAAGCGCCGGGAGAGAGAGAGAGAGAGAGAGAGAGAGAGAGAGAGAGAGAGAGAGAGAGAGAGAGAGAGAGAGAGAGAGAAGAGACAGACAGAGACAGACAGACAGACAGACAGACAGACAGGCAGGCAGGCAGGCAGGCAGGCAGGCAGACAGACAGACACAGAGACACAGAGAGAGACATAGACAGAGAGAGGGAGAAGAAGAAGAAGAAGAAGAAGAAGAAGAAGAAGAAGAAGAAGAAGAAGAAGAAGAAGAAGAAGAAGAAGAAGGAGAGGAGGAGGAGGAGGAGGAGATGGAGGAGGTGGAGGAGGATGAGAAGAAGAAGACAGGAACATTTGGGTGCATTTTGACACCACTTCAGCGTAAGGCGTGTAAATTTGCGCTGCCGCCGTGTTCAGCAGTTGATTAATCACTTCCCCTTTATTTGAATTTCCGCTTTTGCCGCGCGATAATCAACATGGTGTTTAACGTCCACAGAAACCAGAAGGCTTATTAGGGACGGGGCTCCACGCGACGCGAGTGTCATAGGCCTATAGCTACACTATCTGTAGGCGCCAACCACAGAGTTATATATACGAGAGACATATAGCTGTGGAGCCAGAGCACGTGCTACGCAAAGAGACACTTGATGTGAAATGCATTTGACAGTGAAATTGGCATCGACGTTGGCACGGCAGTTGCTAAGCATGACGCTTCACAATCGGTGCACTGACAAACGTGGGCTAAGTAATATATTGAATTTCTTTATATAACAAATATATATATATATATATTCTCAGGATGTACCTCTGGTAGAGTTTATGTACCTTGTATCCAGGTGAGTTAATTTTATCGTAGGCGACTCAGGTCTTTGTTGTTGTATTTGTGTTACCTATTTCGAGTGCTAATTAACTCTCTTCTATTTGATTTTCAAATTCATTAATTTTTTTTAAATTTTTAGGGAAAAAGGTCCGGGTTAAAAAAAAGGTTTTGAAATGTCAAGTGAGCAACAGAAATGACAAGGAATAAACTCTGAGAGGAATAAGAAAGAAGGAAATGTCTGAAACTGGCATCGACGTTAGCACTGGAGTGATCGAATGACCACAAACCTAACAAACGGACTAACTGGTGTAATTATTTACGGGAGACAAGCAGGCACGTAGAACTTTAAGCCATTTCCCAAATAAAGCCCCCGCCTTGAAAAAGAAAAAAAAAACAGCAACAAAAACAAAACAAAAAAAAAAATAAAACAAGTAAAAAAAAGAGAAAATGAGAAAGAACAAAAGGGAAAAAGGGGCCACCTCCCTTCCCCATCCTCCCTCCTTCCCCTCCCCCCGCCCCATCACTCCGCCAACTGCATCGCCGGGGAAAAAAGAAAACAAGAGAATGGAGGGAGAAATAAAAGGGGCACGAAAAAGACAAAAAAAAACACACAGCCAGCAAAGATTAGATAGAATCATACCCCCCCAGTCTCTGGGATTTTAGGGGAAAAATTTTTTCTGTCCTGTCTCTTCTCTGTCTTTTGTCTCTGTCTCTTTTCTCTCTGTCTGCCTGTCTGTCTGTCTGTCTGTTTTTCGTCTGTCTGTCTGTCTGTCTGTTTTCTGTTTTGCCTTCTCTTCTTCTCTTCTCTTTTTTCTTCTTCTTCTTCTCTCTCTCTCTCTGTTTCTTTTCCCCCCCAAAAAAAACCCCCCCCCCCAACCAAAACACTCCCCCACACATTACCAAAACACACACACACACACACATTAAAAAACTTCCCCCCCACACACACACACACACACACACGCACACGCCCCACACACACACACACACAAAAAACACCCCCCACACACATCACACACACAGAAAAAATAGCCAGCCCTACTTTTTTGCCATTGTGCTATTTGACACATATGAGATATGAGATAAGGGAAAAGGGGGAGGCCATCTCGAGGTTTAAGTTTGCCCCCCCATCCGGGCGCT
>JABMCL010000467.1:312500-327500 GCA_018857735.1 Alviniconcha marisindica | reverse complement strand
ACATCTATCATTACGTATTTGAGTAATATTCTGCCAACTGAAGAATGTTTTTTTATTTACTGACTGACTTATTCATGTCACCAGGAAGGGTGAAGCGTCTCGTACCAGAAGCTATTGCATTCCACACATACCCAAAATGCCTGAAGAATGTTTTTTATTTACTGACTGACTTATTCATGTCACCACGAAGGGTGAAGCGTCTCGTACCAGAAGCTATTGCATTCCACACATACCCCAAATGCCTGAAGAATGTTTTTTCCCACACAGACCAAATGCCAGCATTCTCCACATGCCTAATTGGCCCACAACCTGGGTGTTTTTATATACCCCAAAATGCCTGCATTCTCCACATGTCCTAATGGCCACAGACTGGGTGTTTTTATATACCCCAAAAAGCCTGCATTCTCCACATGTCCTAATGGCCACAGGCTGGGTGTTTTTATATACCCCAAAATGCCTGCATTCTCCACATGTCCTAATGGCCACAGGCTGGGTGTTTTTATATACCCAAAATGCCTGCATTCTCCACATGTCCTAATGGCCACAGGCTGGGTGTTTTTATATACCCCAAATGCCTGCATTCTCCACATGTCCTAATGGCCACAGACTGGGTGTTTTTATATACCCCAAATGCCTGCATTCTCCACATGTCCTAATGGCCACAGGCTGGGTGTTTTTATATACCCCAAATGCCTGCATTCTCCACATGTCCTAATGGCCACAGACTGGGTGTTTTTATATACCCCAAATGCCTGCATTCTCCACATGTCCTAATGGCCACAGACTGGGTGTTTTTATATACCCCAAATGCCTGCATTCTCCACATGTCCTAATGGCCACAGACTGGGTGTTTTTATATACCCCAAATGCCTGCATTCTCCACATGTCCTAATGGCCACAGACTGGGTGTTTTTATATACCCCAAATGCCTGCATTCTCCACATGTCCTAATGGCCACAGACTGGGTGTTTTTATATACCCCAAATGCCTGCATTCTCCACATGTCCTAATGGCCACAGACTGGGTGTTTTTTATGATGCGTATCGAGTACGCAGCTTGGATCGCTGCAGGATCGACCCCGGAACCTCCCAGGCTCCGGGAGAGAACCACTGGGTTACATCGAATTCCTGTTCCTGCTCCACTTCCGCCAAGAACGCCAGTAACTGATGACGTCAACAGTTTCAGTGTAAGGAACTGTCCCCTAGTGGCGTGGAGAGACAGCAAAGTAAACCTGGAAATTTGACATCGTGCGTGAAAGCAAGTTTTCACGGCAGGAGTTGGTTGCTCACAAAGCGTGCACGTGCTACAGGAAGCCGAATCTTTCGAGACGCAAGCCACTTGTCTGGCACATCTACTGGCCAATGAAGGACAAGTGTAATCTATCACGTATTTTAAATTCGTTCTTGTTCTAGGGGGGTCCATACCTATAGCATCAGCAGAGGTCTGGGGTGTTTTGGACGAAACAAAAAGAAACAAGAAACAAGAAAAGAAACCACACATGCACACGCCAATATGTTCACGTATAGTTCTCTAAGCCAGTGACAAAACCAAGTGCAGTAATACAAAAAGTGCCTTTAATTTCCTGTGAATGTTTCCGGTGTGATTTTGCAGAACCAGTTCCATTTCCCGATTTTTTTGGAGTGTGTTGTTGTTGTTGAGGAAGCTATAGTCACACTGTTAATAACTGTTTCCAAGGACCTTGATTTGATCGTAGCATGCTTTTTTTTTTTTTTTTTAAAGACATTGATTGTTTAAAAAATACAATCTTCTTCTTCTTCTTCTTCTTCTTCTTCTTCTTCTTCTTCTTCTTCTTCTTCTTCTATTATTATTATTATTATTATCTCACACCTTTTCTCTGTACTAATATTTAATAAGACTGTTATTTTTTGAAAGTGCAGGTGAATGACCTTTACTCGAGAGAAGGGGGAGCAAACCGGAGTACTTAGAGAAACCCCCCGACAGCAAGTCCGAAAAAGCAGTATGGCGTAATTATTAACTGTGACAACTGACCGCATAATTATTACGAGGATCGAACCCTTGTCGGGCCCTCCAAACTCGATGATCATTCCTCGAGGCCATCGGGCGCCTGCTCTAACCGACTGATGGCATTAACTGACCACCGCTGGATTCTGTCGTACCTCATCGCGGGGAAGAAAAAGAGTCTGGTGATAGATAGGGAGGGAGAGAGAAGGGGAGAGGTTGGTGAGAGAGAGAGGGGGGGGGAGAGAAGGAGAGAGGTTGATGAGAGAGGGAGAGAGAAGGGGAGAGGTTGGTGAGAGAGAAGGGGGGGGGGAGAGAAGGAGAGGTTGATGAGAGAGGGAGAGAGAAGGGGAGAGGATGGGGAGAGAGGGAAGAGAAGGAGAGAGGTTGGTGAGAGAGGGAGAGAGGAGAGAGGTCGATGAGAGAGGTCGGTGAGAGAGGGAGAGAGAAGGAGAGAGGTTGGTGAGAGAGAGAGAGAGAGAGAGAGAGAGAGAGAGAGAGAGAGAGGAGAGAGAGAGAGAGAGAAGGAGAGAGAGAGAGGTTGGTGAGAGAGGGAGAGGAGAGGTGGTGAGAGAGAGAGAGAGAGAGAGAGAGAGTTGGTGAGAGAGGGAGAGAGAGAGAGAGTGTGAGAGAGAGAGGAGAGAGAGAGAGTGAGAGAGAGAGAGAGAGAGAGAGAGAGAGAGAGAGAGAGAGAGAGAGAGAGAGAGAGAGAGAGAGAGAGGTGGAGAGAGAGAGAGAGAGAGAGGATGAGAGAGAGAGAGAGAGAGAGAGAGAGAGAGAGAGAGAGAGAGAGAGAGGGGAGAGGAGAGAGAGAGAGGAGAGGTTGGTGAGAGAGAGAGAGAGAGAGAGAGAGAGGAGAGAGAGAGAGAGAGAGAGAGCGAGAGAGAGAGAGGGAGAGAGAGGAGAGAGGGGAGAGAGGAGAGAGAGGAGAGAGGGAGAGGGAGAGAGAAGGAGAGAGGTCGGTGAGAGAGGGAGAGAGAAGGAGAGAGGTCGGTGAGAGAGGGAGAGAGAAGGAGAGAGGTCGGTGAGAGAGGGAGAGAGAAGGAGAGAGGTCGGTGAGAGAGGGAGAGAGAAGGAGAGAGGTCGGTGAGAGAGGGAGAGAGAAGGAGAGAGGTCGGTGAGAGAGGGAGAGATAAGGAGAGAGGTCGGTGAGAGAGGGAGAGAGAAGGAGAGAGGTCGGTGAGAGAGGGAGAGAGAAGGAGAGAGGTCGGTGAGAGATGGAGAGAGAAGGAGAGAGGTCGGTAGAGAGGGAGAGAAAGAGAGAGGTCGGTAAGAGAGGGAGAGAAAGAGAGAGGTCGGTGAGAGAGGGAGAGAGAAGGAGAGAGATCGGTGAGATAGGGAGAGAAAGAGAGAGGTCGGTGAGAGAGGGAAGAGAAGGAGAGAGGTCGGTGAGAGAGGGAGAGACAAAGAGAGAGGTTGGTGAGAGAGGGAGAGAGAAAGAGAGAGGTTGGCGAGAGAGGGAGAGTGTTTTGGGGGAGAGAGGGAGGGAGAGAGAAAGAGAGAGGTTGGCGAGAGAGGGAGAGTGTTTTGGGGGAGAGAGGGAGGGGAAGAGATGGAGAGAGTGGGAGGGAGATGGAGACAGAGAGGGAGGGAGCGAGGTTGGGGAGAGAGGGAGGGAGACAGATGGAGAGAAGTGAGGATCGACTGAGGAGAATTCGAACTCGAAAAGTTTAGTAGTTAATTGGGTTCAGTCAAAAACCTAACAACTGGAGAGTGGGAGAGAAGGGGGGGGGGGGAGAGAGATAGAAACGGAATAAGGGTGAGAGTGAAAGAGAGAGGGGGAGACGAGTGGCGGAGTGACAGAGAGGGAAAGGTAGGGATATTGAGAGACCTAGAGAGAGAGAGAGAATGAGGAAGGAGGGGAGTGACAGAGAGAGACTGAGGCGGATGGAGAGAGTGAGGGGAAGAGAGAGACTGTGAGAGAGGGGGAGAGGGGGGGGGAATGGAAAGAGATTGAGGGGGAAGAGAGAGGGGGGGAGTGGAAAGAGATTGAGGGGGAAGAGAGAGGGGGGGGTGGAAAGAGATTGAGGGGGAAGAGAGGGGGGGAGTGGAAAGAGATTGAGGGGGAAGAGAGAGGGGGGGAGTGGAAAGAGATTGAGGGGGAAGAGAGAGGGGGGGAGTGGAAAGAGATTGAGGGGGAAGAGAGAGGGGGGTGGGGTGGAAAGAGATTGAGGGGGAAGAGAGAGGGGGGGGGGAATGGAAAGAGATTGAGGGGGAAGAGAGAGGGGGGGGGTGGAATGGAAAGAGATTGAGGGGGAAGAGAGGGGGGAGTGGAAAGAGATTGAGGGGAAGAGAGGGGGAGGGAGTGGAAAGAGATTGAGGGGGAAGAGAGGGGGGGGGGAGTGGAAAGAGATTGAGGGGGAAGAGAGGGGGGTGGTGGAAAGAGATTGAGGGGGAAGAGAGGGGGGGGAGTGGAAAGAGATTGAGGGGTAAAAGGGGGAGAGACTGGTAGAGAAAGGGGTGGAAAGAGCACTGCCATGCCCCACACGCACACAGTTCCTGGTACGCTTCCATCACCACAGCACGTGCTCTTAAAAATTCCCTGTCAAATGCACCTCAGCCGTCAGTCAAGCATGTAAATGAAGCAAAGGGGCGGGACCAGCGATTGTTCCCACCACGTGAGCTAGGCTTTGCGCGCCAAGTCGATGGCTCTTCTTTTCCACACCTTTTCTTTCTTTTCCTTTAGTTCTCTATCCCTTCCCCTCCCTCGCTTTTTCCTTCCCCCTCCTTCGTCTGCTGCTCTCCCCACCCCATCCCTGTGACTGAAAGTTGCACCCCACCCCACCCTCATCCCATCTCCCCCGACATTGCAGAAGGTGTTTTTTAAGAGGGAGAGGCAGACTGGGCCTCAGTGTCAATTGCTGTGACTTCGGAAGCGGTTGCGTCAAGTTTGTCTGAAGCTTATTACAGTTCGTGTAGCACTAATGTTCAGGCTGAAAGGATTATTGCCCGAGTTAGTTCTGAGGTGGGTGCAGGCCTGTATACAGCATAATTCGGTTTGGCTGTGTTGTGTTGGTGTGTGTGTGGTGCTGTTGTGTGTTGTGTGTTGGTGTGTGTGTGTGTGTGTGTGTGTGTGTGTGTGTGTGTGTGTGTGTGTGTGTGTGTGTGTGTGTGTGTGTGTGTCTGTGTGTGTGTGTGTGTGTGTGTGTCTGTGTGTGTGTTTGTTTTGAAATTGTGTAATATTTGGACATAAATCGCTAGAGCTTTAAGGGAAGAGGCTGGTGACAGAGTGTCTGTTCTTTCGATTTTTGCCAAAGTCGGTCAGTCATTAATTCTGACACACATACTCTAAAGATCAGTTCATTGTTTCAAAAGATCCCAGTCATTAATCGTCTCATCCTCTGACCGACGCTGGTACCTGACTATTTTCCATGTGTTTATTATCATATCAGCATTTAGTATTTGCATTTTGGATTCATAGTTCAGGAGCTGTGTGAGAGTCGAGGTGGCCGTCCTGGGCTGTCCGTCCTAACGAGCCTTCTGGTTTCCGTGGACGTAAAGCTATATTGAACCATGCTTCGGCACTGGTCACAGCTTGTCCCTAATATGTCACATGACATCTGAGGACATTGAGCAACACTTCATCATCATCATCATTTTGGATGTTTTTAAATTCAGACAACAACACACAGCAACAACAAAACCTCTGCTTTTTTGTCCATCAATTTTGTTGCTTTTTTATTTTTTATTTTATTATTGTTTTTTCTTCTTCTTCTTCAACACCGTAATATAGGCTCGATAACCGTGTTAGTCTGCTCATATTAACTTTGTATTTATGTGTATGGCTTGTGAATCTATAGTTGTTCACATACACAAAAACGTAAGTCTCTGTCTGTCTGTCTGTCTGTCTGTCTGTCTGTCTGTCTGTCTGTCTGTCTGTCTCTCTCTCTCTCTCTCTCTCTCTCTCTCTCTCTCTCTCTCTCTTCTCTCTCTCTCTCTCTCTCTCTCTCTCTCTCTCTCTCTCTCTCTCTCTCTCACAAAGTCTTCGTTTTTCACTACTGCTTTAATTTGTGTTTGATCGCTTGTTCTTGTCTAATGTGTAATGTGCGGTAGTAATGTATTCAAGTCGAGTCAGATCAAGTATTTTATTCCATTCAAAGGTAAACGTTGGTGCCACACAGGAATTACAAGCAAACAAGGACAGAATATTTACGTGTATAAAAGAGTCACAGTTTTAGTTCTCAATAACGTACAAGCAAGGTTAAAAGCACGACCATTATTTAAACGAAGTATAACATTACTTATGAAAATGCACTCTAAAAATTAAAATATACTTGTTCATAAGGAAGGAATTATTTGTGTGAATAGAATTTTGCTTTCTAGCCCCGAGGGGCAAAAATCAAGAAAAACACACCCTTAAAACCTTGAAAACCTTCATAGTAACTGGACTTCAAGGCTTTATTAGCCGAAATACATTGTCATCCCAAAGTCGACACGTGTGTCTGTCTCAATTAGCAGTTGCTGTAACAACCTGGAAAATGTCTACGGAAACAAAAGATGTAGTCGACCTGTTAACCCATTCCTCTTCAGTCGACCTGTTAACCCATCCTCTTCAGTCGACCTGTTAACCCATTCCTCTTCAGTCGACCTGTTAACCCATCCTCTTCAGTCGACCTGTTAATCCATTCCTCTTCAGTCGACCTGTTAACCCATTCCTCTTCAACTCATGGTGCCTGCACATTGCAACACGACGACTGGAGGAAGGGAGCGGGAGAGTTGGGGGTGGGGGTGGGAGAGAAGAGTGTCAGTGGGGGGGGGGGGTAGATATATAATATTGTGAGAGAGAGCGAGAGAGAGAGAGAGAGAGAGAGAGAGAGAGAGAGAGAGAGAGAGAGAGAGAGAGAGAGAGAGATGAGGGGGTGAGAGACAGATGAAAGAGGGGAGAGAGAAAAGAAATAGGGCGGTGCGGGAGAGAGAGAAAAATAATAGAGAGGGAGTGGGGAATTGGGGGGAGGGGGGAGGGAGATAAAGAAACAGAGAAGGGGAGAGAGACAGACCTACAAAGGGGAGAAAGACAGACCGACAACGCCGAAGAGAAACGTCTTCTTTTTGTACATGAGAGACAGTCGAAATGGGCAAAGGCGAAATTACTTCTTTGTGCATAGAAGGAAGAAGGGGAAAAAAGGGGGAAAAAAAGAAAAAAAGAAAAGAATTATATGACAGCCGCCGTCAAAGGCGAAATGCACCATTACATTTTCCAATGAGCTGTTGCCAGTGATAGTGCTCTAACCGCCAAGACGTTAATATCGTCGTCTTTAAAGAGGCACTACGTCACTTGTACTGCAGGACGCAGCATAAGCTGTTTTTTCGACAGACAGAGTGCGAAAACGAAAGCCAAAACTGCAAATCGATCTTTTTTCAATTTCTTTTTCAAACAGATATCTGCTTTGTTGTTGTGTTGTCATTGTTTGTTTGTGTCTTACTGTTGTTGCTGTTATTTCTGTTACTGGGTTGTTTTCGGGTTTTGTTTGTTTGTTGTTGTTTTTGTGTCCGTTTTGGGTTTGGGGTTTGTTTGTTGTTGTTTTCGTTTTTGTTGTTATTGTTGTTGTTTTGGACAGGTTGAAAGTGCAAGGAATCTAATAGGCCCTCAGGTCGCAGGCTGTAAAGTTTTTTCAGCAGTCTTATTGCTCCAGGCGTCCTATACATTTCTGCTTGGCTAGTTTATCGCTGTGTCTGATAGCTCTAAGACGCCCGTTTATGCTAATTCACACCTGAATTGAAATGAGCCGATTAAAAGAACCACTAACAGAAAGGACGGGACTTCTTCAAGTCTTGGCTTCTTTTGTTCTTACTGCTGGTCTCTTTTACATGGCGCTTCTCGAACGGACCCACTGTGTTCTTGTTGTATCCCATTCTCAGTGAGTTGTTGTTGTTGTTGAAGTGTTGCTTTACGTCTACAGAAACCGTAGGTTTATTAGTGACGGAAGCCCAGCACGTTCACTTCGACTTTCACACAGCTCCTGAGCTCGACTGAATGGGTGACTGCACGTCGTCGTTTGTTTGTTTGTCGATGTTTTCTTTTCTTTTTCTTTCTCAGCATTAATTTCTCTCTCATTGTCTGTGCACCTCGCGCGTCACCTCTATTTGCAGTCGGATTCGTAGAGATGACCATATCTACATTAATGCTCACCATCTCACCATCTGCGTCTATGTCTACAACAGGATTCGGACAACTGTCTTTCTAGACACCTTGCCCAAGGGATGACAACATCCACGTTCAGCTCACCATCTCATCACCTTCATCTGGCACATCTGCAGGAGAACTAACCGGTCACCGGCAACTCAACGCAGCTGCGACAGCATACAGGATCTCTTTCCTGAACGTGTGTGAACCAGATCACAGTCACCCACGTTTGCTTGACCATCTCGCCGTCTGCATCCGACAACGTTCCCTGAAGTCCACATCAACTCACCGCAGCTGCTGACTTCCAGAACTGCACGCGTACCTCACTGCTGTAAGTGTGCACGCAGCGCGTTCTCAAAGTTCTGGTCCGCATCGGTGGATCTGGTGCGCACCCCCCCCCCCCCCCCCCCCCCCCCCTCGCCTGTCTGTCATGGGTGGTCAAACGGCTCGTGCCGCACGAAGAACACTTCGCAGGAACTCATCTTTTCGATTTGGGAGTCGCGTGTCTCTAAGCTCAGCCTACTGAGTGCTGAGGTCTGAGTGACGTGTCTCTAGGCTCAGCCTACTGAGTGCTGAGGTCTGAGTGACGTGTCTCTAAGCTCAGCCTACTGAGTGCTGAGGTCTGAGTGACGTGTCTCTAAGCTCAGCCTACTGAGTGCTGAGGTCTGAGTGACGTGTCTCTAAGCTCAACCTACTGAGTGCTGAGGTCTGAGTGACGTGTCTCTAAGCTCAGCCTACTGAGTGCTGAGGTCTGAGTGACGTGTCTCTAAGCTCAACCTACTGAGTGCTGAGGCCTGAGTGACGTGTCTCTAAGCTCAGCCTACTGAGTGCTGAGGCCTGAGTGACGTGTCTCTAAGCTCAACCTACTGAGTGCTGAGGCCTGAGTGACGTGTCTCTAAGCTCAGCCTACTGAGTGCTGAGGTCTGAGTGACGTGTCTCTAAGCTCAACCTACTGAGTGCTGAGGCCTGAGTGACGTGTATCTAAGCTCAGCCTGCTGAGGTCTGAGTGACGTGTATCTAAGCTCAGCCTACTGAGTGCTGAGGTCTGAGTGACGTGTCTCTAAGCTCAACCTACTGAATGCTGAGGCCTGAGTGACGTGTCTCTAAGGTCAGCCTACTGAGTGCTGAGGTCTGAGTGACGTGTCTCTAAGCTCAACCTACTGAGTGCTGAGGTCGAGTGACGTGTATCTAAGCTCAGCCTGCTGAGGTCTGAGTGACGTGTCTCTAAGCTCAACCTACTGAGTGCTGAGGTCTGAGTGACGTGTCTCTAAGCTCAGCCTACTGAGTGCTGAGGTCAGAGGTCATGCTCATTGGAGGTCGCGCTCATTATCGGGATTGTGGACTCAGCCTCAAGTCAAAATCCAAGCGCCCTGCGAGGCCTGGCTGTACGGCGATCTTCACGGGAATTTTTACGGTGAAGAACAATCGAAAGGACCGGCTTGGTCGTAATTACGACTAAAACACCTGCTGAGATTTTGCTGACTGCTACGCCACAACCTGAGATTTTGCTGACTGCTACGCCACAACCTGAGATTTTGCTGACTGCTACGCCACAACCTGAGATTTTGCTGACTGCTACGCCACAGCCATGCTTACTCCAACCAGAGCGCCGCTCCGTGTGAACTAACTACTTCCGTCTCAATAATTACACAGTGACTTAGCAGCGCCGCTCCGTGTGAACTAACTACTTCCGTCTCAATAATTACACAGTGACTTAGCAGCGCCGCTCCGTGTGAACTAACTACTTCCGTCTCAATAATTACACAGTGACTTAGCAGCGCCGCTCCGTGTGAACTAACTACTTCCGTCTCAATAATTACAAGTGACTTAGCAGCGCCGCTCCGTGTGAACTAACTACTTCCGTCTCAATAATTACACAGTGACTTAGCAGCGCCGCTCCGTGTGAACTAACTACTTCCGTCTCAATAATTACACAGTGACTTAGCAGCGGTGCTTTAGCAGCACGTTCTTGAACATTTTGTACGGCAGCACCTCGTCATCAGGCGAAAGTAAACACTCGGATACCCTTGTCCAGAATTTGAATATTTATTCTCAGGATATCTCAGTCTTGGGACTTCGGAAATGAAGTAGAAGGACAGCAGGAAAGACTTCAAAATGTGTGTCACTTTGTTATAACCCACACAGAAGAAAGAGAAGGGGAGAGAGGGAGCAGGGCAGGGGGAAAGAGGGAGAGAGGGAGAAAGAGAGAGAGAGGAAAGGGGGGGGAGGGGGACGAGAGAGAGAGACGGGGAGAGAGAGAGGAAGGAGAGGGGGGAAGAAGAGAGAGGAGGGAGGAAGAGGGGAAATTGAAAGAGAGACGGAGAGAGAGAGAGAGAGAGAGAGAGAGAGAGAGAGAGAGAGAGAGAGAGAGAGAGAAGAGAGAGAGACAGACAGACAGACAGACAGACAGACAGACAGACAGACAGACAGACAGACAGACAGACAGACAGAAAGGGAAGACAGAGAGAAAGGGAGGGAAGACAGAGAGAAAGGGAGGGAAAGAGAGGGAGAGATTCCCTACCCCAGCCAGTGTTGCCGTTCTTTCAGCTGTATGTGGAATGTGACCTCAACCAACGCATCACTCACCATGGGGTCGACGTCGCTGCGTACCTACCCACTGGTCAGCACTCCAGACCTTCCGGTCAACCTGTCCTTTCTCTGGGACCCTTTGGCCCGTCAACGCTTCGAGGCAGCGTCACTCAACCCCAATGACGTCATCGCCAATGTGTCGGATCTGGACCCCAACGGATCGATGATGTCATATTCCATGCGCACCGCGACTAAGGTGAGTTGAGAACAGTGACAACAACGACGAGGATAACGGTGATGATGATGAATATGATGATGAGGATTTAGCGAAAATGAAAATGGTTCATTCTTGATAATAATATTCTTGAAATGGAATGCCCATTCAAAAGCGAAGGTCGCGTTCGAGAGGGTAACTGACTGACTTCCAATCACAGGTAAACGTCCGCCTCATTGTTTGTTACACGAGACACTCTATGCTGAAAGATAATGCATGGAGGAGGGGGGGGGGGGGGGGGGGGGGGGCTGGGCGGGGGGGTCAATGAAATCACTCAGTCTCATATGTTTAGATCTTCATGTACCTAGGATGGGCAGGAGGACCCTGGGAGAGCGATCTTTCAATGTATAAGACCTGTCGCTTGGAACTCTCTTCCTCTCTCTGTCAGGCATGTCAGTTCACTCTCTTCTTTTAAGTCAAAACTGAAAAGTCACCTCTTCTCATCTGAATACTGATTTGTCCTTTCCTTCTTCTATATTCTACCAACTCTTCTCTAGTAACCAATGTATCTGTGGTGTGTGTGTGCGTGTGCGTGTGCGTGTGTGTGTGTGTGTGTGTGTGTGTGGTGTGTGTGTGTGTATGTGTGTGTGTGTGTGCGTGTGGGTGCGCGCGTGTGTGTGTGTGCGTGTGCGTGTGTGTGAATGTGATCTATGCTCGGATCTGTAGGCCTTTGTATGCGCCGTGGAGATAGTGCGTCGAAAATAATGTATTACAATTATTATTATATAAGCCCTATATTAGACAGAACTCGCGACAGTAGACGAATTACGTAAGGAAGGCTGTATATAATTATTCTGACCCACCCCAGACTAGTAGATTAGTATTTTGTATGTTTGGGAAGAACGCATGCAAAAAACAAACACGCAGGCGCCCGCGCACACACATACACACACACACACACACACACACACACACACACACACACACACACACACACACACACACACACAGAGGCGGGAAGGAAAAAAGTGTAGAGAGAAAGAGAGAGAGGGAGGGTGGGAGAGAGAGAGAGAGAGAGGGAGGGAGGGAGAGAGAGAGGGAGAGAGAGAGCAATGGCTTCATTTGACTGACTGTGTTGTGACCGCATGGCTGACGCATCTTTAAAACTGAGTGCACCGCGAGCCCCCAGCTATAATCATAGAGAGCTGGAACCTTCAACCCGAGGTCACAAAGTGTCAAGGAACTGCGTCGACGATGTCAAAGCTTTGCTCCGGCTGACACCATGCACCCCCCCCCCCCCCCCCCCCCTCCCCCTCTCCCCTCCCTCTCCTCCCCCCCCCCCCCCCCCCCCGCCCCTCCTCCCCCTCCCGCCCCCCTCTTCTCGGGGTCGAGGGGAGGGGTGTCTGAGCACAGTTTCACGCTGAACTCCCTTGTTTCTCTGCGTGTTTGTTTTCATTCTTTCTTTGTTTTGTTTCTTGATTTTTTTCTTCTCCTTTCATTCATTCATTCATTCATTCATTCTTTCTTTCCCTTTTTAAAGGCTCATTTCAAAAGCTACCACTACTGTACGCGGTGTAGGCATATAATTATAGTTTAGAGTATTTCGACTTTTGTCTTTCAGTTGTTATTATGTTTTCACTGGTATGTTACAGCAATGCAAAAGAATTTCACATTTCAAAGTTAGCACACTCAAAATTGGACCTGTATGCACCCATCTACTGCCTTTAAAAAACAACAACATTATTTGAAAAGCGCGAATTCCACATTAGACATTGGTCTATTTGTACTGAACAGCCTAAAATTAACAAGACAACGTCCAAAGGTCATGACTTAGTCACACCAATGTATTGTAAATCCACAATGACAGATGATAAGCCAGTCTACACTAGAAAAAAAGAAAAAGAAAAGACAGACGCTGCAGCACGACCTAGCTACCTAAAAACGGAATAGTCAACTACCATTCGATAGTCATTTTCAACGGACATTTCACCTGTGTTGGAAAATATTTGCATTCACTGAAGCAGATCGAAATCCTTATCTCCAAAGATCATGAACTAATTACACCAACCCGTTTCATCTGCGGCTTAACAATGACAAATCAATCAGTCTAAACCCTTGAAAGAAAGATAATACCCTCGAAACATTGAGGACGTAATGTTAAAGCAATCATTACACATTCTTTTTCCATCCATCCTTGGTGCTAAACGAGATTTCATAAATTCTCTCGCCCCTTAATTCCCTCTCCTCAAGTTGACGCGTCACTAAACACATTACTTTAGTCGTGGTATTGTTCGCTGTAGCATAAAGACCCCTGATGTATGGCTCTGGGAGATATTCTCGGTTTCCTATTTTAATGTGTCAGCTTAGAAACAGCAGCTTGTTTTGAATGAATTTACGATTGGTTGATGGAATTATAGCAATATTGTAATGGAAGTAGAACACTTCTCTTTAGACCAGCACCCCCCTCCCCCAACTCCCACCCCTCCCCCCACCCCTCCCCCCACCCAAAGTATAGGTTAGCGGCACATTGAAACAGGCAACAGAACCAAAGAGTGCGTGCCTTTAACAGAACAAAGGACTGCTGGAACAACACACAAGGGAGTTAATTAGCGCTCGAAATAAGTAACAAACCTGAAGCGGTCCTCTTTATTATTGCTGGTTGCTATTTGATGTCACTGGATGAATTTTATCAGTTAAAACCTGCAAGCTTGTCCGGCAGAGATCGAAGACAGGTCTGCATGTTTAAGTGCATGTTCACCCGCAGGATTCTTTACTCAATGGCTCAGGCAGCTGTTTTGCATCTTCGGTGGTACTTGTATACACGATTGAGTGGACTGAAACAATAGAGGCAGTTCATTGTGGTTTTAAGATGGTGTCCGGGCGCTCGGTAAAGGCCATAAGTACTCTACTCCATCTCCCAGAATTTCCCCCAGTTTAATGTTCGTCTGACTGCCGATGCCCCCCCCAAAAAAAAATTTGTCCATCGTCTTCTCTGTCTACGCCTTTCTCCTCCAGGCAATCGATGCTGTGATGTCCTTGGCTTTGTACCCGCTGGTAGAGTCTCTGTCTCTCCTCCAGGCGATCGATGCTGTGATGTCCTTGGCTTTGTACCCGCTGGTAGAGTCTCTGTCTCTCCTCCAGGCGATCGATGCTGTGATGTCCTTGGCTTTGTACCCGTTGGTAGTGTCTCTGTCTCTCCTCCAGGCGATCGATGCTGTGATGTCCTTGGCTTTGTACCCACTGGTAGTGTCTTTGTCTCTCCTCCGGGCGATCGATAGCGTGATGTCCTTGGCTTTGTACCCGTTGGTAGTGTCTCTGTCTCTCCTCCGGGCGATCGATAGCGTGATGTCCTCGGCTTTGTACCCACTGGTAGAGTCTCTGTCTCTCCTCCGGGCGATCGATAGCGTGATGTCCTTGGATTTGTACCCACTGGTAGAGTCTCTGTCTCTCCTCCGGGCGATCGATGCTGTGATGTCCTTGGCTTTGTACCCGTTGGTAGTGTCTCTGTCTCTCCTCCAGGCGATCGATGCTGTGATGTCCTTGGCTTTGTACCCACTGGTAGTGTCTCTGTCTCTCCTCCGGGCGATCTATGCTGTGATGTCCTTGGCTTTGTACCCGTTGGTAGTGTCTCTGTCTCTCCTCCGGGCGATCTATGCTGTGATGTCCTTGGCTTTGTACCCGTTGGTAGTGTCTCTGTCTCTCCTCCGGGCGATCGATAGCGTGATGTCTGGCTTTGTACCCACTGGTAGAGTCTCTGTCTCTCCTCCGGGCGATCGATAGCGTGATGTCCTGGCTTTGCCCACTGGTAAAGTCTCTGTCTCTCCTCCGGGCGATCGATGCGTGATGTCCTTGGATTTGTACCCACTGGTAGAGTCTCTGTCTCTCCTCCGGGCGATCCGATAGCTGTGATGTCCTTGCTTTGTACCTTTTTGTCCTGTCTCTCCTCCAGGCGATCGATGCTGTGATGTCCTTGGCTTTGTACCCACTGGTAGTGTCTCTGTCTCTCCTCCGGGCGATCTATGCTGTGATGTCCTTGGCTTTGTACCCGTTGGTAGTGTCTCTGTCTCTCCTCCGGGCGATCGATGCTGTGATGTCCTTGGCTTTGTACCCGTTGGTAGTGTCTCTGTCTCTCCTCCGGGCGATCGATAGCGTG
>JABMCL010000467.1:305000-307500 GCA_018857735.1 Alviniconcha marisindica | reverse complement strand
AGAGAGAGAGAGAGAGAGAGAGAGAGAGAGAGAGAGAGAGGTATAATGTGACTTACGTGAAAAGACTTTCAATAAAAACGAAGAATAAGAAAAAGAGTGGGGGCAGAGAGATGGGGAGGGGGAGAAGAAAGAAAAAGAACAGTGAGGGTGAGGAGAAGGGAGAGTGAATCAGAGAGAGAGAGAGATCAGTCTAATATCACTTCTGTGAAAAGACTTTAAATAAAAAGAAAGAAGAAGAAGGGAGGGGGAGGGGAGGGGGTAGAGAAGGGAAAGAACAGTGAGGATGAGGAGAAAGAAGAGTGAATCAGACAGAGAATGAATAAATGCATTATGTACCATCCTGACCCATTGTGTTCACTTTCAAATAGTTCCAGAGTCACCTGAAACAAGCAGGTGTTGAGTTCCACAAAAGATATTCAAACCCATGTCATATGTTCTGAAATTCTCACCAATCTTGTTTACTTGCAGGTGGACTTAGTATATCGCCGGAAACAAATAAGCAGTCACGCTCGACCAGTACCATTGAACGTCGGACTCGTGTCACACATTGTACAGTTCTGACTGGTTATGTTTACTTTAAGATGGATTCAGCAAATCGCCAGAGATTAGCTGTCACCCATAGAGAACGTTAAACCTGTGTCACATTCTATTTGTGCGTCCCTATCCCGTTGTGTTCAATCTCAGATGGATTCAGTGAGACGGCGGAAACAAATATATGTAGTCCCACGTTTTCAAAGCTACAAAGTCAAACTCATGTCACATGTACAATAATTCTGAGTGCTCATTTTCAGATGGATTCAGCTAGTCACCTATGACGGTCCCGATTCCCAGTACTGAGAGTCAAACTCATTTCATAGCTCGTTTATACAAACCTGACCTTCCAAAAGTGTTCACTTTCAGACGGATTCAATGATTAGACAGAAAGAAGTAGACTTTCTCCGAGATGCTCATATTACGTGTCATACGTTTCTGACCCATCGTGATCAATTTCAGATGGATTCAGCGAGTCATCAAAAACAGGCACTTCCAGTTTCCCGGGCAGAAAGTCAAACCCATAATTATCCACAACTTATTTTTACAACAATGGCACATTGTGCTCACTTTCAGGTGGATTCGGTGAATCGACAGAAACAAACAGACTCGACTATCACCTAGATACCCATATCAAATGCCGCTTTGTGACCCATCGTGATCACATTTAAATGGATTTAGCGAAAATCCCCGGAAACAGTTCCAGTTCTGCCCGGATAAAGTCAAACCCATGTCACAGCCCTTCTGCACAACCCCGACCCACCGGGTTCATTTTTAGATATACCTCTGGGGGAGTTAATGCACCTTGCATTATTTTACGCGTATGACACGTGATACTTGAGAGTTACCGAAGAGACGTGCTTCGAGCGCTAATAAATCCCGTGTTTGTTGATTTTTCACAGAGGCTCTGGGCCTTTTCTGTTTCAGACTGTGACATTTTCAGATGGATAATTGAGCGAGTCGACATATGGAGTCTTGATTTTCCACATAACCATGTCGCATGCTCTTTTCTGACCCCTTGTGATCACTTCCAGGTGGCTTCAACGGGTCACTGGACACAAGCAGTCACGGGGACCCATGTACATCGGAGCGGGTACCCACAGACCCGGGGTGAAGACCCCCAGCAACGCCAGCAAAGAAGGCAGCAGTCTGACCAAAACCTCCAACACTGACCACCTCAAATGGAGATGACTGCTGGTCAAAAACAGCCCCTAGAAAACCAGCTCCGACTTTGACCAGTGGTCAGAGTGTCGCCTGGAACACGCGGTTGGAACAGAGTGACCCTTACTAGTGCTTAAAGCCCCAGCAAGGAAACCCACTGAGACAGCTAGACTGATGGGGGCTGATGTGGCTACCCATGGACATCACCCAGAAAGCCTGCTTTAGTGATTACTGGCAATGGTGTTTACACTAACACAGAGACCGACGTTAGCACCAACCAGCAAAGGTCAGTAATTACAACACCACTGGGTTCGAAAACCTATTTTGGCGACGACCAGCACTTGACCTTTCGCCACCCTCTGACTAACACGTGATCGTGCTTTAATTAGCCAATCAGCGCCCGCGTACCAACGCACCTCCTTAGACAAGACTGTCCAAGTACTACTGTAATGCGACGTTGGGGAAACTTCTGAGAGACGGGGTGGGACGCATAAGAGCTTTTCCGAGCGCATAGATACCATCTTGAACTGAACTGAACTGAACTGTAAACAAAACACTTGCCCGTGCTGTTAAAAACAGTAATCAAATGGTCTGGGTCAGTAAGTAAGTAAGTAAGTAAGTAACTTGATGTTTTACGCCCAGTCAACCAGTACCGTTAAATCAGGGCTTGTCTGTGCAGGTCGAGTTCGAACACACGTTACTGTGTCTGCTCCACTTGTCTAAGTGGGCGGAGCTAGCTGTCTGGCTCAACGCGGGAGCTGGGTCACTTGTTAGTGATTATAAACAGCAGTGAAAAAAACAATAAACA
>JABMCL010000467.1:297500-300000 GCA_018857735.1 Alviniconcha marisindica | reverse complement strand
TCCTTTGAGGGCAGTATTGCGCCTCATTATGATGTGTAGCTACAAAACGTCCGGGAGAAATTGGTTTAAAAAAGATTGGAGAAAAAAAATCTGAACTAGGCCCCCCCAAAATGATCATGATAGCATGATATAGCACCCCCCCCCCCCCCCCCCCCACACACACACACACACAAATAAAATAAAATAAATAATTTAAAAAACATCGTAAAAACTAAAATCACAGTTAATGCGGATCAAAACACTTTGAAGATTTAAAAAAACAAAAACAAAAAACAAAAACAAAACCGTTTATTTAATATGACATAAACACAGAATCTGCAAATTTTCTGGGTAATCCCCTTCGTCAAGCGACAAAACGACACTTAAACAACAGTTAAACGGTTAAAAACGATGAAAAATGAGACGAATTATCTTCTGTTTGGTTGAGTTGTTGTTCAGTACTTGGAAGAATCTTACCTTATTAGCGGATCAGCTTAGTTCATTTTCGGAATATATACATGTATCTATTTTCTGTTCGCTTGTGAGAAGCATTCATTTCAAAAAGAAAGACTGCACATGCAGGTGCAATTGTCTGGGGTGTGATTTTGTTGCAGCAAACTGTCTTCAAAACCGGGCGCATACAGACGAGAATGAGAAACAACCATCTGCAGGTAACTCTAGGGGCTGATTGTAATGTAGGCTACATGGAGTTGTCACACTCGGTGTTTGTACTGATTTCATGCTCTTCAGAAGAAAGAAAAAAGAATATTATCTCGACACACACGCACACACACACAGGCACAGAGACACAGACTCACACACACACACACACACACACACACACACACACACACACACACACACACACACACACACACACCAACAACAACAACAACAACAAAATCACACATGATTCCATACGCACGCACTCTCGACCGCACGCACGTTCGCTCCCTCCCTCCCCCGCCACACACGCACACACACACACACACACACACACACACACACACACACACACACACACACACACACACACACACACACACACACACACACACACACACAACACACATACACACACACACACACACACACACACACACACACGCACACACACACACACACACACACACACACACACACACACACACACACACACACACACACACACACTCACACACGAATATGTGCGGTGATGCACATGATTTTACGATACTCCCCCATCCGGAAAACACACGCACAGGCGTCGGAACAGAAACTGATAATCATGAAGCGCAAATTGATAATTAACACATGTTTCGATGCTTGTTTGTATGTTGAGCGATCGTTTGTTTGTTTCTTGGTAATTAACACCTGAATTTAAACTTTGTTTTCGTTTGTCGTATTAGACTACTTCCAACACCCCCCGAAACATGAAACAAAAACAGAGAAAAGGTGAAACGTCTCACAGTCTCTTCCTGGAGACTTTACATGTACCTGAGAGAACGCCGGCTATTAATTACTCATTATTTATTATAGTAGTCTTTAAAGTAAATGCTGAAAGACTGGCGTGAACTTGCATGATAAGTGAATGCGTTGAGATGTTTTCGGTCAGCAAACCGTTTCGACTGAATCCAGATTGGCATGAACCTGCATGATGAGTGTGTGCGTTGAGATGTCTTAGGTCAGCAAACCGTTTGGAGTGAATGCAGAAGTACGTGAACATGCATGATGAGTGTATGCGTTGATATGTCTTAGGTCAGCAAACCGTTTGGAGTGAATGCAGAAGTACGTGAACATGCATGATGAGTGTATGCGTTGATATGTCCTAGGTCAGCAAACCGTTTCGAGTAAATCCAGCGCTGTACCAAGCGTGTCTTCGTTACACCGTCTTGGCCAGACTCGCCCCTGCGTGGAACAAGGCTGGCGACTGGCTCATACAAGGTATGGTGAACCCAATTTTTAACTGCAGCAGTAATTTTCCTTATTTAGACAGTGTTGGTGGTCCCGGCGTGGAGCAAGGCTGGCGATTGGCTCGTACAAGGTATGATGAATCCAGTTTTGAATTGCAACAGTAATTTTTGTTATTTAGACAGTGTTGGTGGTCCCGGCGAAAAACAAGGCTGGCGATTGGCTCATACAAGGTATGGTGAATCCAGTTGAGTTGCAGCAGTAATTTTGTTTTTTTAGACAGTGTTGGCCAAAACAGCCCCGGCGTGGAACAAGGCTGGCGGCTGGCTGATACGGTTAAATGATAGTGAATCCAGCTTTTCTTGCAGTAATAACTGTGATATCTATATATGAAATGCGCGGATTTTGCAACCTCCTACGGCAAAAGACAGTCTTGATTTTCGTTACAAAGACAATGCTTGAAACTGTTTTGTTTTGAAATGTCAGGCTAAAACGTTTTCACAAAGAGCCCCTTTTGAATTTAGTAATAAGAGAATGAAAAACAGAACAAGAAAATCCAGAAAGAGTTTAATCGAGTTTACCGGGGTTTTGTTGTCATGAAATCTGATGACCAGTCGTTCATTCAGTAAAT
>JABMCL010000467.1:245000-292500 GCA_018857735.1 Alviniconcha marisindica | reverse complement strand
GTGTGTGTGTGTGTGTGTGTGTGTGTGTGTGTGTGTGTGTGTGTGTGTGTGTGTGTGTGTGTGTGTGTGTGTGTGTGTGTGTGTGTGTGTGTGTGTGCGCGTGCGTGCGTGCGTGCGTGCGTGCGTGCGTGCGTGCGTGCGTGCGTGTGTGTGTGCATGTTTCGAAATCATTTTGCTTCTGTTTCTTTGTTCGGCCGATCGGCGATAGCTTTTGTTGCAGTTGTGATTTTGTTCATTTTTGCTGCTTACTTATAGTCTTTTAATTATCTCTTGTTTCAGCATGAAGAAGGGGCGACTGTGCAGTATCTCTCTGTCGGTCCCTAAAGACAGTCCCTTCGCCACGTACAGAGACCTCAGGCGACACTGGAAGAATACTGTCAGTAGCACTGGTCTTCGCCTCGATCATTCTCTGTATTCTGTGTGTGTGTGTATGTGTGTGTGTGTGTGTGTGTGTGTGTGTGTGTGCGTGTGTGTGTGTGTGTGTGTATGTGGTGTGTGTGTGCGCGCGCGCGCGCGCGCGTGCCTGCGTGCCTGCTTGCATAATTATATTGTCTGAACCCGTATTGATGTGTACAGTCTCGATGTACATTATGTTTGTTCTCTGATGCAGCGTAGGCACTTAGACAGTAAGGTTAGTATGAAAGTGTGTGTGTCGCTGTGCTCGCTGGTAGGGTCCCGTCTGGCCACTGCAGCTGTCAACAAATCGCCAAACTTGAGTGACAGATGCCATTAGCCAATCAGGACACGCAGGCGAGACCTCGCTTTCGATACTCCCACAGCTCAGAATGATTTACTTTCTGTCATCGTTGGGACAAATTGTGTGATATGCATGGTAGAACATACTGCGAACAAAAACAAAAACAAACAAAAAACGCACAACCAAAACAAGGGCTCATATTTCTTAAAATTAATGATGCAACGAATAGTAAACGATAGTTGTACTTTGTTTTACTGACCCAATAACCCAGTTTAATGACCCAGTGTCCCAATTTACTGACCCAATGACAAAAACTTACCCGGCTTTGCAGTCTGTACAGTCTTCTTTATAAAATCGGTCACGGTGTTGGCTGTCAAAGCTCTGTCAGTTTTGCACTGGCTGCGATAAACACAGCCACCCCAGGAACGTGGTGTGTTGGGATCCCCCCCCCCCCCCCCCCCCCCCTGCCCCCAACCCCCCTGGAATCTTTTGGAAACGTTTCGCCTTGTTGCCAAACAGACTCTGTGTGTGTGTGTGTGTGTGTGTGTGTGTGTGTGTGTGTGTGTGTGTGTGTGTGTGTGTGTGTGTTTGTTACAGTACGGCTTCAGACTACCGGAAACAGATGACGACATGTTCTTCGGCCAGATCAGTTTTGGGGGAATGGGCGGCAAACAATTCACGTATCCTTACCAAAAAACCAACCAACCAACAAAAACAATAAAAACAACAACAGCAAAAAAGGAACAAAAGCAGTTTTCATCGAATCTGTGATTTCTTTGTCTGTGTTTGTCTGTCCCCACCCCCCACCCCCCCCCTCCTTCCTCCTGTCTCTTTGTTTCCCTCTCTCTGTCCTTGTCCCTGTCTCAGTGTGTTTGTCTGTCTGTCTGTCCCCCCCCCCCCTCTTCTCTCTGTGGTGTGTGTGTGTGTGTGTGTGCGTGCCTGCGTGCCTGCTTGCATAATTATATTGTCTGAACCCGTGTTGATGTGTACAATCTCGATGTACATTATGTTTGTTCTATGATGTAGCGTAGGCGGTTAGACAGTTATTACGAAAGTGTGTGTATCAAAGTGTACGAAAGTGTGTGAGTGTGTGTGTGTGTGTGTGTGTGTGTGTGTGTGTGTGTGTGTGTGTGTGTGTGTGTGTGTGTGTGTGTGTTTTGTTGTCGTTGTTGGTGCTGAAAGGTGTATACCTTTAAGTATGGTAGTTGATGTATGTCAGTGCTTTTTGCGGGAATTTGTATGCTTACCGCTTTTTACGACACTTTGCTTGTTGTTTAACTTGGTGAATAAAAAAAAATCCGAAGGAATCACAACCTGCAATACAAACGCTTTGGCAGGCAAAGGGTTGAATGGCTGTTTTTGATTGGACGTTCCTCCACAACCGTTTTTCTTTCTGAACGCGCATCAGCTACCCCAGCGTGTGCTTGCGTTCCGAACCCTTGCAGTGCGTACCCCGGGTGGAACCCAAACCCATCCTGTCAGCGTTTCTGCAAGACCTGCACTGCAAGGTACCTCATGTTTGCGGACATCCTCTGCGGTTCCAACCCCAGGTCAGACACACCGTGTCTGCTTTCTACTCGGCTTCACAGGTAAGACAGAAATTTGAACCCGCGGCATTTGCCTAACAGAAGCTTCCAAATGTCTGTAGGACTGTCGCTAAGTGTCACCTGCAAATAGGGGTCCGGTTTTGCTTGAAATATGTTGATCCACATGTTATATTGTTCTACAAGTAGCCTACAGCTTAGTACAGTACTGGAAGTCCTGCACTTTTGGCCTTTTCGTCGAAAATGTTGGAGGAGGTATCTTTGTTTTTGATCACACAAGTATTTGTCCGGAGGCAACTGTGTCAGCAAGGTTCGAAATCCCCCACACCCACACACACCTTTTTTCTTTTGTCTGTAGTTGCGTTAGTTGGCCGTGTCCTTACAGCCATTGGCTTCCAGTCGAATAAGAGGAAAACGAGACGCAAGATTTGTTAAATTCCTATTCGTAAAACCAGTTTGCACATTGTTACGTGTCGATTTATTCTTTTTCTTGCAGACTTGCTTTTGTTTTGTCTAAGAAAAACAGCAAAAGTGTATTTTTTTACTTTTTGTTTCGTTGCTCTTTAATTTATTGTGTGTGTGTGTGTGTGCGTGTGTGCGTGCGTGCGTGCGTGCGTGCGTGCGTGCGCGCGCGTGCGTGCGTGCGCGCGCGCGCGTGTGTGTGTGTGTGTGTGTGTGTGTGTGTGTGTTCCCCTCTGTCTGTCTGTCTGTCTCTGTCTGTCTTTCTCTTCTGTCTGTCTAAATCTCTGCCTGTCTTTCACTCCTCCCTCCATCGTTTATCTGTCAGGAGGTGACGGGTCCCGGACCGAACCTGAGCAAGCGGAGCAGCGCTGGAGGCAGCCAGGTCCCCCTGAGGAACCCCAGGGACCTCATCCAGCAGAACCGCACCCGTCAGCAGTTCTCCAACCCGTCGCAGATCGCTTCCCTCAAAGCCGCCGCTGAAAGACGCTCTACAGCAGGATACATCAACACCGGAGACGCCTCTCTTTCACAGGCACGCAGTGGGGCGTCCCAACCCCTGCCTGCATGTCAGTCTCAGACTGGACTCGTCCCCGCTGAGGGAGCAGGCGGAGGAACATGGTCTCAGCTGCCGAGGACTTCTGCCCAGCCTTGCAGAGAACCGTCGAGAGCAGAAGACCCTCAGAGATCTGGGGATGTGGGACTGGGTCCCGATGTTGGTGCTGGCACACCCAGTCTTGCTGAAAAGGGGAAGAGTCGGAACGGGATTAACACTTCTTCGGTGATGTCCACACCCGCGTCCTCTCGTCACGGAGCTAGCAGCCAGTGCTCTGACGTGGCTGGAGTTTGGGCACGTGAAACTCTAGCCCCAGACCAACCACAGCTGCAGGTCTCCCGCAAAGCGCCCCTTTATCTTAACCGATCGTCTCGCCTAGCTGCGGCCGACGTTGACTCAGGAAACCAGGGACAGCCGGCGCGGCACAATCCACCACTGCTGTTTAGAGAGAAGGAGCGAGTCGCCGCTCCCGAAATACAAGGCTTTAACCATACGAAAGTCCCAGAGGGTAAAAATCTTCGCCCGAAGCTAAACACCAACGCTAACGAAGACATGTCATCATCAAGCGCAGCTAGCGGACTTCTTGCTTCAACAAGTGCCAGCGTAACTCTGGGAAAAATCGGCGCCGGGAACCGACTGGGAATACCAAAGTTCGTTCCCGTGTTCAGACCGAAGACGTCGTCAGGAAGCAGCACGAAGAAGAACTGTTCCGCCAAGAGTAGCAGTGAAGCTGACACGTCCCAAGCAGCAGGAGGCAGCAGCAACAAGACTGTACCCGTCTTCAAGCCAAAGGCAAAGACAACCAAACCGTTAAACCCGGGCCAGGCTAAACCAGCACCGTTGCAACGGTCAACACCGAAACCCAAAACTGCCGCTGCTGCTCCAGTCGTGTCCAACCCGCTAGTGACCTCTTCCACCAGAGCCGGCAGGCTAGTGACCTCTTCCACCAGAGCCGGCAGGCTAGTGACCTCTTCCACCAGAGCCGGCAGGCTAGTGACCTCTTCCACCAGAAACGACACACTCCTCTCTTCCAGCTGCAGCACCTCCTTCCCCGCCTCGCTGCAGCCGGGGTTCCCGGCACGAACCCACGAAGCGAACCCCGCCAGGTCGCCCTCAGTGAGGTCTTCCGGCCCCAGAACCCCTCAGCCCAGAGCGCCGCTGGCGGGGAAGTTAAAGCAGAAGATGGTGGAGGCGAGGAAGGCGGGCGTTAAGGACGCCAAGGGCGTGGGGATCAACGCAGTGGGTGGCTGTGGAAGCCAGGGCGCAGCGCCCAGCCCAGCGCTGCTAGCGTCGCCTGGAGAAGGTCGGGTGGACGGTACCCCGGTTTGTGGGCTGTGGCAGGAAGTGGTTCCACCGACGCCCAGCGGTAGCCAGGGAAAGCGGAAGATGGACACACAGGTTAGTTAGTTAGTTGGTGATGGGGTCAAAGCGCACAAGAGGGTAAAAAGAGCGCTGCACACAGACAGACAGACTCACACACACGCACGCACGCACGCACGCACGCACACACACACAGAGGGTGACAGAGAAAGAGCAACGAAGCACAAGATAAACGGATGACAATACAAAACCTGGGGACCACGTCCTGCGACACCCCAGAACCCTGCGTGGGTATACCGGGTGGGTGTGCCGGATGATTAAGACTGCCGTAAGTCAGTAGATGTTTTAAAACGCTTCTCATATCTGTGTATATAAATTTAATTATACCCAAGTCAGACCTACAAACTCGGCCCAAACACACAAGTAGGTGGGTGTGCAGCAGGCGATGGTTCAGTGCAATGTAGTTCTTTGGTCATCGTCGTCATCATCACCATCGTCTTCGTTGTTGTCGTCATGATTAAGCTGAATTAGATCTTTTAATTTCTCTTTCTTGGGGTGCACTAAAACAAAAGGTTTTTATTTATTTCAACATTTGGATTGTTTACTTCCGCCGTCAAAATGAAAAGATAGAAAGTACAAATCACACGCCTTTTGCCATAATATTTAACGTTCTTGAGACAGAATTTATGTAGACATAAATTGGGTGTGCGTATAAAAACTTTAGCCTTACAACTGAACCTCTTCAAACAGTATTTTGACCAATAATAGCTTCGACGCCCCACGCAACTCTCTCTCTCTCATGGCTACAGAGAAAGCTTCAAAGCCCTGACAATAAAAAACCTAAGCCCTGTAACACTCTCCCCTCGTTGGCTATCCCCGGGGTTTCCTTTAAAGCCTGCCTTCAAATGTCTGTAAAACTCTTCTCATATCTGTGTATATAAATTTAATTATACCCAAGTCAGACCTACAAACTCGGCCCAAACACACAAGTAGGTGGGTGTGCAGCAGGCGATGGTTCAGTGCAATGTAGTTCTTTGGTCATCGTCGTCATCATCACCATCGTCTTCGTTGTTGTCGTCATGATTAAGCTGAATTAGATCTTTTAATTTCTCTTTCTTGGGGTGCACTAAAACAAAAGGTTTTTATTTATTTCAACATTTGGATTGTTTACTTCCGCCGTCAAAATGAAAAGATAGAAAGTACAAATCACACGCCTTTTGCCATAATATTTAACGTTCTTGAGACAGAATTTATGTAGACATAAATTGGGTGTGCGTATAAAAACTTTAGCCTTACAACTGAACCTCTTCAAACAGTATTTTGACCAATAATAGCTTTTCTGACGCACACGTCTTGAACTCTCTCTCTCTCTTTCGCTATCACAGTTCTTCTAGCCCTGCCTTCAAACTAGTCTGTAAAACTCTCCCCTCTTTCGCTATCACAGTTCTTCTAGCCCTGCCTTCAAACTAGTCTGTAAAACTCTTCTCATATCTGTGTATATAAATTTAATTATACCCAAGTCAGACCTACAAACTCGGCCCAAACACACAAGTAGGTGGGTGTGCAGCAGGCGATGGTTCAGTGCAATGTAGTTCTTTGGTCATCGTCGTCATCATCACCATCGTCTTCGTTGTTGTCGTCATGATTAAGCTGAATTAGATCTTTTAATTTCTCTTTCTTGGGGTGCACTAAAACAAAAGGTTTTTATTTATTTCAACATTTGGATTGTTTACTTCCGCCGTCAAAATGAAAAGATAGAAAGTACAAATCACACGCCTTTTGCCATAATATTTAACGTTCTTGAGACAGAATTTATGTAGACATAAATTGGGTGTGCGTATAAAAACTTTAGCCTTACAACTGAACCTCTTCAAACAGTATTTTGACCAATAATAGCTTTTCTGACGCACACGTCTTGAACTCTCTCTCTCTCTTTCGCTATCACAGTTCTTCTAGCCCTGCCTTCAAACTAGTCTGTAAAACTCTCCCCTCTTTCGCTATCACAGTTCTTCTAGCCCTGCCTTCAAACTAGTCTGTAAAACTCTCCCCCTCCTTCCCACCCCCCCCCCCCCCCCCCCCCCCCACTTCCCCGCCCCAATGTTTATCCCGGCCGCGCGCACGCGCGCTGTGTGTGTGTGTGTGTGTGTGTGTGTACTCGCGCGCGTTCTTTATTGGCTTTGTGTATGCGCGCGCTGTTGTGTGCGTGTTTTACCATGCTTTGTATGAAAGTGTTAATTTGTGTATATTTTGTTTGCTTGTTTATATACCATTGATTTGTATTGGTATTTCCTCATTGCATGTTGTTGCTTTTTTAAGTTGTAAAGCTCTTTGAGTCTCCGGAAGCGCTCTGCAAATTATTATTATTATTATTATTGAATATCCTTTACTGATGACATACTTGCTGTTTATAACGGTTCGCTCATGGCTGACTGGCGTTAAAAATAAATTATTTCTCCGTTTACAACGGCATCTGTACTTGGTGGAAACTGCGGTCAATCACCGGTTTGGGCGTTGAGGTCGATACGGTCCAACACTGCTGCTAGACCATCCGAGTGAAACCGGCAATAAAGCTGTCGCTGCCGAAACGCCTGTTGTTTGAACTTCACACAGGACCCGTCCATGCCGAAAATGTTTCGGGTTTAGGGACCAGCAGGAGGCCTCGCACAAGCCTTCGCCAGCGTCTTCACAAAGTAAAACCCTTTCACAGGGTGCACGCTCTTCAGGTTCAGCTTCCACGCCTGCTTTGCATGCACCCGTATACATCCATGCAGCCACGTACCCGTCCCCTTTTACCGTACGATCTTTGTGGCCTCTCGGCTCGCGCCCAACTGTTTTCAACCGTGACTGGGGTGTCGTTTCTGTAGAGAAAAGAGGCTTGGGGTTGTTTGACAAGCAGCCGTCGTCATGGGGGAGCGTGACATGAGTGCCACCAGGCACGTGTCGTTTTGTAGGCAAAGGGGGAGGCGAGATCTTGTGTTTGTCTTCGTTTATGTTTTTTGTTGGTTTCTGTTGACACAAGCAGTCATTGGTAGTTTATAAACGGTTCTCTTTCTTTCAGGCTTTGCTCTCTCTCTCTCTCTCTCTCTCTCTCTCTCTCTCTCTCTCTCTCTCTCTCTCTCTCTCTCTCTCTCCATTTTTAAGTGTTACAAAATATGATGGATTTTTTTTTTTAATAAATTAAAAAAAAAGTCGATGGAACAATGGAACTGTTCAAAAATTGCTGTGACAATTCATAGTTACACGCACCCGTGTTTTTCTCATGACTTCGCCTCGGGCCAAACTGAAATATTTCTGTCTGAAGTCTGAGGGCAACCAGCGACCGTGGTGTGGGTAGACTACTCTTTCTCACAAAAAGCTATAGTCTTTCACGGATCAGAATTAGCATATAAAGTGTTTCACGGCGGAAGAAGTGGGGATGGGGGGGGGGGGGGGGGGGGGGTCTCCCGGGACCGGCATAATGCCCTTTTTACACTTAAAGCAGGAACCATTTATGAATGAGACGCTGTTCAGTGTTAGTTCTTGCTCGTTGTGTCTACACTGGGAACACGTAGAAACTATGTCAACAGCTTTCGTTTAGATTTGGTCAATTATTCCGTGTGCATTTTGATTTAATTGTCTGTGTGTGTGTGTGTGGGGGGGGGGGGGGGGGGGGGGGGGGGGGAGTCGCGGAACACGTCCTTATTAGGCCAACTGTTTGTTCAGTCTCTACTGGACTTCCGCATCACCTCAGTCTGATTCCGGTAACCTAATAAATTGTTATAGGCTTACTCTGTCCTTTTTCTTGCCGGCTTTTCTTCCTCTGTCTTCTTGCCGGCTGAAGACATCGTGACGTCCCGGTCCCAGGAAGACTGCTTCCCATTTGATTATTTGATGTCCCTGCCTGAATCTTGACTCTCTGTGCATTCTCGTGTAGAGCAAACGACTCTGAATGAACAAGCCTGGCTCGCTAAACCTGTTTGAGACTCACTGCAGTCTCAAGGAATCATTCCTGCAGAACAGCCTCTTTGGCAGGGGTGGAAAGGAGTAAACTGAAAATTGATTTGGCTGACAAGAAGTGAGTGACGACACACAAGAATCAAAAACGCGGGGATGGCCTCATCTCCCCTCCCCCCCACCCCCACCCCTTCACCCACGGACCCCTTCGCCTACCACCCCCTCGTCGTGTTTAGCTATGGACTATGAATTTAGTGGGACTCCTCTTCTAGGACCAACCTAAAAATCAGTGGTTCATTTTACCTGGGAATGTGAGTTAGGAGTTAGCTAGTTCTTGGATTTTAACTTCCCGTCAAGCGCACGGGACCACTTCAGAACGAATCACACATTGAAAATTCCGTTGCACCAGTTCAAAGCAAAAGCAAATCGCAAAATTACAAGCTTGTCTAACTCACTGTTACAATGTTAGACAATAACCATCTATCTTTCTATCAATGAACAAGAACGCGTGTTCTTGGTACCTGTTTATATTCCGTGGGTGGGTATATTATACTCACCACGTAAAACTTGCATAAATCACTTAATTGTGACTATGAGCACGGTGACCAAGTTTATATTCAACGGGCCCACATGGGAAACCGCGTTGGCTTAAGTAAGAAGAGGGTACTGAAAAGGATGGCGGTGAATTGACCGGGAAGGTAGCAATTATGACAATGAAGACATATTTCTGGCAGTGGGTGAAACATGTGTGGCCATAATTATTCTCACCTACTCCATGCTTTAGTATCATTATGCTAACATTTAATTTGTCTCCGTTAAAAAGGGGAAGTTTTCAATTGTGTTTTTGGGGGGTTTTGTGTGTGTGTGTGTGTGTTTTTGGTGTGTGTGTGTGTGTGTGTGTGCGTGTGTGCGTGTGTGTTGTGTTGTGGTGTGTGTGTGTGTGTGTGTTGTGCAGGGGGGAGTGGCGGGGGGAAAGAAACCACGCAGCAAACCACAAGTGCAAGATGTGGACGTGGAGATGTTGGCCAAATCCGACGAGGTGAGAAGGAGAGGGGGGGAGAGAGAGGGGAGGGGGTTTGAAGGAAAGGAGGAAGAGAAAGGTGAGGGAGAGAAAAAGAGGAGAGAGAATGTGTGCTAGTAAGGGATAGAGAGAAGGGAGGAAGAGAGAGGGGAGGGAGGAAGAGAAAGAGGATGGAGAATGTGTGCTAGTAAGGGATAGAGAGAAGGGAGGAAGAGAGAGGGGAGGGAGGAAGAGAAAGAGGAGGGGAGAATTTGTTTGTAGGGGATAGAAGAAGGGAGGGGGGGGAGGGGGGGGGGGGAAGGGAGAAAGAAGGGGGAGGGAGAAGGAAAGGGGAGAAAGGGGGGGGAAGAGAAAAGGGGGGGGGGGAAGAAAAAGGGGAGGGGGGAGTGTGATTGAAAAGGGTAGAAAAGGGAGGGGGTTTGAGGAAGGGAAGAAGAGAGGGGAAAAAGGGAGAATGCGTTTGGGTGAGAGAAAAAGCGGGTGTCGGGGAAAGGAGAAAAAAGGGGTTTGTGTGTGTGTGGGGGGGGGGGGTACAGAAGATGTATTGCAGGTGTTCTTGCAGCTGAGCAAAATCAACCCTCACATGATCGCCTGGCTGAGGGGAAAGGGGATCCTGCGGCCAAGGACAAGAAGGCTGACCTTGTAGAAAGGGTCAAGGTCTTTCTGGCCCTGACTTCGCCGGAACCGTAATGGCCTCCGTTGACAATTTGTGAACCGGATTTCCTCTACTTTTCAAAGCTAGCGGGGTTTTCTGTTTTTGTTTTTGGGAATAATTATATGGGCCCAGATTGTAGTGTGTTTGCGTTCACTGTGTCGTTCTCCACATCCACGTAGAGAGACATTATATAACATTCTATAACATTCTATAACATTTTATAACATGCCTCCCAGATTGTAGTGTGTTTGCGTTCACGTTCTTCTCCACATCCCGTAGAGAGACATTTATAACATTCTATAACATTTTAACGCCTCCCCAAATTTTAGTGTTTTGCGTTCACTGTGTCGTTCTCCACATCCACGTGAGAGACATTTTTTATAACATTCTATAACATTCTATAACAGCCTCCCCTTTATTGTTTGCGTTCACGTGTCGTTCTCCACATCCACGTAGAGAGACATTTATAAAATTCTAAACATTCATAACAGCCTCCCAATTGTAGGGGTTTTCGTTCACTGTGTCGTTCTCCACATCCCCGTAGAGAGACATTTATAACATTCTATAACATTTTATAACATCCCCCCAATTGTAGTGTGTTTCGTTCACTGTGTCGTTCTCCACATCCACTAGAGAGAAAAAAATTTATAACATTCTATAACATTCTATAACATCCTCCCTTTAGTGTGTTTTCGTTCACTGTGTCGTTTTCCACTCCACGTAGAGAGACATTTTTTTATAACATTCTATAACATTCTATAACATGCCTCCCAGATTGTAGTGTGTTTGCGTTCACTGTGTCGTTCTCCACATCCACGTAGAGAGACATTGTATAACATTCTATAACATTCTATAACATGCCTCCCAGATTGTAGTGTGTTTGCGTTCACTGTGTCGTTCTCCACATCCACGTAGAGAGACATTGTATAACATTCTATAACATTCTATAACATTCTATAACATGCCTCCCAGATTGTAGTGTGTTTGCGTTCACTGTGTCGTTCTCCACATCCACGTAGAGAGACATTGTATAACATTCTATAACATTCTATAACATTCTATAACATGCCTCCCAGATTGTAGTGTGTTTGCGTTCACTGTGTCGTTCTCCACATCCACGTAGAGAGACATTGTATAACATTCTATAACATTCTATAACATTCTATAACATGCCTCCCAGATTGTAGTGTGTTTGCGTTCACTGTGTCGTTCTCCACATCCACGTAGAGAGACATTGTATAACATTCTATAACATTCTATAACATTCTATAACATGCCTCCCAGATTGTAGTGTGTTTGCGTTCACTGTGTCGTTCTCCACATCCACGTAGAGAGACATTGTATAACATTCTATAACATTCTATCACATTCTATCACATGCCTCCCAGATTGTAGTGTTTTTGGGCGTTCACTGTGTCGTTCTCCACATCCACGTAGAGAGACATTCTATAACATTCTATAACATTCTATAACATTCTATAACATGCCTCCCAGATTGTAGTGTGTTTGCGTTCACTGTGTCGTTCTCCACATCCACGTAGAGAGACATTGTATAACATTCTATAACATTCTATCACATTCTATCACATGCCTCCCAGATTGTAGTGTGTTTGCGTTCACTGTGTCGTTCTCCACATCCACGTAGAGAGACATTGTATAACATTCTATAACATTCTATCACATTCTATCACATGCCTCCCAGATTGTAGTGTGTTTGCGTTCACTGTGTCGTTCTCCACATCCACGTAGAGAGACATTGTATAACATTCTATAACATTCTATCACATTCTATCACATGCCTCCCAGATTGTAGTGTGTTTGCGTTCACTGTGTCGTTCTCCACATCCACGTAGAGAGACATTGTATAACATTCTATAACATTCTATCACATTCTATCACATGCCTCCCAGATTGTAGTGTGTTTGCGTTCACTGTGTCGTTCTCCACATCCACGTAGAGAGACATTGTATAACATTCTATAACATTCTATACATTCTATCACATGCCTCCCAGATTGTAGTGTGTTTGCGTTCACTGTGTCGTTCTCCACATCCACGTAGAGAGACATTCTATAACATTCTATAACATTCTATAACATTCTATAACATGCCTCCCAGATTGTAGTGTGTTTGCGTTCACTGTGTCGTTCTCCACATCCACGTAGAGAGACATTGTATAACATTCTATAACATTCTATAACATTCTATAACATGCCTCCCAGATTGTAGTGTGTTTGCGTTCACTGTGTCGTTCTCCACATCCACGTAGAGAGACATTGTATAACATTCTATAACATTCTATAACATTCTATAACATGCCTCCCAGATTGTAGTGTGTTTGCGTTCACTGTGTCGTTCTCCACATCCACGTAGAGAGACATTTATAACATTCTATAACATTCTATAACATTCTATACATGCCTCCCAGATTGTAGTGTGTTTGCGTTCACTGTGTCGTTCTCCACATCCACGTAGAGAGACATTCTATAACATTCTATAACATTCTATAACATTCTATAACATGCCTCCCAGATTGTAGTGTGTTTGCGTTCACTGTGTCGTTCTCCACATCCACGTAGAGAGACATTCTATAACATTCTATAACATTCTATAACATTCTATACATGCCTCCCAGATTGTAGTGTGTTTGCGTTCACTGTGTCGTTCTCCACATCCACGTAGAGAGACATTCTATAACATTCTATAACATTCTATAACATTCTATACATGCCTCCCAGATTGTAGTGTGTTTGCGTTCACTGTGTCGTTCTCCACATCCACGTAGAGAGACATTGTATAACATTCTATAACATTCTATAACATGCCTCCCAGATTGTAGTGTGTTTGCGTTCACTGTGTCGTTCTCCACATCCACGTAGAGAGACATTCTATAACATTCTATAACATTCTATAACATGCCTCCCAGATTGTAGTGTGTTTGCGTTCACTGTGTCGTTCTCCACATCCACGTAGAGAGACATTGTATAACATTCTATAACATTCTATAACATGCCTCCCAGATTGTAGTGTGTTTGCGTTCACTGTGTCGTTCTCCACATCCACGTAGAGAGACATTGTATAACATTCTATAACATTCTATACATTCTATACATGCCTCCCAGATTGTAGTGTGTTTGCGTTCACTGTGTCGTTCTCCACATCCACGTAGAGAGACATTGTATAACATTCTATAACATTCTATAACATGCCTCCCAGATTGTAGTGTGTTTGCGTTCACTGTGTCGTTCTCCACATCCACGTAGAGAGACATTGTATAACATTCTATAACATTCTATAACATGCCTCCCAGATTGTAGTGTGTTTGCGTTCACTGTGTCGTTCTCCACATCCACGTAGAGAGACATTGTATAACATTCTATAACATTCTATAACATGCCTCCCAGATTGTAGTGTGTTTGCGTTCACTGTGTCGTTCTCCACATCCACGTAGAGAGACATTGTATAACATTCTATAACATTCTATACATTCTATACATGCCTCCCAGATTGTAGTGTGTTTGCGTTCACTGTGTCGTTCTCCACATCCACGTAGAGAGACATTGTATAACATTCTATAACATTCTATAACATGCCTCCCAGATTGTAGTGTGTTTGCGTTCACTGTGTCGTTCTCCACATCCACGTAGAGAGACATTGTATAACATTCTATAACATTCTATCACATTCTATCACATGCCTCCCAGATTGTAGTGTGTTTGCGTTCACTGTGTCGTTCTCCACATCCACGTAGAGAGACATTGTATAACATTCTATAACATTCTATCACATTCTATACATGCCTCCCAGATTGTAGTGTGTTTGCGTTCACTGTGTCGTTCTCCACATCCACGTAGAGAGACATTGTATAACATTCTATAACATTCTATCACATTCTATCACATGCCTCCCAGATTGTAGTGTGTTTGCGTTCACTGTGTCGTTCTCCACATCCACGTAGAGAGACATTGTATAACATTCTATAACATTCTATCACATTCTATCACATGCCTCCCAGATTGTAGTGTGTTTGCGTTCACTGTGTCGTTCTCCACATCCACGTAGAGAGACATTGTATAACATTCTATAACATTCTATCACATTCTATCACATGCCTCCCAGATTGTAGTGTGTTTGCGTTCACTGTGTCGTTCTCCACATCCACGTAGAGAGACATTCTATAACATTCTATAACATTCTATCACATTCTATCACATGCCTCCCAGATTGTAGTGTGTTTGCGTTCACTGTGTCGTTCTCCACATCCACGTAGAGAGACATTGTATAACATTCTATAACATTCTATAACATTCTATAACATGCCTCCCAGATTGTAGTGTGTTTGCGTTCACTGTGTCGTTCTCCACATCCACGTAGAGAGACATTGTATAACATTCTATAACATTCTATAACATTCTATAACATTCTATAACATGCCTCCCAGATTGTAGTGTGTTTGCGTTCACTGTGTCGTTCTCCACATCCACGTAGAGAGACATTGTATAACATTCTATAACATTCTATAACATGCCTCCCAGATTGTAGTGTGTTTGCGTTCACTGTGTCGTTCTCCACATCCACGTAGAGAGACATTGTATAACATTCTATAACATTCTATAACATGCCTCCCAGATTGTAGTGTGTTGGCGTTCACTGTGTCGTTCTCCACATCCACGTAGAGAGACATTGTATAACATTCTATAACATTCTATAACATGCCTCCCAGATTGTAGTGTGTTGGCGTTCACTGTGTCGTTCTCCACATCCACGTAGAGAGACATTGTATAACATTCTATAACATTCTATAACATGCCTCCCAGATTGTAGTGTGTTGGCGTTCACTGTGTCGTTCTCCACATCCACGTAGAGAGACATTGTATAACATTCTATAACATTCTATAACATGCCTCCCAGATTGTAGTGTGTTGGCGTTCACTGTGTCGTTCTCCACATCCACGTAGAGAGACATTGTATAACATTCTATAACATTCTATCACATTCTATCACATGCCTCCCAGATTGTAGTGTGTTTGCGTTCACTGTGTCGTTCTCCACATCCACGTAGAGAGACATTCTTAACATTCTATAACATGCCTCCCAGATTGTAGTGTGTTGGCGTTCACTGTGTCGTTCTCCACATCCACGTAGAGAGACATTGTATAACATTCTATAACATTCTATCACATTCTATCACATGCCTCCCAGATTGTAGTGTGTTGGCGTTCACTGTGTCGTTCTCCACATCCACGTAGAGAGACATTCTATAACATTCTATAACATTCTATCACATTCTATCACATGCCTCCCAGATTGTAGTGTGTTGGCGTTCACTGTGTCGTTCTCCACATCCACGTAGAGAGACATTGTATAACATTCTATAACATTCTATCACATTCTATCACATGCCTCCCAGATTGTAGTGTGTTTGCGTTCACTGTGTCGTTCTCCACATCCACGTAGAGAGACATTGTATAACATTCTATAACATTCTATCACATTCTATCACATGCCTCCCAGATTGTAGTGTGTTTGCGTTCACTGTGTCGTTCTCCACATCCACGTAGAGAGACATTGTATAACATTCTATAACATTCTATCACATTCTATCACATGCCTCCCAGATTGTAGTGTGTTTGCGTTCACTGTGTCGTTCTCCACATCCACGTAGAGAGACATTGTATAACATTCTATAACATTCTATAATTCTATCACATGCCTCCCAGATTGTAGTGTGTTGGCGTTCACTGTGTCGTTCTCCACATCCACGTAGAGAGACATTGTATAACATTCTATAACATTCTATCACATTCTATCACATGCCTCCCAGATTGTAGTGTGTTGGCGTTCACTGTGTCGTTCTCCACATCCACGTAGAGAGACATTGTATAACATTCTATAACATTCTATCACATTCTATCACATGCCTCCCAGATTGTAGTGTGTTTGCGTTCACTGTGTCGTTCTCCACATCCACGTAGAGAGACATTGTATAACATTCTATAACATTCTATCACATTCTATCACATGCCTCCCAGATTGTAGTGTGTTGGCGTTCACTGTGTCGTTCTCCACATCCACGTAGAGAGACATTGTATAACATTCTATAACATTCTATCACATTCTATCACATGCCTCCCAGATTGTAGTGTGTTGGCGTTCACTGTGTCGTTCTCCACATCCACGTAGAGAGACATTGTATAACATTCTATAACATTCTATAACATGCCTCCCAGATTGTAGTGTGTTGGCGTTCACTGTGTCGTTCTCCACATCCACGTAGAGAGACATTGTATAACATTCTATAACATTCTATCACATTCTATCACATGCCTCCCAGATTGTAGTGTGTTTGCGTTCACTGTGTCGTTCTCCACATCCACGTAGAGAGACATTGTATAACATTCTATAACATTCTATCACATTCTATCACATGCCTCCCAGATTGTAGTGTGTTGGCGTTCACTGTGTCGTTCTCCACATCCACGTAGAGAGACATTGTATAACATTCTATAACATTCTATCACATTCTATCACATGCCTCCCAGATTGTAGTGTGTTGGCGTTCACTGTGTCGTTCTCCACATCCACGTAGAGAGACATTGTATAACATTCTATAACATTCTATCACATTCTATCACATGCCTCCCAGATTGTAGTGTGTTGGCGTTCACTGTGTCGTTCTCCACATCCACGTAGAGAGACATTGTATAACATTCTATAACATTCTATCACATTCTATCACATGCCTCCCAGATTGTAGTGTGTTGGCGTTCACTGTGTCGTTCTCCACATCCACGTAGAGAACATCCACGTACTCTGCCTACTCTGCCTACTCTGCCTACTCTGCCTACTCTGCCTACTCTGCCTGCTCTGCCTGCTCTGCCTGCTCTGCCTGCTCTGCCTGCCCTGCCTGCTCTGCCTGCCCTGCCTACCCTGCCTACCCTGCCTACCCTGCCTACCCTGCCTACTCTGCCTACTCTGCCTACCCTGCCTACTCTGCCTGCTCTGCCTGCTCTGCCTACTCTGCCTACTCTGCCTACTCTGCCTGCTCTGCCTGCTCTGCCTGCTCTGCCTGCCCTGCCCTGCTCTGCCTGCTCTGCCTGCTCTGCCTGCTCTGCCTGCCCTGCCTGCCTGCTCTGCCTACCCTGCCTGCCTGCCTGCTCTGCCTACTCTGCCTACTCTGCCTACTCTGCCTACCCTGCCTACTCTGCCTACTCTGCCTACTCTGCCTGCTCTGCCTGCTCTGCCTGCTCTGCCTATCTGCCTGCTCTGCCTGCTCTGCCTGCCCTGCCTGCCCTGCCTGCCTGCCTACCCTGCCTGCCCTGCCTGCCCTGCCTGCTCTGCCTGCTCTGCACTCCGCCTCCTCTGCCTGCCCTACCTCCCTCTGTCTACTCTGCCTCTTCCTTTCTCCTGCCCGCCATGCCTGCCCTACCTTTGCCCTGCTCTGCCTCTCTGCCTGCTCCTGCCTGCTCTGCCTGCCCTGCCTGCCCTGCCTGCTCCTACTCTGCCTACTCTGTCTACTCTGCCTACTCTGCCTACTCTGCCTGCCTGCCTACTCTTTTCTCTGCCTACTCTCACCTGCTCTTACCATATGCCTGCCTCCTCTGTCACTCTGCTGCTCTGCCTACTCTGCCTGCCTGCCTACCCTGCCTGCCCTGCCTACACTGCCCCTGCCCTGCCCCTGCCGCGCTGCCTGCTCACTCCTCCTCACTCCTTCACTCTGCCTGCCACTGCCTGCCCTGTCTGCCCTGCCTGCTCTGCCTCTCTGCCTCCTCTACTTGCCCCTGCCTGCCCTGCCTACCCTGCCTACCCTGCCTCCTGCCTGCCCTGCCTACCCTGCCTACCCTGCCTACCTGCCTACCCACTGCCTGCCCTGCCTGCCCTGCCTGCTCTGCCTACTCTGCCTACTCTATCCTCTGCCTCCTCTGCCTCCTCTGCCTGCCCTGCCTACCCTGCCTGCCCTGCCTCCTCTGCCTGCCCTGCCTGCCCTGCCTGCCCTGCCTACCCTGCCTACCCTGCCTACTCTGCCCCTGCTCAACACCACTGCCTGCTCTGCCTCCTCTGCCTGCTCTGCCTGCCCTGCCTGCCCTGCCTACCCTGCCTCTCTGCCTGCTCTGCACTCACTCTTAGCGCCTGCTGCCTGCTGCTCTCTAGTACACTCTGCCTACTCGCCTTTCTCTGCCCCTGCCTGCCTATACTGCCTACTGCTCTGCCCTGCCTCCTCTGCCTGCTCTGCCTGCTCTGCCTACTCTGGTCTGTATATATCTGCCTGCCTGCCTGTCTGCCTCCTCTGCCTGCCCACCTGCCCTGCCTACTCTGCCTACTCTGCCTACCCTGCCTACTCTGCTATGCTACTCTGCTGCTCTTACTTCACTCACTGCCTGCTCTGGCCTCCTCTGTCTACTCATATACTCTGCCTCTCTGCCTGCCCTGCCTGCCCTGCCTGCCCTGCCTCTGCCTGCCTACCCTGCCTGCCCTGCCTGCTCTGCTGCCTCCTCTGCCTACTCTGCCTACTCTGCCTATACCTGCCCCTTAGCCCTTATGCCTACTCTGCTCCTCTGCCTGCCTATGCCTGCCTGCCCTGCCTACCTGCCTACCCTGCCTGCCCTGCCTACCCTGCCTACCCTGCCTACCCTGCCTACTCTGCCCTACTCTGCCTACTCTGCCTACCCTGCCTACTCTGCCTCCTCTGCCTCCTCTGCCTCCTCTGCCTGCCCTGCCTGCCCTGCCTGCCCTGCCTACCCTGCCTCCTCTGCCTGCCCTGCCTACCCTGCCTACCCTGCCTACCCTGCCTACCCTGCCTACTCTGCCTACTCTGCCTACCCTGCCTGCCCTGTGCCTCCTCTGCCTGCTCTGCCTGCCCTGCCTGCCCTGCCTGCCTGCCTGCTCTCTGCCTGCTCTGCCTCCTCTGCCTGCCCTGCCTCCTCTGCCTGCCCTGCCTGCCCTGCCTACCCTGCCTACTCTGCCTGCCCTGCCTGCCCTGCCTACCCTGCCTACCCTGCCTGCCCTGCCTGCCCTGCCTGCTCTGCCTACTCTCTGCCTCCTCTGCCTGCTCTGCCTGCCCTGCCTGCCCTGCCTGCCCTGCCTGCTCTGCCTACTCTGCCTACTCTGCCTGCCCCTCTGCCTCCTCTGCCTGCCCTGCCTGCCCTGCCTACCCTGCCTACTCTGCCTGCCCTGCCTGCCCTGCCTACTCTGCCTGCTCTGCCTGCCCTGCCTGCCCTGCCTGCCCTGCCTACTCTGCCTGCTCTGCCTGCTCTGCCCTGCCTGCCCTGCCTGCCCTGCCTGCCCTGCCTGCCCCTGCCTGCTCTGCCTGCTCTGCCTGCTCTGCCTGCTCTGCCTGCCCTGCCTGCCCCTGCCTGCTCTGCCCCTGCCCTGCCCTGCCCTGCTTATAATATAACACTGCTCTGCACTCCTCACCCAGCATAGCAACAGCAGCATAGCCTGGCTGCCTGCCCATAGCATCCTCTGCTTGCCTGCCCTGCCTGCCCTGCCTCCTCTGCCTGCCCTGCCTGCCCTGCCTACTCTGCCTGCTCTGCCTGCCCTGCCTGCTCTGCCTCCTCTGCCTCCCTCTGCCTCCTCTTAACATAGCCCTGTATAGCCCTGCCTGCCCTGTATCCTCTGCTTGCCCACTGCCTGCCCTGCCTGCCTGCCTGCCCTGCCTGCCCTGCCCCTGCCTGCCTGCCCATGCCCCTGCTCTTAGCCTGCCCACTGCCTGCTCTTAGCTCCTCTTAGCCTTATCTCTGCTGCCCTGCTGCCCTGCCTGCCCCTGCCTCTGCCTCTCTGCCTGTCATAGCATCCTCTGCTTCTGCCTACTCTGCCTCCTCTGCCTGCCCTGCCTGCCTGCCCTGCCTGCTCTGCCCTGCCCTGCCCTGCCCTGCCCTACCCTGCCTACTCTGCCTCCTCTGCCTGCCCTGCCTACCCTGCCTACCCTGCTGCTGCTGCTGCTGCCTGCCTGCCTGCCTGCCTGCTCTTAGCCTGCTCATAGCATAACTCTTGCCTACCCTGCCTGCCTGCCTCGCCCTGCCCTGCCTGCCCTGCCCTACCCTGCCCTGCCTGCCCTGCCCTGCCTGCCTGCCTGCCTGCCTACCCGCCTGCCTGCCTGCCTACACTGCCTGCCTACACTGCCTGCCTGCCTGCACCCTGCCTGCCTGCCTGCCTCTTAACATAGCCTCCTCTGCCTGCCCTGCCTGCCCTGCTGCCTGCCCTGCCTGCCCTGCCTCTCTCTGCCTACTCTGCCTACTCTGCCTGCTCTGCCTGCCCTGCCTGCCTGCCTACCCTGCCTGCTCTGCCTACTCTGCCTACTCTGCCTGCTCTGCCTGCTCTGCCTGCTCTGCCTGCCCTGCCTGCCCTGCCTGCTCTGCCTCCCCTGCCTGCCCTGCCTGCCCTGCCTACTCTGCCTACTCTGCCTACCCTGCCTGCTCTGCCTGCCCTGCCTACCCTGCCTACCCTGCCTGCCCTGCCTACCCTGCCTCCCTGCCTACCCTGCCTCCTCTGCCCCTCCTCTGCCTCCTCTGCCTCCTCTGCCTACTCTGCCTACCCTGCCTGCCCTGCCTACCCTGCCTACCCTGCCTACCCTGCCTACCCTGCCTACTCTGCCCCTGCCTACTCTGCCTCCTCTGCCTCCTCTGCCTCCTCTGCCTGCCCTGCCTGCCCTGCCTGCCCTGCCTACCCTGCCTCCTCTGCCTGCCCTGCCTACCCTGCCTACCCTGCCTACCCTGCCTACCCTGCCTACTCTGCCTACTCTGCCTACCCTGCCTACTCTGCCTGCTCTACTTATGCCCTGCCTGCCCTACCTGCCTACTCTGCCTCTTGCCTCCTCCTGCCTGCCCTGCCTCCCTCTGCCTGCCCTGCCTGCCCTGCCTACCCTGCCTACTCTGCCTACTCTGCCTCCTCTGCCTGCCCTGCCTGCCCTGCCTACCCTGCCTACCCTGCCTGCCTGCCTGCCCTGCCTGCTCTGCCTCCTCTGCCTGCTCTGCCTCCTCTGCCTGCTCTGCCTGCCCTGCCTGCCCTGCCTGCCCTGCCTCCTCTGCCTGCCCTGCCTCCTCTGCCTGCCCTGCCTGCCCTGCCTGCCCTGCCTGCCCTGCCTGCCCTGCCTACCCTGCCTACTCTGCCTACTCTGCTGCCCTGCCTACCCTGCCTGCCACTGCCTACCCTGCCTACTCTGCCTACTCTGCCTACCCTGCCTACCCTGCCTGCCCTGCCTGCCCTGCCTACCCTGCCTACTCTGGCCCTGCTCTGCCCTGCCCTGCCCTGCCCTGCCTACTCTGCCTCCTCTGCCTGCTCTGCCTGCCCTGCCTGCCCTGCCTGCCCTGCCTCCTCTGCCTGCCCTGCCTGCCTGCCTGCCCATAGCCTACTCTGCATCCTCTACACACGCCTACTCTGCCTACTCTGCCTGCTCTGCCTGCCCTGCCTGCCCTGCCTGCTCTGCCTGCTCTGCCTGCTCTGCCTGCCTGCCTGCCTGCCTGCCCTGCCTGCCCTGCCTGCCCTGCCTGCCCTGCCTACTCTGCCTACTCTTGCCCTACTCTGCCCCTTAGCCCTGCCTGCCTGCCTACCTGTCTTAGCCTACTCTGCCCTCCTCTGCTTATAACTCTTAGCATAACTCTGCCCCTTAACTCTGCCTGCCCACACTGCCTCTTATATATAATATTAGCACTCCCCTGCCACTGCTTGCTGCCCTGCCTCTCTGCCTCTCTGCCTGCTCTGCCTGCTCTTAGCCTACTCTTATGCCAGCACTGCCTCCTCGTCTGCTCTGCCTATGCTGCCTGCTCTGCCTGCCTGCCCTGCCCTGCCTGCCTGCCCTGCCTGCCCTGCCTGCCTCTTCTCTCTGCATATCTGCCCTGCTCTGCCTACCCTGTATCCTCTCTGCTTAGCCCTGCCTGCCCATAGCACTGCCCACTGCACTCACTCTGCCTGCCCTGCCTGCCCTGCCTGCCTGCTCATCTAGCATCACTCCTGCCTCCTCTGCCTGCCTCTTGCCCTGCCTGCCTGCCTTAGCCTGCCTGCCCTGCCTGCACCCTGCCTCCTCACTCTGCCTGCCCTGCCCTGCCCTGCCCTGCCCTGCCTGCCCTGCCTGCCTGCCTACCCTTAACCTGCTCTGCCTGCTCTGCCTGCCCTGCCTGCCCTGCCTGCCCTGCCTCTGCCTCTCTTGCCTCTGCTCTGCTTATATGCTCTGCCTGCTCTTGTACTGCTCTTATGCTCTTAGCATAACCCTGCTTATATCTGCTTATATCTGCTTATATGCTCTGCTTATAGCCCTGCTTATATCTTGTATATTCTTATTTTTCACCCTGCTTATAGCCCATGCCTGCTCTGCCTACTCTGCCTGCTCTGCCTACTGAACTACTCTGCCTACTCTGCCTGCTCTGCCTACTCTGCCTGCTCTGCCTGCTCTGCCTACTCTGCCTACTCTGCCCTGCTCTGCCTGCCCTGCCTGCCCTGCCTGCCCTGCCTCGCCCTGCCTGCCCTGCCTGCCCTGCCTACTCTGCCTGCCCTGCCTGCTCTGCCTACTCTGCCTACTCTGCCTGCCCTGCCTCCTCTGTCTACTCTGCCTACTCTGCCTACTCTGCCTGCCCTGCCTACCCTGCCTACCCTGCCTACTCTGCCTACTCTGCCTACTCTGCCTACTCTGCCTGCTCTGCCTGCTCTGCCTGCTCTGCCTATGCCCTGCCTGCTCTGCCTCCTCTGCCTGCCCTGCCTGCCTGCCTACTCTGCCTCTCTGCCTACTCTGCCTACCCTGCCTACTCTGCCTACTCTGCCTACTCTTACTTGTGTGGCAATGTAGCGCCCAGCATAAGCTCTTATAAGCAGCATATGTATGTAGCATGTAGCCTTAGCACTGCCACTTAGCACCTTGCATGCCTGCCTGCCCCTGCCCTTGCCTGCCCACTGCCTTGCCCTGCCTGCTCTTAGCCTGCTCTGCCTACTCTGTATAACCCTGCCTCCTCCTGTCCTGCTCTGCCTACTCTGCCCTCTCTGCCTGCCTGCCTACCCTGCCTACCCTGCTCTGCCTACTCTGCCTACTCTGCCTACTCTGCCTACTCTGCCTACTCTGCCTACTCTGCCTGCTCTGCCTGCCCTGCCTCCTCTGTCTACTCTGCCTACTCTGCCTACTCTGCCTGCCCTGCCTACCCTGCCTACCCTGCCTACCCTGCCTACCCTGCCTACCCTGCCTACCCTGCCTACTCTGCCTACTCTGCCCTGCTCTGCCTGCCCCTGCCTGCCCCTGCCTGCCCTGCTACCCTGCCTCCACTCTTGCTGCCCTGCCTACCCTGCCTACCCTGCCTACCCTGCCTACCCTGCCTGCTCTGCCTACTCTGCCTACCCTGCCTCCTCTGCCTCCTCTGCCTGCCTGCCTGCCCTGCCTGCCCTGCCTGCCTCTGCCTCCTCTGCCTGCCCTGCCTCACCCTGCCTACCCTGCCTACCCTGCCTGCCCTGCCTACTCTGCCTACTCTGCCTGCCCTGCCTGCTCTGCCTACTCTGCCTGCTCTGCCTGCCCTGCCTGCCCTGCCTCCTCTGCCTGCCCTGCCTACCCCCCTGCCTGCCCTGCCTCCTCTGCCTGCCCTGCCTGCCCTGCCTCCTCTGTCTACTCTGCCTACTCTGCCTACTCTGCCTGCCTGCCTGCACCCTGCCTGCCACTGCTCTGCCTGCTCTGCCTCCTCTTGCCTGTCTGCCTGCTCTGCCTTACCTACTCTGCCTCCTCTGCCTGCCCTGCCTGCCCTGCCTGCTCTGCCTCCTCTGCCTACCCTGCCTGCCCTGCCTACTCTGCCTACTCACTGCCTCTCTGCCTGCCACTGCCTCTCTGCCTGCTCTGCCCTGCTCTATAACTCTGCCTGCTCTGCTTGCCTGCCTCCACTGTCTACTCTGCCTACTCTGCCTGCCCCTGCCTGCCTGCCTACCTGCCTACCTGCCTGCCTGCCTCCTCGCATCACTCTGCCTACTCTGCCTACCCTGCCTGCCTGCCTACTCTGCCTGCTCTGCCTGCTCTGCCTCCTCTGCCTGCCCTGCCTGCCTGTCTGCCCTGCCTACCCTGCCTCCTCTGCCTGCCCTGCCTGCCCTGCCTACCCTGCCTGCCCTGCCTGCCCTGCCTACCCTGCCTGCCTGCCTGCTCTGCCTGCTGCCTACTCTGCCTACCCTGCCTACTCTGCCTCCTCTGCCTCTCTGCCTGCCCTGCCTGCCTGCCTGCTGCCTACCCTGCTCCTGCCTGCCTACCTGCCTGCTCTGCCTGCCCTGCCTGCCCTGCCTACTCTGCCTGCTCTGCCTGCTCTGCTCTGCCTACTCTGCCTCCTCTGCCTGCTCTGCCTACCCTGCCTACCCTGCCTACTCTGCCTCCTCTGCCTGCCCTGCCTCCTCTGCCTGCCCTGCCTGCCCTGCCTACCCTGCCTACCCTGCCTGCCCTGCCCTGCCTTGCCCTGCCCTGCCCTGCCTTGCCCTGTCTCCTACTCTGCCTTCTCTGCCTACTCTGCCTACTCTGCCTCCTCTGCCTGCTCTGCCTGCTCTGCCTGCCCTGCCTCCACTGTCCTCTCTGCCTATCTGCGCCTACTCTGCCTGCCTGCCCTGCCCTGCCTGCTCTGCCCCTGCCCTGCTGCCTGCCTGCTCTGCCTCCTCTTAGCATCCTCTGCCTCCTCTGCTGCCTGCCTGCCCTGCCTGCCCCTGCCTGCTCTTGCCTACTCTGCCTCCTCTGCCTGCCCTGCCTGCCCTGCCTGCCCTGCCTACTCTGCCTACTCTGCCTGCCCTGCCTGCCCCCTGCCTGCCTGCCTGCCCTGCCTGCCTGCCTGCCTACTCTGCCTGCTCTGCCTGCTCTTAGCCTGCCTGCCTGCCTGCTACTCTGCCTCCTCACTAGCACATCCTCTGCCTCCCTCTGCCCTGCCTGCCTGCCCTGCCTGCCCTGCCTGCCCTGCCTCCTCTGCCTGCCCTGCCTGCCCTGCCTGCCCTGCCTACCCTGCCTGCCTGCCCTGCCTGCTCTGCCTACTCTGCCTACTCTGCCTGCCCTGCCTACCCACCTGCCTCCTCTGCCTGCTCACTTGCAGAGCGCCTGCCACCTCTCTACTTGCTACTCTGCTGCCTCACTCTGCCTGCCCTGCCTCCTCTGCCTGCCCTGCCTGCCCTGCCTCCCTGCCTACCACCCTGCCTGCTCCTGCCTGCCCTGCCTGCCCTGCCTACCCTGCCTACCCTGCCTGCCTGCTGCCTGCCTGCTCTGCCTGCTCTGCCTGCTCTGCCTGCCCTGCCTACCCTGCCTACCCTGCCTGCCTGCCTGCCCTGCCCTGCCCTGCCTGCTCATAGCACTCCTCACCCGCATAACTCTCTGCCTCTCACTGCCTCCTCTGCCCATATCTTACTTACTGCCCTGCCTGCCTGCCTGCCCCTGCCTACCCTGCCTCCTCTGCCTCCTCTGCCTGCCCTGCCTCCTCTGCCTGCCCTGCCTGCCCTGCCTACTCTGCCTGCCCTGCCTGCCTGCCTACCCTGCCCTCCTCTGCCTGCCCTGCCTGCCCTGCCTGCCCTGCCTGCACCCACTGCTACTCTGCCTGCTCTTAGCACTCACTCTGCCCTGCCCATATGCCACCCTGCCTACCCTGCCTGCCCTGCCTGCCCATAGCCTGCCCTGCCTACCCACTGCCTGCTCCTGCCTGCTCTGCCTACCCATAGCCTGCCCATACTTACCTCTGCCTGCCCTGCCTGCCCTGCGCCTGCCCTGCCTACCCTGCCTCCTCTGCCTCCTCTGCCTCCTCTGCCTACTCTCCTCTGCCTCCTCTGCCTGCCCTGCCTACCCTGCCTGCCTGCCTGCCCTGCCTGCCTGTCTACCCTGCCTACCCTGCCTCCTCTGCCTCCTCTGCCTCCTCTGCCTGCCCTGCCTGCCCTGCCTGCCCTGCCTACCCTGCCTCCTCTGCCTGCCCTGCCTACCCTGCCTACCCTGCCTACCCTGCCTACCCTGCTACTCTGCCTACTCTGCCTACCCTGCCTACTCTGCCTCACTCTGCCTGCTCTGCCTACTCGCCTCCTCTGCCTGCTCTGCCTGCCCTGCCTGCCTGCCTGCCCTGCCTACCCTGCCTCCTCTGCCTCCTCTGCCTGCCCTGCCTCCTCTGCCTGCCCTGCCTGCCCTGCCTGCTCTGCCTGCCCTGCCTGCCCGCCTGCCCTGCCTACCCTGCCTCCTCTGCCTGCCCTGCCTGCCCTGCCTACCCTGCCTACTCTGCCTACTCTGCCTCCTCTTGCCCTGCCTACCCTGCCTACCCTGCCTACCCTGCGCCTGCCCTGCCTGCCCTGCCTACCCTGCCTACTCTGCCTGCCCTGCCTGCCCTGCCTACTCTGCCTACCTGCCTGCCCTGCCTGCCCTGCCTACCCATATCCTCTGCCTCACTCTTCGCCTCCTCTGCCTCCTCTTATACCCATACTTCCTCCTGCCTGCACTGCCTGCCACTGCCCTGCTCTTAGCCTCTGCTAGCATCACTCTTAGCACTCCTCTTAGCCTCCTCTGCCCTGTATAGCCCCTGCCTGCCCTGCCTGCCTGCCTGCCCTGCATCACTCTGCCTGCCTGCCTGCCCTTAGCCTGCCCTGCCTGCCCACTTAGCACTGCTCTTGCCTGCCCTGCCCTGCCCACTTGCCTGCCCACTGCTCACTCTGCCTTAATAACTTAGCAACCCACTTACTTGCCTGCCTGCCCTGCCTCTCTTAGCCTGCTCTTAGCATCCTCTTAGCACTTAGCATAGCATCATCTGCCGCCCCTGCCCAGCACGCCCTGCCCACTGCCTCTCTTAGCACTGCTCTTAGCATCTTATGCTCTGTCTCTCTTGCCTCTCTGCCTCACTCTGCCTACTCTTAGCATCCTCTGCCTGCCCTGCCTCCTCTGCCTGCTCTGCCTGCTCTGCCTGCCCTGCCTACCCTGCCCTGCCTGCCCTGCCTGCCCTGCCTGCCCTGCCCCTCTGCCTGCCCTGCCTGCCCTGCCTGCCCTGCCTCCTCTGCCTGCCCTGCCTACCCTGCCTGCCCTGCCTGCCTGCCTCCTCTGCCTGCCCTGCCTGCCCTGCCTGCCCTGCCTGCCCTGCCTACCCTGCCTACTCTGCCTCCTGCCTGCCCTGCCTGCCCTGCCTACCCTGCCCTGCCTGCTCTGCCTGCTCTGCCTACTCTGCCTGCTCTGCCTCCTCTGCCCCTTAGCTCTGCTTGCCCACTGCCTGCCCTCTTACCTGCCTACCCTGCCTGCCCTGCCTGCCTGCCTGACCTGCCTACCCTGCCTGCCCTGCCTGCCCTGCCTGCCCTGCCTCCTGCCCTGCCTGCCCTGCCTGCCCTGCCTGCCCTGCCTACCCTGCCTAGCTCTGCCTGCCCTGCCTGCTCTGCCTCCTCTGCCTCCTCTTCTGCCTCCTCTGCCTGCCCTGCCTGCCCTGCCTGCCCTGCCTACCCTGCCTCCTCTGCCCTGCTCTGCCTCCTCTGCCTGCCCTGCCTACCCTGCCTACCTGCCTGCCCTGCCTACCCTGCCTCCTCTGCCCCTTAGCCCTGCCTCCCACTTGCACTGCCTACCCTGCCTATGCTCTCTGCCTCCTCTGCCTCCCTCTGCCTGCCCTGCCTGCCCTGCCTGCCTGCTACCCTGCCTGCCTGCCTGCCCGCCTCCTCTGCCTGCCCTGCCTTGCCCTGCCTGCCCTGCCTGCCCTGCCTACTCTGCCTGCTCTGCCTCCTCTGCCTGCCCTGCCTCCTCTCCCTGCCCCTGCCTGCCTGCCTACTCTGCCTGCCCTGCTCTGCCTGCCCTGCCTCCTCTGCCTGCCCTGCCTGCCCTGCCTGCCCTCCCTGCCTCCTCTGCCTCCTCTGCCTCCTCTGCCTGCCCTGCCTGCCCTGCCTACTCTGCCTGCCCTGCCTGCCCTGCCTGCCCTGCCTCCTCTGCCTGCCCTGCCTGCCCTGCCTGCCCTGCCTGCCTGCCGCCTGCCTGCCTCTACTCTGCCTCCTCTGCCTGCTCTGCCTGCCCTGCCTGCCCTGCCTGCCCTGCCTCCTCTGCCTGCCCTGCCTGCCCTGCCTGCCCTGCCTGCCCTGCCTACTCTGCCTCCTCTGCCTCCTCTGCCTGCCCTGCCTGCCCTGCCTACTCTGCCTGCCCTGCCTACCCTGCCTACCCTGCCTGCCTCCTCTGCCTGCCCTGCCTGCCCTGCCTGCCCTGCCTGCCCTGCCTCCTCTGCCTCTCTGCCTCCTCTGCCTGCTCTGCCTGCCCTGCCTGCCCTGCCTACTCTGCCTGCCCTGCCTGCCCTGCCTCCTCCTGCCTGCCCTGCCCTGCCCTGCCTGCCCTGCCTGCCTGCCTGCCGCCTGCCTGCCTGCCTGCCTGCCCTGCCTGCCCTGCCTGCCCTGCCTGCCCTGCCTACCCTGCCTACTCTGCCTACCCTCCTGCCTGCCCTGCCTGCCCTGCCTACCCTGCCTACTCTGCCTACCCTGCCTGCCCTCTGCCTACCCTGCCTACTCTGCCTACCCTGCCTGCCCTGCCTACCCTGCCTACCCTGCCTACCCTGCCTGCCTGCCTGCTCTGCCTGCCGGTGGGGAGGTCATGGGGGGAGGCCGGTGGAGGGGGCCTACTCTGGGGGGCGGTGGAGAGGCCTACTCTGGGGAGGCTACTCGGGGTATATTTCTGCCTGCCGTCTCCGTCCGCCAGCTGTCGCCGCTCGACGCGGTTTTATCTACCCTGCCGTGTCCGTCCGCCAGCTGTCGCGCTCGTCATCTCCGCCTGCCGTCTCCGTCCGCCCGCCGCCCGCGTCGCCGCTCGTCATCTCCGCCTGCCGTCTCCGTCCGCCTCGCCGCCGTGGAGTCTGCACAGAGTGACTCGGAGATGGGCGCAGAAGCAACACATTACTGTCACCCACATCGTGTGGTGTCCACGCTCGATCGTGCTTAACCTCGTCTTTCGAGCGAGTACTATTGCTCTGCGCCACTGACTCCTCTGACTACAGGTCTGTCTATTTGTTGGCAGATGCGTGCACGCCGTAACAGCGATATGGAGGGGACGCAATACCGTCCATACCTTTTGATTTTTGAGAGTTGCGTCCCTTGTTGCTTGTAAACCAAATGTCACATGACAGTCAAAATGGCGTCGGGCACGATGTTTGGAGGTGTGCTATATTTTTGGTTTCCTCTGCATTTCTTTCTTGTGGCAGTTGTGCTGGTTTCCTCTGCAAATTCGAAGTCTTCGATGCTACCACTGGTCATAGACACTTGGCCATGCACTAACGCCACGGAAAAGGGTCAGTTTTAGACTTTTACACAGTGTCGTCTTAATGAAGTTAATTTTAGCCATGCATCTACCTTTACTGCAACCTCACAGATAGACTGTGCTTTAGTTTAGTGTACATGAGTTGAAGCCGGGTCGTGTCGGCTCATCACTCTTTTGAACTACTGATTTGGGACTGATGTGGGCATAGATGGGCATTCAATAGTAACACATAAAATTAGAATAGTGTTGCTTCATGAGGCTGAATCTCTTTCCAAAAAGCAAATGCAACCCAAATATGAACAATATGAACAACAGTCAGATATGCATAGTTTGAACTGGACTCAATGATAATCACAGCCGGGCAGTTGCTGGCTCAGTTCCAGAGTTGCAGTTGTAACATTCATCACAACTACTTGCATGACTGCAGCTGCAAATCCTCTGTTTCCTCTGTGTTTGTTTTTTGTTTGTTTGTTTTGTTTTTGTTTTTGTTTTACTAATACTGTCTAATACTACTGTGTAGCAAATTTACACATCTGCTAAAATGACCTATAATAATAATAATGCTCACATGATACATATTACCCTAAATATGACATTCTATACACATGTAGATCACAGTCCTACCAAAACAATCCACACAAAGACCTGTGGTGTCAAACTCGAAGCTTCATCTTTTGGGGAATCTATTTTGCCATTGCCTCTGTTTATTTGTTGTTGTTTTTCTAACCTCAGTCTTACCTGTTTGTGCATTACCTGTTCTCTGTCTCTCTCTCTCTTACCTTTGTGCATCTGACCTCTGCCTTCTCTGAGTTTCAGAATTGTGTGCCATACAGTCTGTGGTGTTACTCTGTACATTCTCTGCTGTTGCATTCCTGGCCGTGCGGTTGCCAAAGGAGATGGGCTTCGGGTGGAATCAAATCCTTTTCCACCAAATGCTCTGTGCAGATGTGGAAAGACTGGAGAGCCAAGCACTGCCAGCCAGACTACAGAAAGGTACAGGTCCACTTCATTGAACAGCCAAACCCACTGTAAAACCAATGTCTTTGAGATCCTGTAATGCTGAAGACAGAATCATTCAGATCATGTACAACAACTGATTTTAGTTCTTTATGTTTCTTGTGTTTTTTAATAGCAAATTTTGGTCAAGGTGAAGTAATTTTGCACAATTTGAATAAAGTGCAATACAGTTTGGATTAGTGTGCATTATAAATATCCTGCAGTTTGCTTAAATGTACGATTAATTGGTGATCTTGAAAAGCAAGACTTGGACAGATCTGATCTCCCACTCACCTTCTCTTTCTCTCTTCTCTCCCCCTTCTCTCTCTCTTGCTCTCTTACTTCACATCATTCTCCTGGCTATCTTTTCTTTTTTAGATGCTACACCAGCATCTGTCCTACCATCTCCTCTCTCTCACCTCCTCTGACACCCCTGCGCCATTGCCCTCTCTCACTTTCTCCTTCCCTCACCCTCTCTTCCTCTCTCTTCTCTTTCCTTATTTCCATTTCTGTCTAACCCCCACCCCCACCCAAGATACATGTTTGCTGATAACACAGGCAGTGCATCTAAAAGCCACATATGACACTATTTACAGGCATGGGCAAATGTTTCACAGCCTGATGCTATTCATGTTGCCGTTCATGGTCAATAATGTGTTCTTCTGCATTTTGTATTTTCACAGTAGCTTTTAGTCAGTAATGCTCTTGTCACGTTGACATCTCATAGTCATAGTCATACTGCTACTTTGGCTTCATTTCTGCATCGTGAAAATGTATTCAGTCAGTTGTGTGCATTTCCTTGGTGAACGCGCTCGATCGTGCTTAACCTCGTCTTTCGAGTGCGAGTGCTATTGCTCTGCGCCACTGACTCCTCTGACTACAGGTCTGTCTGTTTGTTGGCAGATGCGTGCACGCCGTAACAGCGATATGGAGGGGACGCAATACCGTCCATACCTTTTGATTTTTGAGAGTTGCGTCCCTTGTTGCTTGTAAACCAAATGTCACATGACAGTCAAAATGGCGTCGGGCACGAAGTTTGGAGGTGTACTATATTTCTTTCTCGTGGCAGTTGTGCTGGTTTCCTCTGCAAATTCGAAGTTGTGGCAGTTGAGCTGGATTCCTCTGCAAATTTGAAGTCTTCAATGCTACCATTGGTCATAGACTATGGCCATGCACTAACGCCACGGAAATGGGTCAGTTTTACCAGTGTCGTCTTTATCTTAGCCACGCACCTACCTTTAGGCTTTAGTGCAACCTTACAGATAGACTGTGCTTTAGTTTAGTATGCATGAGTTGAAGGCGGGTCGTGTCGGCTCAGCACTCTTTTGACTTAAAGTTATGGGATTGTTTCAGGACAGAGAAGACAACAAAACAAACATAATGATTGCTTCAGTTTCAAGCCCTTCTCTCTCTCTCTCTCTCTCTCTTCTCTCTCTCATGGAGACTGTTTGGACTGCCAGTGCCATTCATCCTTCCAATTAGAGTCACTGATTTTTGCAGGCAATGGTGACAATTTTGTGACTGCAAAGCTGATTTGCCATTGCCTGTGTTTTTTCCCCTTCTGATTTTTGTGTTTTTACAGTAGCTTGTAGTCAGTAATGCTCTTGTCACTTTGACATGTCATAGTCACAGACTCATACTGCTACTTTGGCTTCATTTCTGCATCTTGAAAATGTATTTCCTCAGTTTTGTGTATTTCTGCAGTGACCTTTCTAGGTCAAGGCCTCAGTGTGACTACAGCTGCAGAGGTTGCCATGGCACCCATCGCCAAGGCCTTCCCCACTTTTAGTGGAGCCTTGATTGTGGCTGATGCTTTGGGCAATATGGTGAGTTCTCAGTCCTTATCTACTTCTTTCATTTTGGTATTTCTCATCCTTTGATGGAAGGCCATGGACAGGCAGGTTTTTATTTAAACCAGTTAGGGGGAGTGGTGGGGAGGAAATCAATACAATTAAACAATCTTGAATTAGTCAGTACAATTTTAATATTTACATATGTACAGAAAATGGATGATTCAGTGGTTCAACTGAAAGTACAAGAGTCAATAGTTAGTGAAAGGTTGAAATGTTTGTGCAAATGACATATTTTCCTTCTTTTAAACTATTTAGATTTGTCTTTGTTTGTGGAACAGTTTTGCTGGTTGATTGGTTTTGTTTGTTTTTATAATAATAATGTACATTTATCATGCGCTCGTCAACACCCTGAGTGCTCACATTATACATATTAACCTAAATACAATATTATATATATATACATGTAGAAGACAGTCCTACCAAAACAATTTACATAAAGCATTATATGCACACACACACACACACAAACACAATGACTGTAGCAAAAACTGGGTATTTATATTGGTTGGGATGGAAATACTGTGAGAAGAGGAAGGTTTTTGTCTCCTTCATAGTCTTTTGAGCTTCAGTCTTCTGTTCTTCATCCCCTTCTTTTTGGGGTGGTGGGGGTGGGGGGGTGAGCGGTTAAAAATGAAGTCATCATATCAAGGCTGAACATTAATATTCTCCTTTTTAATTTGTTTAATTTTTGTTTTATAGTTATTACAGATGTGAATTGTGATTATTTTGTATCCTTCTCCCATTTCCACCAGTCACTGGATGCCAGTCCTGATGTGTTTGTGTGCAGGTGCTGCATGCCAGGGTTTGAAGGATGGGTTCCATTTTTCAGTAGTCAACCCACAGCTGGGGAAGGTGACTGTTTATTCGTCCAAGTGTACCTAGTCCACATCTGTTATACCAAATCTGCTTCAACCAGCGTCCCTGTGAGATTTAATGGAAACTAGGTAGAGTTTCCATCCAACATTCCTTGACAAATTGTTGGAGCTGCTAGACATTTGTTTTGGCATGAAGTGTTTTATGATATTTACAGTTGATTGAAGTAAAATGCATTGGTTGAAAGATGTGCTTGTGGGAAACATGAATGGGCAAATGTGGTTTTCAGCAGCAAAGACTAAATGACTGTGTAAGTAGTTGTCATCAGGTTAGTGTGCTGGAGAATATTAATACTTTTATCCATTTTTTAAAGTTGTTTGACTCTTGGAGTGTCATTCAAGGAACTATTATTTAAGCAGTTGTCAGGTAAAGTATCTGACCAAGCTTTTACAGTCTATTAGAAGGTGCAGGCTATTCACATCTGGACCTCAAAGCAAAAACATACAACTGGCTCCCTAACACACACACACACACACACACACACACTCACTGGCAACAGCAACTACAAAAAAGCAACTGGGCACGTCACATTGCTTGCTAATGGTCATTTGACTGGCTCAGATGCTCCTTTCGTGTGCAAAATTCTGACCGCTTTGAGTGATTAAAAAAAAAGATATAATTTAATTTTGCTGACATTGGACTGGCTGTGGGGACGCCCGCAGGCCTTGCTCCAACGAAGGAATGTTTCAAGTGTTTGCATTAGTTTGGCAAACGGCACAAATGGACACCTTCACAGAATTGGGGGAACCTACTATCAGAGCTGCATGTCCCCCACGAACAGTGCTTGACCAGCGTTTCTGATGCCTTTTCTGCTTTTTTTTACCAGTATCGGTCCATCTTCGTCACGGGCTCACTGTACCCCCACCAAAAACTTGCCGACTTTGCGCTACACCCGCAGGCACTTACTGAGTGCAGTCCCCTGGATTTCTGAAGATTGTTTGTTAGTGATGATTAAATATGTATTAGAAAAATAAACAGTGGAGTCTAACTAGACCATAAATATCAAAGTATAAATAAAACCTCTAGAGGCAGCATTGTCTGTACAGGACGAGTAAAATATTCCGACTTGATCATAAAGAAATAGTTTGGATCTTCTCCTCTTTTGTTTTCTTCTTACTGTATGTATTGGTGCATATCAGTTTGGTCAACTACAGTAAAGGTTTAATACACGAGTCACAAAAGACTATTACCAGTTAGGAATTTTGCACATGAACTATGTAGTTCTTGCACAGAAAGTGTGTACATGTAGGACAGTTCTTGAATTGTATCATTACCCCTCTTTCAAGTGTGTGTGTGTGTGTAGCCTATATTTATTAAATGGTGAACCTTTTCTCTCTCTCTCTCTCTCTCTCATCACTTTGTTTTGTTTTCACAAAGCATATTTAAAACACACATGTAGCAGCAGACATGTATACACACCCGTAAAGATCAAACAAAAGAATGCCAGTTGTCTGGAGCGCAAAGTTTATTTTCAGGCAAGCTGCAGTACACATATATTTTCACTGATGCCTATGTAGAAACATCACAAGACCTGCAGGTGTGCTGCATTATTCCGTCTGTACCTTTTGGAAGAAAAACACGATGGACAATGCAGAGATGATACAGGCAGTCCTCAAGTCATTAATTTTGTACTGGAAATGAAAAAAAGAGGGGAAAAAGCATCTATACAACCAAACAAAGAAGAAGAAAAGGAGCAGCAGGAACAGCCAAGTTCTAAACTGAGAGACATTTTCAAAAAGTTTTCAAATGAGTATTAAAATGCAGGCATTGAAGAAGAGGAATAAGAAAGAAAAATAAGGATATATATACCTAACCTCCCCCAATCCCAACCCAATTTCTTTCTCTCTTTTCCATCACCTCATAGGACACTAGCATGCCTATGAATCGGCCCTCCATCTCCCCCTCTCACTAACATCTTTAAGTCGGGCCCTCCAGCTCCCCCTCTCACTAACATCTTTAAGTCGGTCTCTCACAACACCACTCAATCACTGCAACCAGCAGTGCACTGAATGAAATAAACAGAGGTCTGCCAGCAGCTGTGCTTACAAGCACGGTTACAGGGTGACCCACACTTCAAATTAAGCATCACCTTTTTTCCTTTCTGCTGGCATTGAAGGATGCCAGGAACTGAAGATGCCAGAAACGGAGTCAGTAACTGGATTTTAACCTCCTGTCAACTGCACAGGGTCATGTCAGGAATCAAACTGTCTCACCAGCAAATGCACATTCCAGAACTCTTCAGTTGCCTGTATCAGTAAAACCTTTCTCAGGTCAAATCTACAAAATCAATTCATACATAAAATATAACACAAAACACACATGTATACATATACACAAGCATCAAACACAAAAAAGCTTGGGCATGCTGGTATGGTCAACCATTCCAGCTGAGGCATGGAACATGGGAGTGACCAGGTCAGCCTCAGAGTATAGCTTAGCCTCACAGTACAGGTTAGCCTTGCAGTACAGGTCAACCTCACAGTATAGCTTAGCCTCACAGTACATGTTAGCCTCACAGTACAGGTCAACCTCACAGTACAGGTCAGCCTCACGGTACAGATTAGCCTCACAGTACAGGTTAACCTCACAGTACAGGTCAGCCTACAGGTTAGCCTCACAGTCCAACCACAATAAGATACATAAAAACATTTGCGGCAAAGAGACTGAAGGGTTTCAGGCACTTGTTTGCAGCTTCCAGTAACACAAGTGCAGTTTCAGTATTTGCTGAAACTCACGGCCATGACCGGAACGATCTGACCAACTGTAAGTGTTTCTGGCGGTGCAAATATATATATACGAGATCTGATGGTAGTTGAAAACCAGGCAGAGGAGGGGCCGGAGGTGGTAGACACACACCACCTGCCTTGGCAACCTGTCAGTTTGGACAGCATCACAATTGATAAACACAAGCAGAACAAATATGCGTCCAAAAATAAAGTAGAAGTCAGGAAGGACTGTTTAGTACTGCACTGCGGATGCTTGCTCTTCTTGACGACACTTGGACAGCAGGTCAAACTGCTAAAAAAAGATCAAGAAAACATTCACTGGACACAGGAAGATATATAAGCACTGTTGGCCAAACATTCTCTCACCCAAACCATCACAATCATGTAACTTGCCACACAACCCTTTGTTCAAAAATCAAATCCAGAAGACAAAAAACAACAACAACTCACCTCCTTAAAGTGTTACAAAATCTGGAAAAACCACCATCCTGAAAGACTTCAGTGTGTTATCACATTTCCTGTTTCACTCTCACTAGTAATACCTCTGCACACTGCACAAGTTTCAGTTGGAGTCACAGCAGCAACCACCACTAAATGCAACCGACTTAATCAAAACTTGAAGATGCATACAGCAACAAGGCAGAGTCACCAAGGTTTTTGATTTATAGGAAAGAAGACATTAACATCTGTAAAATAATCAAAATACTTGGATTTCATGCTTCTGCATGATACTGATCTAGACACCTTTTCAAAAAGAAGACGAAACACGTTCAAAGCAAGTCGATGTTGATGTAACCATAATCAATCCATTACTGCAACACTTTCTGTGTTAAGGGAGTGGAGCCTGTTGTTGTCACTGTGTTTTTTGCCTATAACCAGAACACTGTATCTTTAAAAAATAGCAGGAACAACAGCATAAACAGTGGTTTCACACATTCTGTGAGAGAGAGAGAGAGAGAGAGGAGGAGAGAGAGAGAGAGAGAGAGAGAGACTGTAATCATAACAATTCATCTTTCAAAAATGCAAGGAACAACAGTATATACAGTGGTTTCACACATTCTGGAAAACAAAAACACTAGCTGTAATCATAGCACCTCACTGTTGTAGCTTTTGTGGGTCATTGCAAAATATGCTCATTTGTTTTTTCATCTCCCCCCCCCCCCCCCCCCCACCCACCCCAACAGCACACATAAAACAGAAGCAGTGGTATGTACAGAAGAAACACCTTTCAATGAAAACAAACGTAGATAAGAAACAAAGCTAATGGCTCTATTTCATTTTAATCAATTTATTGATATGGATTTTTTTTTTTTAAATGGATGCATCACAGCAGATGAGACACAATGTTTAACAAATGACCAAAATAACATTTTCTTGCCCAAGTGTAGCTTACAGCAATGCTATATTTTGTTACCCAAGCGTAGCTTAGAGTAATGCTGTGATATAATATTCTGTTGCCCAAGTGTAGCTTCAAGCAATGCTATGATATTTTGTTACCCAAGCGCAGCTTAGAGCAATGCTGTGATATAATATTTTGTTACCCAAGCGTAGCTTAGAGCAATGCTGTGATATAATATTTTGTTACCCAAGTGCAGCTTAGAGCAATGCTGTGGTAGCTGGGTAACACATGTAGATGATTGTCTTCACATGTCCTCCTCCATAACACAGTGTTCCATGTAATAACAGACAGATAACAAAACAAGTATCAAGCCGGTCAATGGATTTGTCATGCGTCTGGCTGGTCACACCCCACAAGAAAAGACCTCTAGGCATGCTGGAAGGCAGGCACAGAGGATCTGTGTCACATTCATTCAAGGAAGAAAGTTGAAACGCATGTAAGTAGTTCTCTTGCCACACAGATTCTCACGGATGACATATGGGCATGCAGATATCCGGTGCAAAACCGAAAATGCTATACTGCATGAAGGTAAAGGGAGAGGTGTGTGTGTGTGTGTGTGTGTGTGTGTGTGTGTGTGCAGGTGTTGTAGCATCAGATAAATGTTTTGATAACTAACAGCCAGTCTCTTCTAAAGCTAGACAGCAAACTGGTGGTCCCTCATACTGTGAAACTGAAATGTGAATTTGGACTGGTTGGGCTATTTCTACAAAACACTGGGTGGGAAAAAGCATCCCGAGTCAACACTACACCTACTGACTGTCAGAATGATCAACCTTTTCCATAACACAATGCAGATACTGAAATGACAATATACAAAATGTACCAAACTCACTGAAAAAAAACACAACAAAAAAGCTTTTGGATCGGTCACCGCATACACACATCATCACCAATGTCTAGATTCTCTCAAAGCACTGAGATCTGCCTGCATATATACTGTTCACATATGCAAGCACACAAAATCCGAAGGAATGAACAATGTTATGTACAAATGTCAACCAAGCTGTAGAATAAAAAGAAGAAAAGAGGAAGAAGTCAAAAGTGATTTACTTGGGTGCATGTGTAAGCAATTTGTGTATCAAGCCTGATTCACAATACTGATATGCAGTCTTACTATTCTTGAGGAGAATGCATGATTTAAAAATACTTTCACATTGTCAATTACTCTTCACAGTACATACAAGGCACATGCAGGATGCATTAAAATTTAATGCTGGTTGCTGGGTGCTTTTTTTTTTGTGTTAGTTTTTTTTACATGGGTTTCAGGGTGCAATACATATTAGCTATGTACATCATGTTAATGTTGACCAAGCATCAATGGAAGGGAATCCATCACAATCAGCTACTCCAACAGGCTGTTGTTTAACATCTGTCTTGAACAAGGTCACAAAATGGTGGAAATGGTCAATGGGACTGACTGGATGAATAACTACATACCCCCTCCACCCCCCACCCCACACATAAAAAGAAACTACAACAAACAAAAATCGACTAGAAATGGTATTTAAAAGATAAGATTCAAATTGGTGTCATAGTTTGGATCATTAATATTTTGTTAATTGTTGTATGAGTGGACGAGTGGAAACTGGTGTGTGCATGTCTGCGCGTGTGTGTGTGTGTGTATTGTTCGATAGGCGGTAAGGGTAATTAAAGCTACAATGATTAAGGTTTTGTTTGCTGAAATGTATGTTAATGTGGTTTTTGTGATAAGATGTTTGTATAACACAGTGAGTTTAACTCTGGTTAAAGAATAACGCTTTTTTTAAGAATTATTTATTATTATTTATCATAACTAAATATAAGACCAAAATCAGACCAGACCCCACCTCCACCCCAAGTCATCTGTGATTGGAAAAAAAGAGTGTTTTGCCACTAGTCTTACAGTTCATGGTGAGAGTAGTAGCGTCTTGTAAACAAAAAGTTATAGTATATGAATGATTTTAATGAGGTGATCTTTGTAAACACAAATGTATGTCTACAGTTTTTGTACATGGCTAGGGTTTTGTGTGCAATACTACACTCAGTAGAAATTGTCAACATGATCATTATTATTAATAGTACTAGCATTTTGTAAACAAATATTTACGGTTTACGAATGATTTCTTGCCCTGGTGTAACCTTAATGGTCAATGACTGGGCGTAAACAGCAAGTTACTTACTTGCATGAATGATTTTAGTGAGGTGATCTTCATGGTGTGTGCCTGTCTACAGTTTTTGTACATGGCTAGGGTTTTGTGTGCAATACTACACTCAGTAGAAATTGTCAACATGATCATTATTATTAATAGTACTAGCATTTTGTAAACAAATATTTATGGTTTACGAATGATTTCTTGCCCTGGTGTAACCTTAATGGTCAATGACTGGGCGTAAACAGCAAGTTACTAACTTGCATGAATGATTTTAATGAGGTGATCTTCATGGTGTGTGCCTGTCTACAGTTTTTGTACATGGCTGGGGCTTTGTGTGCAATGCTAGGCTCAGCAGAAATTGTCAACAGTATCATTATTATTATTAGTGCATCTGAACTGTCCTCTGCTGTTCACACCTGCACTCTGTATGGGCATTACTACTGTAGAACTGTCACCCTTAAACTACTGTTTACAGAAAGAGCATGAAACGTGAAGTATTTCTATGTGACTACAGTTCAGCAGAATTCCACAGTCAATGGTTGAAAGATGAAGGGATACAAGTATATGCAATCTGTCAGTATGTTCTAAGCAACAAAAACCAAAATACACAAGAGAGCAAAAGGAAAAAAAGCAGCATTATCAACAACAACAACAAAACACCCTCTGAAGGCAGCAAACAAAGAAAGAAAGTTCAACATAAAAGGTCATCATTATTTCACAAAACCTCTCAAAAATTCCCAGTCTCAAACCAGCAAATGGCCCTCAAGGCCTGCACTGTTGCACCCTCATTCAGCAGAAGGTCAGCACTTTCCCTGCACTGACGCAGGTAGCTGTCGACTTGACCAGATGTTCCCAGCGGCAGAACTCTTGATGAAAGGCACCCAGCGTTGCGTGTCTGTGGATGGTAAGCAGCGATGGTGGAGGCTGGCGACATTCGGTGGATACCCAGAGTTACCTGCTGCTCTCCCTGCCTGTATGTGTGCCAGACTCAGTAGTCGTAGAGCAGGCTCATGGCTTCTGCTGCTTTGGCCCTCACCAGGGAGCTGGGGTCCTTCAGCAGCAAGATCAGGGCTGTGGACACACAGTCAGCAAGATCAGGGCTGTTGACACACAGTCAGCAAGATCAGGGCTGTTGACACACAGTCAGCAAGATCAGGGCTGTTGACACACAGCAAGATCAGGGTTGTGGACACACAGTCAGCAAGGTCAGGGCTGTGGACACACAGTCAGCAAGATCAGGGCTGTGGACACAGCAAGGTCAGGGCTGTGGACACACAGTCAGCAAGGTCAGGGCTGTGGACACACAGTCAGCAAGATCAGGGCTGTGGACACACAGTCAGCAAGATCAGGGCTGTGGACACAGTCAGCAAGATCAGGGCTGTGGACACACAGTCAGCAAGATCAGGGCTGTGGACACACAGTCAGCAAGATCAGGCCTGTGGACACACAGTCAGCAAGATCAGGGCTGTGGACACACAGTCAGCAAGATCAGGGCTGTGGACACAGTCAGCAAGATCAGGGCTGTGGACACACAGTCAGCAAGATCAGGGCTGTTGACACACAGTCAGCAAGATCAGGGCTGTGGACATAGACAGAGTCATCAAGATCAGGGCTGTGGACACACAATCAGCAAGATCAGGGTTGTGGACAGTCATCAAGATCAGGGCTGTGGACACTGTCAGCAAGATCAGGGCTGTGGACACACAGTCAGCAAGATCAGGGCTGTGGACACAGTCAGCAAGATCAGGGCTGTGGACACACAGTCAGCAAGATCAGGGCTGTGGACACAGTCAGCAAGATCAGGGCTGTGGACACAGTCATCAAGATCAGGGCTGTGGACAGTCATCAAGATCAGGGCTGTGGACACAGCAAGATCAGGGCTGTGGACACAGTCAGCAAGGTCAGGGCTGTGGACACAGTCAGCAAGGTCAGGGCTGTGGACACAGTCAGCAAGATCAGGGCTGTGGACACACAGCAAGATCAGGGCTGTGGACACACAGTCAGCAAGATCAGGGCTGTGGCCACAGTCATCAAGATCAGGGCTGTGGACACAGCAAGATCAGGGCTGTGGACACAGTCAGCAAGATCAGGGCTGTGGCCATAGACACCACAGGGATGGTTTACTGCACGCTGTGCTTGCTGCACATCGCTCTCAGAAAGAGAAGGGAAAAAAGAAAAGAAAAAACAGCACTGTGCCTGTATCCTGATTACATTGTGGACTGCTTAGGTAAGATGAATTTGGATCATACCTACAATGAGAGAAGCAAACAAGTGCTGCCTGGTACAACATGTTCCACGAACAAAGGCTAAATATATATACTTCTTTCATCTAGTACCTGACAATGCAGTCCCCCCTCACTTTTAACTGGGAAGGGGGTGGGGGGAGAATCATAACACATTAACCCAGCTTCTTGGCTTGGGCAATGTCACAACATAGTGACCCAACAGAACATTTTCAACAACAACAAAACTATCTAATTACCATAACTTCTGCACCAAAGGGTGATTCTGGATATAAGCCCCCCCCCTCCACCCAACTCCCCCATCCCCATCTGCTCAGAAGTGAAAAAAATCCTCAGATAAGGCATTACTGAACACAAGGCACAACTGTGGCAGCGTCATAAGCAACGAGCAAAACAGGATGGGTATGTGTTGGACACAAAGAAGCACGCCATAATACAGGCTTGTGGAAACATTCAGTGAATCTGCCATTCACAAAAAGTTTAAACTGAATGGAACAGCAAGTATACATTACACGTGGCATCATTTTCAGAAGACAAAACGGTGCAGCAGATGATCATCAGCTAACCCAATTCTCATCTGCTGCAGGAGCTGGTAATGAGATGAATCTGAAATTAAGGCTGCTGCCATTTTCTCTCACTCGCACTCAACATCAACATGTGTTTTCTTTTTTGGTTTGATCATCTTCCACCTTTGAGTAAATGCTGCTGTGTGCTGATAGTATGACTACAGGGTCATTCCAAATCCTCTTTCTGGGATTGATTCTTCTGTCAACTGTCTGGAAAATATCACTGGTCAGTTTCCAAGGTAAGTGTTTTCTCTTTCAGTCTGATGCAGCAACTTTTCAGGTTTCAAAATAAAAATTCTGATGCTTCAGAAAAACATGCATGCCAAACTGTATTCACAGTGAAGATGCTAGCGACCAAAAGACACAGGGGTTAAATTTGGGGGGGGGGGAAAGTATCACCTTACTGTCAAAACATTATTGCAGATTTGTAATCATGACTTACAAGAGGTTTAGGACTGAATACTTTACAAGACACTACCGATCACTGTACACATTTTCAGCACGCACCACCTTCACCAAAGCAGCAGGCAGGCAAACAGACAGACGTAGACAACTCACCATTGCAGACGTGCTCTTTTGTGATGTCACTGTGTTTCTCTTTGGGTAAGTTGCCCAACAGGAACCCTAAGGACAAATACTCACAGCCATCAAAACTGTATAGCTAGTATATGCACACACACACACACACACACACACACACATAATAATAAATAATTCTTATAAAGCACTATTCTTTAACCAGAGTTAAACTCACTGAGCTGTACAAACATCTTATCACAAAAACTACATTAACACACATTTCAGCAAACAAAACCTTAATTATTGTAGCTTAAATTACCGTTATCACCTATTGAACAATAGACACACACACACAAACAACAACACCACACACACACACACACATACACACACACACACACACACACACCAGTCTCCGCTCGTCCACTCATATATATATATATGCATGTATACACACACACATGCACACATACACAGATGGACAAAAAACTCACGCTCCTGCCTCTTTAAACCAGACAGAGAGATAACCAAGCAACACAGTCTTGTCCATTACACATGTAAATAACTTACCTACAAACATAGCAGCGTTGCTACGAATTTCAGACCAGGAACTTTTGAAGAAAGCAACGCAGCCCATGACATAGAAATTCACCTTGTCGGGGAAGTCTTGGATCTAGTGGGAGAAAACAGTTTTAAAGAGCCAACACAATACATGACTGACAGCATGCAAGAGTTAAAGGAATTAGCCTTTTAAAAACATCTGAAACAAGACTGACTGCTAATGTTCTAAAATAAGATCCAGACACATAAGAGGTTCAAAATAACACTATTTATTAGGTCAAAACACAACACAAAGGTTTTTGGGGTAATCCCCTTTATCAAGCTACAAAATGACACCTAAACAACAATTAAATGGTGCAAAATGATGAAAAATGGAATGGAGAGCTAATGCACTTATCTTCTTTTGGTTGAGCTGTGTCCAGTACTTGGAAGAACATTTCTTTACATATGTAATTAAACAGTATCAAAATATACAAACAGCTCAAAAGAACACTGACTTTAGTTAAAAATTACCAAACATGTGCACATTTTTTTAGTGAAAACACCTTTCTCAAGCAACAGACATACGGACAATACACTAATGAACTATGACATGGATAAAAGTTGTCTACTTGCAATCGGTGCAGGAATTTGTTGTAGAATGCAAGCACAGGGCTATGTAACATAACAATCAAAACGAAAACAACAACAACATTCATCCACACAGAGTAAATGCCCGACAAGACAAATTCTCACAATGAGTTTGGAGAGGTCGTTCATGAACTCCCCGTAGAAGAGGTTGGCCTCTTCCAGGAGATGCTTCTGGAACTTCTCGTTGATGGCCTGCGATCCCATCAGAGGTCCCAGCAGACGCAGAGCGTACTTGCAGCTCTGTTACAGAACATATCCCAACATCTGATCACCTGTCTTTGTCGTGTCCTTTTCAGCAGTGTAAGTGTGTGGTTGTGTGTGTGTGTGCACGCGTGCGCATGCCTCTGTCTGTGTGTGTGTGTATGCACCTGTGTGTGTGTGTGTGTGTGTGTGTGTGTGTGTGTGTGTGTGTGCGAGTTTGTGGGTGTTGGGGTGGGGGTGTACGAGTGTGTGTGTGTGTGTGTGTGTGTGTGTGTGTGTGTCTGTGTGTCTGTGCACACGTGTGTGTGCATGTGGCATGCGTGTGTGCATGCATTTAATTATGCTTTGTCATGAGTTGGTAAATTTATAAACAAATTTTTGTGCCATTTATTTTCTTCTTTGTAAAAAAAATGTGAAATGCTCTGAGTTGCTGAAAGAGTCCCACATAAATGACCTATTATTATTATTACTATTACATACAAATATTCCTGAATCTACCACTATCATAAACAGAAACATTGCCCGCATCAATCAGATGAACAACAGAACTGTTTGAAAGGCAACTTTGGGGAAACTTTTCAGAGATGAGGCAGAGCGCATATGGGCTTTTCCAAGCACACAGCTACCATCTTTAACTGAACTGTGCTTCCAGGGACGGTACTCAACTGGTTCTTGCATAAACAAACAGAAATGGTCTCAAGATCACAGACAAAAGACAGAGACGAAACCGAAGGAAAGCACAGTTGAGCAACCCCTAAAGACAGCTAGTTCAGTCATATTTAAAGTTATACATCATGGAGTTTATTTTAATTTTATTAAAAACAAATTGCCAAAAATGAGAATACTTCTGAAGACAAAAGAGCAGTTGTGGAACAGAGTGCAGACCTTTCTGACTTCAGGATCAACGTCATTCAGATGCAGCAGGAGACTGACGATGTTGCTGTGGATCTGCTCCAAGAATGGTGTCCTTGAAGGGCCGTCGCCGAACCGTGACAGGTTGCCAAACAGCATGAAGGCTTGGGCACGCACTGCTGGTTTATCCTGATTATGCACACAAAGTTCATTCACCAGTGTCAATATGATGAGACAAAGATCTTTACCTTGCAACTGAAATTGAAGAAGTGTACAAAGACTTCAAAGGGGAAGCAGTAATTAATCTCTGTGTCAATGCCAACATCATGGAAAATATGCAACCCTATATTTTCTTTCTCTGTGTCAATGCCAGCATCACCAAAAAGGTGCAGCCTACTTGTTTCTTTCTCTGCGTCAATGCCAACATCACCAAAAAGGTGCAGCCTACTTGTTTCTTTCTCTGCGTCAATGCCAACATCACCAAAAAGGTGCAGCCTACTTGTTTCTTTCTCTGCGTCAATGCCAACATCACCAAAAAGGTGCAGCCTACTTGTTTCTTTCTCTGTGTCAATGCCAACATCACCAAAAAGTGCAGCCTACTTGTTTCTTTCTCTGTGTCAATGCCAACATCACCAAAAAGGTGCAGCCTACTTGTTTCTTTCTCTGTGTCAATGCCAACATCACCAAAAAGGTGCAGCCTACTTGTTTCTTTCTCTGTGTCAATGCCAACATCACCAAAAAGGTGCAGCCTACTTGTTTCTTTCTCTGTGTCAATGTCAACATCATGGAAAATAGCTTCAGCACCTCCATTCCAGTGAAAAGCTGGTTGAAGCGTTATTTTGCTAGCATAAAACAGTTCACATGCTACCTTTTCAAAGCAAGGCCTGATCTTGAGGGCGACGTTGATGAGGATGGCACGAATGTGGCTTTCGTCAATCTCCGACATGATGCGGGACAGCCCGCTCATGGCCTCGATGGTGATGTAATCCTCCGGGTCCTCCTTGTCATCCATGCCAGCCATCATGGCTGAGAGGATCGTGGTGGAGTACTTCTGCACCTGCAGCGATCAGATCAATAACGATAGGTACGTAATCATCAGATGACACTATAAACCAAGTCTCTTGTGTGCACACACATGCAAATAAGCCACATATGCATGTTAAAGATCCTGTGGTACACGTCTGGCGTTTGGTGGATTATGGAAACATTGAAATGATCCAGTGTATCACTATCAGTGAAGTCTATGAAATCACACGAAACATATCTCTTCAATGTGCTGGAAATGAATGTGTAGATAAGCAGGCATGCATATCCCCCTCCATGCACAAACACAGATACAAAATCACACTCACACATGTGCACCACACACACACACACACACACACATGGGCACAGACACAAAACCATGCACAAACAGATACAAAATCACACACACACACATGGGCACAGACACAAAACCACGCACAAACAGATACAAAATCACACACACACACACATACACACTCACACACACACACACTCACACACTCACACTCACACACACACACACACACACACACACACACACACACACACACTCACACACACACACACACACACACACACACACACACACACACACACACACACGCACAGAGCCAGCCTGCACACGGTACCTGTTCCTTGCTGACACTGGAGATGTTTCCCAGCCCCCTGATGCACAGCATGCGCACTATGTGCGAGGTGTCGACGAGACGACCCAACAGACTGTTCATGATCAGCTCCACCAGGCTCTCGTCACCCGCACACTGCTGGTTGATCAGCTGAAACAACACAGGCCACTGATCACTCAAACAGCACAGTCCACTGATCACTCAAACAGCATGGTTCACTGATCACTCAAACAGCATGGTTCACTGATCACTCAAACAGCACAGTCCACTGATCACTCAAACAGCACAGTCCACTGATCACTCAAACAGCACGGTTCACTGATCACTCAAACAGCACAGTCCACTGATCACTCAAACAGCATGGTTCACTGATCACTCAAACAGCATGGTTCACTGATCACTCAAACAGCATGGTCTAACAATGACTGAAACAGCATAATCTGCTAATCGCTCAAACAACACAGTCCACTGATAACTGAAACAACACAGTCCACTGATAAAGGAAATAGAATGGTCTAACAAAAACTGAAACAGCATGGTCCCTCAGTAACTGAAACAACACAGTCCACTAATAAAGGAAGCAGAGTGGTCCAATAATAACTGAAACAGCATGGTCCATTATTCACTCAAACAACACAGTCCACTGATGACCAAAACAACATGGTCCAACAGTAACTGAAACAACATGGTCAAAGAGTAACTGAAACGGCAATAACTTAAACAGCACAGTTCCACAATAACTGAAACAGCACAGTCCCACAATAACTGAAACAACCCAGTCCACTAATCAGCTGAAACAGCACAGTCCCCCAGTAACTGAAACAGCAAAGTCATACTGAACAGCTGCAACAACAAAGCACTCAGCTAAAATAAGTCCATGGTTAAATGACACAGTCCATATCTTTAACAATTTGACTGTCCAGTTTAAACAGCATCGTCCACTGACTCCAC
>JABMCL010000467.1:222500-240000 GCA_018857735.1 Alviniconcha marisindica | reverse complement strand
ACAGAAATGACAACAAACAACAAACAAAAATGCCAACAACAAACAAAAAACAACAGTAACAAACCGAACAAAACAACAACAACAACAAAAATACTGGGAAACCACAGACATTTTTCATCATATAAATGTCTTCATCGTGAAAGGTTCTTCACCACCAGAAGGCAAACACTCAGCAAAGCTTAAACTGACCAATAAATGCATGAACAGTATTCAAGTGACTCCGCATGTTAATTCCCCTTTTCATCTCGCTCCAACAGAAGTGTTCCAGGCCTCACATTTATTATGTCAGATGCTAGGACTGGCACAATGCACGGCACAAACACTCACAGCGAGTGGAACCGCGGTGGCTGTGCGAGTGACTTTGGTTTTATCCCTTGGGTCAGTCTTCTCTTCATAGGGCAGCGACTTCTGCAGCAGCTCCAGAAAGTGTTCCAGAATGGCTGTGGTCAGTGGAGCATCCTGCGCCAGAATCTGCCAGATCTCCACCACCTCGCTGCAACGGACACAGAGCACGTGACAGATTCAGGTTCAAAATAGTTGTTACCATTCTTCGGAAAAGCAAAAACATTTATGCTCACAGGAATGGTCTACCCTGGTTTGCGAAAAGCCTGTCTAAACAGGAAAGTCTCGACTGGGTTCTGAAATGAGACAGAATGGTGAGATTTTCACAGACTGGCAGGTAGCGAATTCCAGAGAGATGGGGCAATTATGCTGAAAATGTGCTCATTGAAAGGTTACAAATGACATTTAGGAGTAGACAGCAAGCAATGTGTGATCAACAATGTTTACCTCTTGTACAGCACAGGGTAACAGCGATGTTAGAAACGGAGACAGATGATTCTGTTTACCTGCTGTATGGCACAGGGCAGTGTAACAGCGATGTTAGAAACGGAGACAGATGATTCTGTTTACCTGCTGTATGGCACAGGGTAGTGTAACAGCGAGGTTAGAAACGGAGACAGATGGTGGCCAGCCAGTGTCCTCAGCGTTCGCAAAGTCCCTGTCTTGGTCATGTTGAACTGAATCTGTGTCAGCTTTGTGTGGAGGTTGGTCAGCAGCTCATCCACCTGCACATGGGAACAGAGCATCACTGACTGCACCTGTGCTGCATGCAGATGCAGGTCTAATGACTGTTTCCACATGAACGGAGCATCACTGACTGCACCTGTGCTGCATGCAGATGCAGGTCTAATGACTGTTTCCACATGAACGGAGCATCACTGACTACACCTGTGCTGCATGCAAATGCAGATCTAATGACCGTTTCCACATGAACGGAGCATCACTGACTACACCTGTGCTGCATGCAGATGCAGGTCTAATGACCGTTTCCACATGAACGGAGCATCACTGACTACACCTGTGCTGCATGCAAATGCAGATCTAATAACCGCTTCCACATGAATGGAGCATCACTGACTACACCTGTGCTGCATGCAAATGCAGATCTAATGACCACTTCCACATGAACGGAGCATCACTGACTACGTTTCCACATGAACGGAGCATCACTGACTACACCTGTGCTGCATGCAAATGCAGATCTAATGACCACTTCCACATGAACGGAGCATCACTGACTACGTTTCCACATGAACGGAGCATCACTGACTACACCTGTGCTGCATGCAAATGCAGATCTAATGACCGTTTCCACATGAACGGAGCATCACTGACTGCACCTGTGCTACATGCAAATGCAGATCTAATGACCGTTTCCACATGGAAGTGAATAGTCACTCTGGGTAGCTATACTGTATGCATACAAAACTAATACATTTATATTTCACTGTGGAAATAAATGATCACTGACTGCCTCATCGCCACATAAAATACAGAGCTAATAAAATCTAGAAGTCTTGATGTTGATGTTGATGCGCACTATAAATGCAATATGCCAACAGGACCCAATCTTGGGTATAGCATCAGTGGTCAAGCGGGGAGCACTCAATGTTTTAGGGGCTGTGAGAGATTTGCGTCTTAAAATCTACTGTCTTGCTACTATATCCTGTTCTAAGTTGTTCCAGTTGATGGTAGTTCTGGGGATTTTTTTTCTCTAAACAATCTATAGACAGCAGTTTTTGTTGGATCTACTCTGTAATTCTGAGTCATTGCTTGCGTGGTCTAGCTATCACTATATTTGTTGTCTTAAAGTTGGGTTTCTGGGTTTGTAAGTAAACATGGTGCTTAACATCCACAGAAACCACAAGGCTTATCAGGGACGGGGCTCTCCTGTCCTGAGTTTGATCAGTGTTTTGGAACTTACGGGTGTCAAAAACTCATCTGCAGGGATTACAGGGGTCAGCCCTCTGTCTTGAAGAAGATACAAATGGTCACTGATTGCTCCTACAATGCATAAAAATACAGAACTAATAAATAGTTCAAAATGAAAGCACATGATCACAGACTGCTTGCTGCATCCAGTGGCCTGACCTTTTCGTACAGTTCACTGCCCCTCTGTTTCATCAGTCCGTTCAGCACAACGCAGGCCCCCGACGAGGAGTGAGACTGGCAGTCCATCAGACCTTCCTGCAGCGACTCGATCAGCGGATACAGCTGCTCTTTGGTCGTCTTCTTCGCTATCACCTGCAGCACAGCAATACCAAGGATTCCACACTGCAAATCAGCCACTGTGTGTGTGTGTGTGTGTGTGTGTGTGTGTGTGTGTGTGTGTGTGTGTGTGTGTGTGATACTGTTTTAATTGTTGTGTGTGGTACTTTAATTATTTTATAGTACCTTCTGATAAACAAAACACGTACGTGATCATAAGTTCATTGCTATTTTATGATGTCACAGTTTGTTCTATATTTATAACTATGGTTATGGTAAGACCCTTTTGTTGGTGGTGTTGTGTTTGTTGTTGTATTGTCCTTTTAACTTTATGTATTCATTATTTTACGAGCCCACCATGACCACAACGAAACTGCTCCTTGTGGGATAATTAAAGTTTTTTTAATTGAATTGAACTGATTAATCAGAATGTCATGATCGACATCCTGCTTGAAAAACATGAAGTGATTGCCATGCTTTCTGCACAAGTTAAAGCACTGTAATAGAGCAAAAGATGGAAAGTTTCTGAACACTTCAAAATACACCATGGGGAAAATTCTAACAAAATCTTCAAAATACACAATGGGGAAGATTCTGAACAAAACCTTCAAAAATACACAATGGGGATGATGCTACAGTGACACTGGGTGACGTAGTGCGGGAGACCTGAGAGGATCCAGATGGTTTCAGTGGATAGGAGCCTGAATAAAACCAGTTACTTCTGTGCATCACTACTCTTGCTAGGTTTTACACGGTGCAAAAACAGTGCCACTTTAAATACAGGAATATGTACTGACCACATTCTGCACAAAATCATTTTACACTGATGGGTACTAAATGAGATATCAGACATACATATTTCCATTTTTATATTATTACTGTAAGCCAAAAATATCTTGCTTGTAGCAGGTGACCTTGGCAAGGTCATTCATAATGCTGAGGAAGACACTGGGGTCACTCCTTCAGCCCCAAAACCAGAAACATTTCATATGCAGGAACAAAGACAATGCTGAACAAATCCTGCATGAAATCACCTCATACTCATGGGTATTAAATCAGACTGTATCTGTACATTTCTCTTTTTGGTTACCATAGGCAACAAAATCTTGCGTGTAGCAGTCTACCTTGGCCAGGTCATTGATAATGCTGAAGAGGATGTTGGGGTCGGTTCTCTTTTGAAGTCGCTCCTTCAGCGTGGGTAGCATGTCCACCATCTGGTCCTTCTCATCCAGCGGGTGGCCTGGCAACAGCCACAGGGGAAACAACATCACTGAATCATCACCAAAGACAGCCACAGGGGAAACAACATCACTGAATCATCACCAAAGACAGCCACAGGGGAAACAACATCACTGAATCATCACCAAAGACAGCCACAGGGGAAACAACATCACTGAATCATCACCAAAGACAGCCACAGGGGAAACATCACTGAATCATCAACAAAGATAGCCTGGTCCCTGTCAAAGAGCTCTTCCAAACACTGGAAACAACATCACTGAATCATCACCAATGAGAGCCTGGTCCCTGCCAAAGAGCTCTTCCAAACACTGGAAACAACATCACTGAATCATCACCAAAGCCATGGAACAGCCACATGTGAAACAGCATCACTGAATCATCAAGAAAGCCAGACTGGTCCTTGTCAAAGAGAACTTCCAAAACAGTGGAAACAACATCACTGAATCACCATGAAAGCCATGTCAGTCCTTTCCAAAGAAATCTTCCAAACCAAAACCTATCAGTGGAAACAACATCACTGAATCACCATGAAAGCCACGTTGGTCCTTTCCAAAGAGATCTTCCAAACCAAAACCTATCAGTGGAAACAACATCACTGAATCACCATGAAAGCCAGACTGGTCCTTATGAAAGAGATCTTCCAAACACTGCAAACATCAGTGAATCATCACCCATGCCAGATTGGTCCTTATCAAAGAGATCTTCCAAACCAAAACCAGACAAACAGTTCACTGCGCTTGACACCAGAGAAAACAGCTATGTATGCCAGCTGTAAGCCCACATGTGCCAAAGGTGGACACACCAAGTCCAGCGATCAGCACTTTCTCTTACCAGGCTCCAACTACCTTGAAACTATCCTCTGTTTCTGTCATGCCACATTTGTGTGTGTAATAACTACCACCTACCTTCGAAAGCCAGGCTGATGCGCAGGGAGAGCTGGACACAGTCCATGGCTACCTGTCAGATCTCTGGCTTGGTGTCTGTGCAGCGAGGTATACCAGTAACCACCTACCTTCAAAAGCCAGATTGATGCTCAGGGTGAGCTGGATGCAGTCCATGGCTACCTGGCGGATCTCTGGAATGGGGTCTGTGCAGCGAGGTATACCAGTAACCACCTACCTTCAAAAGCCAGATTGATGCTCAGGGTGAGCTGGATGCAGTCCATGGCTACCTGGCGGATCTCTGGAATGGGGTCTGTGCAGCGAGGTATACCAGTAACCACCTACCTTCAAAAGCCAGATTGATGCGCAGGGTGAGCTGGATGCAGTCCATGGCTACCTGTCGGATCTCTGGAATGGGGTCTGTGCAGCGAGGTATACCAGTAACCACCTACCTTCAAAAGCCAGATTGATGCGCAGGGTGAGCTGGATGCAGTCCATGGCTACCTGTCGGATCTCTGGAATGGGTTCTGTGCAGCGAGGTATACCAGTAACCACCTACCTTCAAAAGCCAGATTGATGCGCAGGGTGAGCTGGATGCAGTCCATGGCTACCTGTCGGATCTCTGGAATGGGGTCTGTGCAGCGAGGTATACCAGTAACCACCTACCTTCAAAAGCCAGATTGATGCGCAGGGTGAGCTGGATGCAGTCCATGGCTACCTGTCGGATCTCTGGAATGGGTTCTGTGCAGCGAGGTATACCAGTAACCACCTACCTTCAAAAGCCAGATTGATGCGCAGGGTGAGCTGGATGCAGTCCATGGCTACCTGTCGGATCTCTGGAATGGGGTCTGTGCAGCGAGGTATCGCTGTGCCCAGAAAGGGCCCCACCATCAGCAGCTTGTCAGGTTTCTGGGCAAAGCAAGACCATCAGATTTTCACATTCAGGATCCAAACACATAAAGAGGTTCAAAAGAACCAAAAAAATCTTCCACAGGGTTGACTGCTAGCATTCTAAAACAAGATCCAAGCACACAAATAGTTTTAAAAAACACACAGAAAGCTATCTTAACAAAACAATGCAAAACATGTGCAAATGTTTGGGGTAAGCCCCTTTTTCAAAGCACCAAAATGACTAGTCGAATGATGACAAGTAAAAATATTATGCTGATCCAGTGACACTTTGTCAGTGGAATGTCTGGACCATCTGAAAGAACTGGCAAACCATAACTTCGTAAGTATAGTGTTTTTTTATATCATCATTTGACCATTATTTTGACACTTTGAAAAGGGGGCTTACCCCTCAAAATGTGCACATTTTGCAGTGTCTCATTAAGATTAGCCTCCTTTTTTAACTGTCTGTGTGTTTGGTTTAGATGAATGTGATTCTAATAGGACAACATAAAACATGAGCAAGTTAAGAAGAATGCTGATTTTAACAGGACAACATAAAACACGAGCAAGTTTTTTTGGGCAAACCCCCTTTTTCAAAGCAATGGGTTCACAAGTAAATAAAGAGAAATGGAAAATGAACGCTTACATTCAAGCATAATAATATCACAAATAATAAGTAGTTCTCTGTGCTTATAAATTCTCACCAATGAGCACAAGGTGTTTATATTCAAATATACAAGTACCAAGTACAGTTGGTCAAGTACTAGTACAGTTGATCAAAACTACTCTCACTCTTTTCACCTTGATATAACCATACTGGTTGACTGGACATAAAAAATACCAAGTTGCTCTCTGTGTGTGTCTCTCTCTCTCACACACACACAAACACGCACACACATACATACACACAGCACTCACTCACACACACACACACACACACACACACACACACACACACACACACCACTCACCCACCCATTAGTCCCACCCACGTACATACACAGAGACTCACAGAAGCTCTCAACCTCCCATTATTCTACCCCCCCCCCCCCCCCCCACACACACACACACACAGAGCACTCACCAACCCAATAGTCCCACCCACCCACATATTATACACAGAGACTCACAGAAGCTTCAACCATACCATTATTCTCAACCCCCCCCCCCCCCCCCCACAGCACACTCACACACACAGAGCACTCACTCACACACAGAGCACTCACTCGCTCACTCACAACACACACACACACACACACACACACACACACACACACACACACACACACAGCACTACCACCCATTAGTCCACCCACCCACCCACCCACACACAGACTCACAGCTCTTAACCTCCCATTATTCTACCCCCCCCCCCCCCCCACACCACACACACACACACAGCACTCACCCACCCATTAGTCCCATCCACCCACATATATACACAGAGACTCACAGAAGCTCTCAACCTCCCATTATTCTACTCCCCCCCCCCCCCCCCCACACACACACACACACAGCACTCACACACACAGCACACACACACACACACACACACACCACACACACACAGCACTCACCCACCCATTAGTCCCATCCACCCACATATATACACAGAGACTCACAGAAGCTCTCAACCTCCCATTATTCTACCCCCTCCCCCCCCCCCCCCACACACACACACACACAGACTCACAGCTCTTACCCTCCCATTATCCCCCCTCCCTGCCCCCCCCCCCCCACCACAAACACACACACAGACTCACAGTCTTTCCCATTACCCCCCCCACCACACACACACACACACAGAGACTCACAGCTCTACCTCCCATTATCCCCCTCCCCCCCCCCCCCCCCACCACACACACAGACTCCAGTACTTCCCTCCCATTATTCCCCCCCCCCCCACCACACACACACACTCACAGCTTCCTCCCATTATCCCTCCCCCCCCCCACACACACAGACTCACAGCTCTTACCCTCCCATTATCCCCCTCCCCACCCACACACAGAGACAGGCTCACAGCTCTTCCCTCCATTACCCCCCCCCCCTCCCCACACACAGACTCACGGCTCTTACCCTCCCATTATCCCCCCCACACACACACACACAGAGACTCACAGCTCTTACCCTCCCATTATCCCCCCTCGCCCCCCCCCCCCCCCCCCCCACACACACATACAGACTCACAGCTCTTACCCTCCCATTATCCCCCCTCCCCACCCCAATGCTTACAGAAGGATCCATGACTTCAGTGAAGTACTGTAGCAGCTTGAACCAGGTGTTGATGGCCCTTTCTCGCTCATGCTCGACCTCCGACACCATCCAGTCATGGAGGTGCTGGGAGAAAAAGAGAAGGTGGAGAGAATACATATATGTCCAGACACTGGTCTTACTCTTAGTCAGGGAATGCACCCTCACCAAAATGGAGTCAGCACAGCAGCTGGAAAGAGCACACAGCTACAGACATTAATCCTGGTGAGGGAACGCACCGTCCTCAAAACCCAGTCAGTGCAGCAGCTGGAAAGAGCACACAGCTACAGACATTAATCCTGGTGAGGGAACGCACCGTCCTCAAAACCCAGTCAGTGCAGCAGCTGGAAAGAGCACACAGCTACAGACATTAATCCTGGTGAGGGTACGCACCGTCCTCAAAATCCAGTCAGTGCAGCAGCTGGAAAGTGCACACATCTACAGACATTAATCCTGGTGAGGGAACGCACCGTCCTCAAAACCCAGTCAGTGCAGCAGCTGGAAAGAGCACACAGCTACAGACATTAATCCTGGTGAGGGTACGCACCGTCCTCAAAATCCAGTCAGTGCTGCAGCTGGAAAGTGCACACATCTACAGACATTAATCCTGGTGAGGGAACGCACCGTCCTCAAAATCCAGTCAGCGCAGCAGCTGGAAAGAGCACACAGCTACAGACATTGATCCTGGTGAGGGAACGCACCGTCCTCAAAATCCAGTTAGCGCAGCAGCTGGAAACACAACGTACGGCGCCTTCCAACACTCAGTTGTCTCTGAAGAGCAAAGCAAAGCTTCTTTTTTTTAAACCTTTTTTTTTAATGCAATGTGATTATTTTCTCTCTCAAATATTGCCACTTCTCCTACATACACACATTATTTTTCTTACAACAGTCAGCCGTTTAGATCAAAGTGTATAAAAAACTCAAACAAGCATGTAATTGATTGTTGATTGAGGCATTGTATTTAGATTTGGAAGACTCTAACAGAGAAAATTGGAAAGAAGAGGGGGGTGAGAAGGGCAGAGAAAACTGGAGAGAGAAGAAGAGGGGAGAGAGAGGAGAGAGAGAGAAGAAGAGAGAGAGAGAGAGAGACAGAGAGAGAGAGAGAGAGGAGAGAGAGAGAGAGAGAGAGAGAGAGAGAGAGAGAGAGAGAGAGAGAGAGAGAGAGAGAGAGAGAGGGAGAGAGAGAGAGGAGAGAGAGAGAGAGAGGAGAGGGAGAGAGAGAGAGAGAGAGAGAGAGAGGGAGAGAGAGAGAGAGGGGGAGAGAGAGAGAGAGAGAGAGAGAGAGAGAGAGAGAGAGAGAGAGAGAGAGAGAGAGTCCTACTCCCTTCATAAAGAGCCTATTGGGCGTATCAAACCCCTACCTTGAACATATCGTTGAGACCGGCTGGTGTAGGATTCTTCGCCATTATCTGCTTCAACAGACTGTGCAAGGCATCCATGGTTTCCTGCAGAAGCTTCTCCATCTCCATGACCTCGTTGTAGTGCTCCTCACGCCCCTTCTTCGGGGCCATCCCATCGACAGGCAGACCGAAGACACAGTCCGTGGCACACTTCACCAAGTCGAAGCACTCTGCGTCGGACAGCTGAGGGTCCAGTTTGCTGCACGGGGTTAAGGACTGAACAGGACTGTAAGTACATGCAGGAGTCGGTTTGGTTGTGTTGCTTAATGTCCTCGGATGTCGGTCGACATATTAGGGACAAGCTGAGACCAAAGCCGAAGCATGGTTCAGTATTGCTTTACGTCCACAGAAACCATAAGGCTCATTAGGACAGAGAGCCCAGGACGGCCACCTTGATTCATGCAGGAGTCATGAATTCACTCCACGTTAAACCGTTGAAGGACATAACACAGAAGGGGGTTAATCAGCACTCGAAATACATAATACAACAACGAAGACCTGAGTCACCTACAGTAACTCTCACCTGGCATGCGTGTAAATACAAGGTACATAAACTCCACCAGAGGTATATCCTCTTTTTTTTTCACTGAAGGATGGGTAAAAATCTGAGGAAAACAGTATCACCTTACTGTCTGAAAATTAAACTACACAGGAACTTTTCATATATATGCTGCCAAAAGCACACAAATCCAAAATGCTTTTTGTTTCAGCCAGTGGACTAGGCGTTCAGTCCAGTGCCCCCATCAGGCTCGATGCCAGCAGACAGTTGAGCTAGGACTGAACTCCAAATCTGCGTGAAACATCAGCTGATGGGTGTCCAGCAGCCGACAGAGAATGTCTCCGCCGCTCTGCCACTTGCAAGGATACGCAAGAGTGGCGCAGGCTTTCATGATGAGGGCACGCGTGTCGCTGTTCAGGTGAGTGGTCGGCTCAGCGCGCAGGTAGTTCTGCAATGGGTGTGGCAAAGTTGGCACGACATAACTGGAAATGTGTTCACTTGTTTATCATATATACGCTGCCCCTCCCAGCAGGCCTATAAATCTAAACCTGTGAGCTCCTCCACACCCAAGTCAAAATATCTGGACTCCTGGGTGTCAGTCTAACCTCTGTGCTACTGAATAACCCCAACTGCTTGGTGGCAATCTAACCGCTGTACTGCTTGGTGGCAATCTAACCGCTGTACTGCTTGGTGGCAATCTAACCGCTGGACTGCTTGGTGGCAATCTAACCGCTGGACTGCTTGGTGGCAATCTAACCGCTGTACTGCTTGGTGGCAATCTAACCGCTGTACTGCTTGGTGGCAATCTAACCGCTGTACTGCTTGGTGGCAATCTAACCGCTGTACTGCTTGGTGGCAATCTAACCGCTGTACTGCTTGGTGGCAATCTAACCGCTGTCATGAAGTTTGCAAACCCAAACCTCTGCTCTCAGGAGAGTTGTTCAGATGTGCAATCCATTTTGTTAACAAAACTGCTTTCCATTGACAGGGTCTGGGGCAGACCACAGTTGCTGTTCAAACAGAATTTCTTTCCAATCAAATGGCGATTTGAGAAAATTCCTGACACCAGCTTTCCGGTCACTTGCATTTCTCTGTAGCCAACTTCTAAAGCTCAAATAATTAAGCGTACATACTTTTGTTATGAATATTCATTACTTCATAGTTCACTATGTTATTAAAAAAGATAACTGTACTTTAAAGAAGACAGTGTTTTGAATAATATCAAAATCACATCTGTATTTTCAACAAATCATTCAATTATCACAATATGATAATTCCACTCAACCCTTCCATTTCAAAGTAGCATGATTTGTATTTTTTGCCAATTCTAAATAGAACTCAGCAAGTCTAAAATATATATATATACATATTTGTTTTTTAAACCACAAGTACAGTTACGGAAATATAATTATTAAATGCAGAAGAAACAGTCTAAAAGATGAAAAGAATACATGACTATATGCTACAGACTACGACAAACGTTGCTGCCTTACCAGATTTTGCTGAAGTGGCTAGCTGCAATCATGATGAGAATACTACTTGCAAGGACTGTGGTAACTATTTTCTTAAAGATCCAGACGCATAAAAGGTTCAAAAGGATGCTATTTATAAGTACAAAAACACAATCTGCACATTTTCAGGGTAACACCCTTTATCAAGCTCAAAATGGCACTTAAACAACAGTTAAATGGTGAAAACAATGAAAAATGGGTTGAGCTATTCGTGTTTCAGATTTGTATTTTTCAGTTGCATGAAATACAGTGATAGCACACACATACACACACACACACACACACACACGCATGCACGCACATACACACACACACACACCTTTCTTCCAATGTACACTCAAAGCCTACAGGTAGACTACAGACACAGACATGCATGCACAACTGCCAACATCTAGAATCAGGAGTCTGACTGCCCAGACCTGTATGGTGAAAATGTTTCACACCAAAGTTTGTTGTTATACAGACTTTAGTGTGCAGGTTGTGACTGTGACATGCAAACACCAGTACTGATGATCAAGCAGGACAGTGATAGGCAAGGAGCAGGTCATGTTGATGATACTTCTCTGGAATGACATCCTCTTGCAGGGCAGAGAGGGAGGGAGGGAGGGAGAGAGGGAGAGAGAGAGAGAGAGAGAGAGAGAGAGAGAGAGAGAGAGAGAGAGAGAGAGAAGGGGGGGGGGAGAGAATGGAGGGGGTGAACAGGAGAGAAAAGAAAAAAAGAAAGAGAGAGAGAGAGGGAAAGACTGAGAGATATGAGAGAGAGAGAGAGAGAGAGAGAGAGAGAGAGAGAGAGAGAGAGAGAGAGAGAGAGAGAAGGGGGGAGAGAAATGGGGTGGGGTGGAACAAGGAGAGAAAAAGAAAAAAAGAAAGAGAGAGAGAGAGGGAAAGACTGAGAGATATGAGAGAGAGAGAGAGAGAGAGAGAGAGAGAGAGAGAGAGAGAGAGAGAGAGAGAGAGAGAGACAGACAGACAGACAGACAGACAGACAGACAGACAGACAGACAGACAGAGAATAAGAGACAGACAGAGAATAAGACAGACAGAGAGAGAGAGAGAGAGAGAGAGAGAGAGAGAGAGAGAGAGAGAGAGAGAGAAGGATGGAGTGAGCGAGAGAGAGCAAGGATAGGTGGGTGCGGTGCCTGAATACTGTTAGTACAGACAGCGCTGGCCTGTGCAACATAATCATTATGAAAACTATACTCATCACAGTTGCGTGCACACTGTTGGACATACTGAAATGTTCACTGCGTAAAAAAGCTGTTGCTCTTAATTTCATTTGTTGACTTGGATCATGACTTACTGAAAATACCTCCACTCCTTTGTTAAACATGCAATAATGTCCAAGACACTCATACAGTTCTCCTGGAGTTTATGTTGACCATTATTTGAGTTTGCACCATTATCCAGCTATCACATTGTACAATATGTTGACTTGATTTCAACCTTGGAATATAAACAGTACCAAGCTGAAAGCAGTATTTTCCCCCCCTTATCAATCTAAACCAACCTAGACCTTTTTTTTTTTCCTTTTTTTTTTTTAGAGCCGGGAAGGGGGTGGGTGGGGTGTTCCTGGTCTGCTGTTTACTGTGAATGCAATATGTTTATCCAACAGCTGGATTTAAAAAAAATCCTACTCTATAGGAAATGTTGGCATACATGTTTCAGTACACCTGCACCTGTGTGTGTGTGTGCGCACGTGCGTGCATGTGTGTGTGTGTGCGTGCATGTGTCATGACATGTGCACACGTGTGCACATGGATACCCATAGAAGTCACCTATCTTCCATTATATGCTATACTTTTTTTAAATTTAAATACATTTGCATTAATTTACCAGATAGTTTTGGTCTAACCTTGCATTCACAATGTACATTTTTAATCAGTGTTCACAGTGTGCAATTTCAACCAATCTCATCTTACTTCTCTGTTGGGTACTTCCCCTTTTCATGATGGTTTGAATTCCTTTTTTTTAATGCATGCAAACATATCACCACAAACTCCTTTTGTTCGTTCGTTTCCTTATTCTTCACAGGGCCTCAAAGACTTTATCCTCATCCAATCCTCACAGGGAAAAAATAATAAAAATGTACCCCCCAAAACACAAAGACAAGGTACCTGCATGTGCGTAATAAAATCACCCCTGGCGGAAAACTTATAGTGAGTCTCCAAGTGGTCAGGGTGGAGTGCGTCACCGATGAGACTGACTGTACGAATCAGGTTCTGTTTCACGCTCATGTCCTAACAAAGGTACCACAAACACACAGCCAGGTTAGTGTTAGTGTTAGTACAGGTGGAAGCTAACTGGTTACCGACACCCGCTGCTGCAAGAACTGGTGGGCCATGGTTACATGATACAACAAGCATGAGGGGTAAGTGGCAGTGAAGCACCTATGAAACCAAGTGACACACAGTTAGAATGCAACAGACCGATTCCACAAATTATCAAAAGCACTAAAACACAGTCAGAATGCAACAGACCGATTCCACAAATTATCAAAAGCACTAAAACACAGTTAAAATGCAACAGATTGATTCCAAAATCCTCAAAAGCAGTAAAGATATATTTCTCTTTGGATATATGCAAAATATGCATGCATGCTTCAGTTATTAGCCTAAGTGCAGGTGTTCATGATTCAACAAAACTCGTCATTTGTTTTAAATATTTTTTTTTAGTGCTGTTTACCTCGTGTTCAGCTTCTGAATGCTTTATTCACACTCGATACACACATCCTTCAGACAGAGGTCTGGGAAGGAATTAATGGCACCTCCGTATCACCCTCATAACAAGGACCTCTCTAAAGGAAGTAGAGAAATAATCGCAAAACGTAACACTCAACGCACATGAGTGACTGTGGAATCAAACACTCAACGCACACGAGTGACTGTGGAATCAAACACTCAACGCACACGAATGACTGTGGAATCAATCACTCAACGCACACGAATGACTGTGGAATCAAACACTCAACGCACACGAGTGACTGTGGAATCAAACACTCAACGCACATGAGTGACTGTGGAATCAAACACTCAATGCACATGAGTGACTGTGGAATCAAACTGTCGCAAAAACCACCAACACTCCCAACAACGTTAGGTTCCAACCACCACATCAGCAGAACAGGGGACGCATGCATCACGGTGAAAACGCATCAGGGTGTAACAAAAACGCAGCAGCCCAGTTCACCGGGTCGAGGGGGTCACCTGTAGGTGAGTGAGGAGAGTGGTGCGGTGGTTAAAGTGGTAATGCGTCTGCAGGGACTCCGGGCTGACACACTGTCCCAGCAGGTCCATGCACATCACCACGTTCTTCCTCAACTCGCACGTCTGAAAACTCGAACAATTGTTTAAGGCTGAAAAATCTCAGTGAATTCTACTCAAATAGCTTTTCATTATGGGAGGTTCCCTTTGTCAGTTCACTATTCTGCCAGTCATAACCCCCTGCAGCAAATGTTGGGGAGTCTGCACAAATAATAATTATATACAAACATAACTGACTTTGGACAAATTTTATTTTTACTTTTTTCTAAGTTATATACCCCCCCCCCCCCCCCAAACCCCCCATTTGCTTTTCAGTCCTGTCATATCCAAGTGCTGTGAGCATTGCACTCTGATACCATAGAAGCTTAGCTGTTTTTCTGCTGTTGTTTTTTTGCACACTTTACACAAATTGGCCTTCATCCCTTGTATGACCTTTATATTCCTTCTGTGTCCATTTTCAAACTGACTTCAACTACAACAAAACAGAATCATCAGCATCTAAAGATAATAGCACAGCTCACAAAATGCTGACCAACTGCATCGCATCATGATTTATGTCATTCTCACAGCATACTACGCTGTGGATGTGAACAGCACACTATCATAGCATGACCGAAGGTTCTCACAAATGGGTCCCAATGTCACTGCTTCACTGACCTTGACATTGACAAAGTAGGGTGAGATGGTTCGGAGGATTGTGGCCTCCATCCGGGAGATGATGAGTGAAGGCGGAGAGTACAAAGCAACGTAACCATAGCAAAGCATAAGTGTGGCCTTGACCCTTTCAATGTCACCTTCAGACTTGTCCTGAAAGGTAAAATGAGACATCTGCATACAGGCTGATTAGTCTCTATGTCCCAGCCGAAAGAGTACCACTTACTTGCATCTCATTTTGTTCATTTTATCATCCCATCAACAAGCATATGTTATTCCCCACCGCCATCAGAAAAAATATTAACAAACATGTGGAATGTAAGACTAATAAAAAAGAATATAAGAGAAGATTACTATAGTAATAATGGTTCAAGCTTCCTTTAAAGAAATATTTATATTTTAAATGAAAAACTGAGAAAGTAAGAGGAACTTCTATTATGCCTCAAAAGTACTTCAAATCACACAGTACAGAGGTTAAACCTGACAATTTTTAAAGTCTTGTGGCTTGAGTTTGACCAGGGAGGAGTGGAGGGGGGTGCATGGGGGGGAGGGGGGGATGAGACCATACAGAAAATGTGTATATATGCATGCAAAAAGATCACACACAAAAAATCAAGACGTCACCCATGTTAAAGATCCTGTAGTCCATGTCTGAGTCAGGTGGGTTATGGAAACACTCAAATAACCCAGCACACACTGAAAGTGTCAGAGGTCAGAGTCTTCAAAATGTTGAAGTCAGACCCTACACAGCAGCAGACGAAGAACCTGCATCCAGGTGCATCTTACCAGCTCAGCACCACAGTGCTGGGGCAAACCAAGTCACGTTCACGTAATCAACATCAACTACTAGTGCACAGGGCCCTTACCTTCATGAAGCCGAGGATGCCGGAGGACTTGCGCACCATGTCGTTTTTGGCCACGTTCTCCAGTTTACTCAGCACCGTGTCCAGGTGGGAGGCGGCTGTGTAGCCCAGAGCGATGGCACAGCCCTGGAAATGGAGCAACATCCGCAACAAGATTATTATCTTACAACGGAAACCTTCATTCCCAGAGATGAAAAGGTTGCACTGGGTATCTCTGAGCTTATTTGCAAACTTTTAGTGGTTTAAGAACACCTGTCTTTCAGCATTTTCCTCAGCATACTCAGAATGCATATGGGGATAATAATAATAAATGCATTTCTAATGCACTCCTCAGCATACTCAGAATGTATGTGGAGCTAATACTAATAAACGTATTTCTAATGCACTGAATCCCTTTATGACTGTATATGTGTGTGGCTCAAAGCGATGCATATGAAACATGAATGACAGTTAGTAATTTGAATAAGGGGAGCGAAGTCTGAATAAAGGGAGTGAAGTGTGTGTGTGTGTCTCGTGTGGAGGGGGGGGGCACTGTCATCCCTGTGTTCACATGTTCTGTGCAGCTCATCTCCAGGTAAACTTTTTAGAACACATGCTCCCTGCAACTTGACTCAGGGACTGTATGCATGCACTTGCACGTGCTTTATCAACAACATTACAACCATCACCAAAACTAAGTCTTTCTCTTTGGTCTGTGCCTCATTCAGGCAGACATTTCCTTGCTTCACTGTGTTCGGCTCCGACACAAACATCAGAAGTTCAAGCAACACCTGGCAACGGTGTGTCCACGTGCATGAAGGCTCTGTCCCAGACAACTGATTTAAGGAGTTCGTTAGCAACTGGATTTTAACATCATGTCAGCTGCACAGGGTCACCTCATAATGAGTAAACCCTGTCATCACCAACTGAAATCTTCTCACGTGTTAATCCATGAAATCAGTCTGTACTCATGTATATATTAAGGGGACAAAATGGCTGCCTGAGTTATGCATGTACACAATGTAATCCCCAAATGCTAAACCCACCTCTCTCTCTGTCTGGTCATTGTGTTTGACAGAAGAGAAAATGATGTCCAGATGTTTGGTCACCAGGTCCTTCTTGGTCGATTTGCGAAGAATCACTCCCAGACATTTATACAGGAAGTTCTGGCAACAAAACAGCAATCAGTGTGAGGTTGGTACAAGTTTGAACAGCACTGACCCCTTCTCTCTTTCTCTCGTCTCCCCCCCACCACGCACACACACACACACACACACACACACACGCAAAACCACACACACACACACACAATCACATACATGCACGCACGCACACACACACAGGCCAACTAGGCTGCAGAAACAGTTATGTTCTGCGGCAAATACACCTCACCATTCACTTCTTCCAATTAACATAACTGCTGTCTGACTGCCATGAAGCTGCCAACACAAAATCCCATCACCCAATTTGTTTTTCTTGGAGGTGGCTGGCACTCACTTGACCCACATGGCTCCAGT